>OX638368.1:60582505-60833707 GCA_951812925.1 Calliopum simillimum
ATTACAGTTCCATTCAATGTTTGTCAAAAAAAAAAGTTTATACTTTTTTGACATCTTTGCATTGATTATTTTATAGGATTTTTTTAGTTAATCATATTTTAATAGTAGTAAACTTTTGACAACACAAAAGTTACAATATTCCAATCGGCTTGGAAAAAATACTTGAACGATACTTGATAACGATAACCCGGCCCTCAAGAGAGGTCAAGGTCAAGTTGAGTTTTCAGGCAAAAAATAATGAAAATTTTTTTTTAAACTTAATTAAATTAGTCAAAGCATAATTTTATCTTATAGCAAATTCAAATACCTTTCCAACAAGCTATAATTGTCTAAAATCGGGTAATTAATACGAATTCTATGAAGTTTTCTTTTATCGACAGTAGCAAAATTCCCGCAAAATACCATATGTATGAAGTAGTATGGTATTTTGCGGCAATTTTCGATGCTTATGCTTTGACTTATTTAATTAAGTTAAAAAAAAATGTTCACTATTTTTTGCCTGAAACCTCAACTTGACCTTGACCTCTCTTGAGGGCCGGGTTATCGTTATCCGATTGCCGTGAAACTTCATAGTGTTTGTCGTTATGACCAATGGAGAGATTTCAGGGGGTGGCATCAACGAAAATCATAAAATATGCACACTTATATACCGCATGTATGCATTACCAAGCTTTGACACTTTTTTAATTGGAATATCTCCTTAACTATTAGTCGTACGAAAACAACTCACAGGCCTTTAATATAGAAAATTTTCAGGGCTACAAAATTGTCTAGATCTATTTTTCGGAAAAAGTAACCGTTAGTGTGATATTTGCAAAAAACTCATTTTTTCTACTTTTGACTTTGAATAAATTTCTATGCGTACAAGATTTCGCTATGAACTTTTCACACTTTATTTTTCATACATAAAAAAAGATAGATCTGGTGAAAAAATTATACTTGAATTCATTTTGCAGAAAAATTCGAATTTTCTGGGCTAATTCCTATTTTAACGATATTTTTTAAAAAAAGAATTTTTGTAATAATTTTTTTCAGTGTTTTTTTGCTAAAGAACATAAACATTTTATGCTATGCAAAACATACATGATGTATATATAGTATGTGTGTATATTTATGTTTTTCATTATTCGTTACAATAATTGGTAAAATTAAATTTTTATAGGTAGACTTTTTCACTCAAATTTAGCGGTTTTTGTCATTTTTTCGAAAACCGGTCCATCGATTTTTTTCTACTTAGTCTTATATTTTTCAGAATTTAATGTGCTTTTATAATACATGCACACAATAATCATTATTTGTTAAAATAATGATAAAAATTTAATTTTTGTGTGCCCACTCACAAATTTTTGTTCATTCCAATTTTAACGGTTTTTTGGCATTTTTTCAAAAACCGATTTTTATAAAAATTCAGCAAAAATATGCAGGTCTGGCCAAAAAAATAAATACCCTACACTGCAGTTTTTTGAAAATTTTTCTTTTGAGGGAGTTGCCACGCCCTCTTGTCCGACTTAACCCAGTTTTTGCGCAGAGCTTGCATTTATAGTTCTTAGAGTCTGAGTGAAATTTGGTTAGATTATCTCAAAAAACATTTACAGTATAGTGTTTTGAAGCTTTTGCCTATATAGAAGGTGCCACGCCCTGCTGTACGATTTCGTCTTTAGTATTTGAGTGAAAATTAGTTGGATTATCTCAATAAACTCTTTCAGCATTGCATTTTGAGACTTTTGCTTATATGGGAGGTGCCACGCCCTCTTGTCCGAATTCACCCAATTTTTATTGAGAGCTTGCATTTATAATTCTTAGTGTCTGAGTCAAATTCGGTTCGGTTATCTCGAAAAACGCTTTGAGTATAACTCTTCCAGCTTAGCATTTTTAAACTTTTGCTTGTATAGAAGGTGCCACGTACTTTGACCGACTTTGCTCATTTTCAATCCCACGAGCTAACTGTAACGACGGAGACAGTGTTCCAAATTTCATTATCGTGCTAAGTTTTCCCAAAAAAATGTATTTCCTCACACAGCCAGCCACCCAGCAAGCCAGACAGACGGACATGGCTATTTCGACTCAGGAGGTGACGCTGATCAAGAATATATACACTTTTCTATATCTGCCACGCCTTCTTCTCTGCGTTACAAACAGAAGGACAAAGTCAATAAACCCTGGGTGTAGAGTAGATGATGTCACAAAAAAAAAGTTTGAATGACCGCCCAATTTGAAAGAATTTTTGGAAGAGTTTTAAGTAAAAAAGTCATTTATCTCAGATTTTTTTTTTTCGACTAGTTGTACTCATTATCTCAATTTCTACCACCCTAAGGTGCCAAAGACACCTTATAGAATTGAAGCTCCCATAAAATCATACGAAGTTTTCTCAAATTATTAAAATTGAAGAAGTTATATGTTTCAAAATCGAATATCGCTCCCTAAGACTATGCAATATTTTTTTTATTTATTTGCATGCTGTTTGAAATGTTAAAAAAAAAAATAAGAAAAAAACAAAACTACATCGATTTTAGAGTCCGAAATTAAAATTCTTTCAAAATTAGCTTTCAAACTGGGGACAGTCATTCGAACTTTGTATGGGGTCGATACTATCTAGTGTAGAGTTTAAAAACGAAAATTAATGCGTTTCTCGTGTTCAGCGAAATTAAATTAGCTTAGAAAATTTTACTACCAAATTTCTTTCTTAACAAATTAAAAATTCCGGCTCCATAGCTTAAAAATTAATATTTTTAAATAATTTATACAATTACCCCTGTTCCCAATTGTCGTTCCTATTTCGTTACTGAGGTGTTTAATTTTTAATCGTCGTCCAGTTTCTAAATTTGGAATCTGGAAATAAATATATTGGATTGATGAGGAGTGTTTATAGAGGGGTAAGGAGAACGAAGCAATCACATTTATCATCGTTTTCCTGACCCCTCGATAACCACCCCTTGTCGTTCCAATATACTTATTTCAATATATAGGAACGAGGAAGAGATTTTATCGAGGGGTTAGGAAAACGAAGCAATCAAACATATGCTTCGTGTTCCTAATCCCTCGATAAACACTCTTCGTCCCTCCTATATATTGAAAAATATTGGAATAAGCTAAGTAAAAATTTTTATCCGCTAATGTATCAAAATACTCCTGTCTACAGGAATTACATTGAAATGTGCTCATTCGCTGGAATTTATTATCTATCTATCATTCTTGAACTACACAAAATTTATTCATGCATAACGAACTAAATATTTACGAGTTTCAGTTTGGTTTTAAATTTTTAATTAATTTTAGTCATTTCAACGTCAATCACTTTACACCAAAAATATTCACATGTTTGTGTTGCGAGTGTAACAACATAGTATACTTAAATCTATCTATCAAAATTGACATTGACCAGTAGTAATTCTGATGTGGTTTTGAATGATTGTGTAAACTAAGTAAAATTCAGGAATAAAGTTCCTAACATTAAGAACATAAACCAAAATGCAACGATACTAAAAATAGCCGTGAATGTATACATAAATATTACTAGTACAAAAAAGGACACAAAAGAAAGAGTAAGATGTTTGTGCCGTGTATGTTGTTAAGTAATTTTGTCTTTTAATTGGAGTAACTTGTTCGACCTCTGTAGAGTAACGCAATCAAAATCACAAATAATTTCTATTTCTTTAAATTAAGTATTGAAAACTTCACTTCCAAATATTTCACTTTTTCTTGCATAAAACAGTCTTTACTTTAATTCCTGGTCAGGCACAATCAAAATTAAAAAATAAGACACAAAATATCCCAACAAGACCTCTGTATTTGATTACTGTTTAGGAAAAAAGCAGGCAGATAAAAGCGATACGTTTCAAGGTGTTGAGCTATTTTGACTCAAATCTCATTCTCCGAAAGCTTTCTTTAAAGTTGGCTCTGTTTCGGGATACTACAGTTTGTTGAGTTGTTTCCTAAACTCTCACTTTGCGGCTTTCGCCACTTAAATGTAGTGTTTTACCGCTGAACCAAGCAGATATTCTTTTGTGCCAGAATCCGAGTATAGTACAACTGAGATCGCAAGTTAAGTTCTTCGAATATAGTTTATGTCATCGGAAAGCCTTAAAAAGTTGGCTTTACTGTTCATAAATGCAGAAAAAATGCCAGAACACTCACAGGGAAAGTATGTAGGTGTTTGTTTCTTTCTCACTTAGTTTAATCAACTTTTACAATGGGTGTTTAAGAAATTCTTTATGCATGTGGCTCAATCCACCAGTGAGCTAAAAAGGCTGCTCTGAGAACTTATTATACAAGAATGCCGTATCATCCTGGACACGTTCATTATGAATTAGAAAACTCCAACTTCGGTTGTTTGGTTTAAGAAAACGATTGGAAATATTTTTCTTGGCATAGACGTCTCTAAGGACATAAACGCCTGCTTTTCATTCCCTGAAATATTCCCATGTAGAACAGGGAACCCATATGAGAATAATGTTGGTAAGCTGTTTCAGTTTCAGTACGCCGTCTCTTTAATTGTTAATAAACATATTGACAGAAATGTCTGAATGTGCCAGGAAAATACCTGCACGTACCTCGAGTTCATTTTTGAACAACGTAGCACAACTTAGCAACTAAATCCACTACGTGTATAAATTGTATTTGAACATATACAGTGAGTCACAGATGTATTTTGCATACAAAAAAAATATTCAAAAATTTGAATTAATACTCAAATTTTAGCCGTTTCATTCTTAGAAAAGTAATATTTTTTTTATAAACTTCGAGTCAATGGAACACTAACTTTGATACCATTTCATAAAAAAATTAAAATAGTGCGTTCTAATCACTTAAAAAGCAAAGAAATGATTTATTCATCTTTTTTATAAGGTCACAAAAGTATTTTGCTTTTTAGTAAAATTTTACTTTGAGATTATTTATCAAGTAAAAGAAGCTTTTTTAATAATAACCATGGTAGCCATTATTTGAGGAGACATCATCTAAACATCTTTGCGAGAATTCTATCCCTATACGACATTTTCGGTCGGTGTTTTTTCCCATTTTGCTTGCAGTAATTGTCTGAGCACATTTTTTGGAAAAAATATGGTATTTTTTGACCTTTCCACTAGATAAGACCAAAAAAATTCTTTTGGATTCGAAAAAGAATATCGCGGTGGTATTTTAATCTCTTTGGTGTTGTACAGAAGTGTCCCAGGATGTGTATTTAGGATCATTGTCTTTTGAAAATAAGAAGTCATCTTGTGGTAAGTCCATTTTTTAAGTACTGGGTGCAAATTGTTTTTGTAAAATGGAACTGATATTCATGTCTGTTCATATTGCCATCGATAAGTTTAAGTTTCCCCATTCCATAAGCCGAGAACAGCCCACTACACTACATCATGTTAAATTATTGCTTTTAAGTTATAAAAGTAAAGGGTTTTATTTGCCTTATGCCAGACCATGCGGCTTCCATCGGATCCGAAAATATTATTTTTTCTTTCTATTGGATCCAGTAATATAATATTTGCTTTCCGTCGGATCGATAGACGCCATCTGGTCTGGCATAAGGCAAATAAAACCCTGAAGTTTTATTACTTAAAAGCAACAATTTTATATGATGGTGAGTCGTGGGCTGTTGTCGGCTTATGGAATGGGGAAACTTAAACTTATCGGTGGCAATATGGATAGACATGAACATCAGTTCCATTTTACAAAAAAAAAATTTGCACCCAGTACTTAAAAAATGGGCTTACCACAAAATGACTTCTTAGTTTCAAAAGACAATGACCCTAAATACACATCCTGGGACACTTCTGTACAACACCAAAAAGATTAAAACACCACCGCGATATTCTTTTTCGAATCCAAAAGAATTTTTTTGGTCTTATCTAGTGGAAAGGTCAAAAAATACCATATTTTATCCAAAAAATGTGCTCAAACAAGTACTGCAAGCAAAATTGGAAAAAACACCGACCGAAAATGTCGTAAAGGGATAGAATCCTCGCAAAGATGTTTAGATGATGTCTCCTCAAATAATGGCTACCATGGTTATTATTAAAAAAGCTTCTTTTACTTGATAAATAATCTCAAAGTAAAATTTTACTAAAAAGCAAAATACTTTTGTGACCTTATAAAAAAGATGAATAAATCATTTCTTTGCTTTTTAAGTGATTAGAACGCACTATTTTAATTTTTTTATGAAATGGTATCAAAGTTAGTGTTCCATTGACTCGAAGTTTATAAAAAAATATTACTTTTCTAAGAATGAAACGGCTAAAATTTGAGTATTAATTCAAATTTTTGAAAATTTTTTGTATGCAAAATACATCTGTGACTCACTGTATGTGTGATTTTTTTGCTATGTTGTAAGCCGAAAGCCGTTAACACTGAACGAGATTTTAGAGGAAATAGAACAATGTTGAGGATATTGCTGATGTGAGTTATTTCGTGCCTCCTGACAAAGCTAATGCTTATCTTATTGATGAAGACAGTGGAGAAGAAGGTAATTTTAGTCAGCTATATCACGACCATAGTGATGACAGCGAACACAATACCGCTTTAGCTGATTAGATCTAAGGAAAGTTTGGCCAAAAATCCAAAAATTAATACTGTTTGGGCTAATTCGGATCCGAAAAATTGTTTTGCTTATAAAATTTTTGTTATTAGTACCGTAAAAATCTATGAAGACCTAGAAAAAATTGCGCACTGCAATTTTTTTTTTTGCTTAATGTTTTTAGGACCACTATAGAGGCCTAACGCCGAAAAAGTGACTTTCCCACCCTTGCGCTTTAGCCGCCAACTTGAAATATGTTTGATTCAATTTATCTTGTTGATCGAACAGAAAAAATTTTCCCCAAAACTTACGGGCAATAAAATTCTACTTATTTTTGATTTGCAACGCGATATCCATAAGTTGATATTTTCAGCGGTAGAGGTCGCCAAAGTTACAAAAAATCAGTTTTTTCCATTTTGACCCACTGGGTGTTAATTTTTTAAAATGTTGGGCTATAAAATTTTTAGTGGTCCTAAAAACATTAAGCAAAAAAAAATTGCAGTGCGCAATTTTTTCTAGGTCATTGCACATTTTTACTGTACTATATTTGAAATATTTTTTTTTAAATTTTCGGCACAACTTATATTTTTTTGAATTTCAAAAACGGTAGGATCATATTGTCAAATTAGAAAAAATAGCAAAAAAATCGCCTTAATGTCGAAATTGTTAACAAAACGACAAGGAAAAAAAGTTGAACGAATCAAGTTGGTGAAAAGTAGTTAGATATGGTTTTGAAAATTATGGTCCATGTAGAAGGCTGCCATTGTGTAAGTCCTATCAAGAGTGTTCGTTTAGTTTTTGGACTCAATTCAAGTAAACGTAAACAGTAAACGAACGGATGAAACCACTTTTTGTATTCAGGACTTTTGACATTGCTTTTTGTCAAACTCAATACGAATTTTGACAGTTTTACGAGTTCACAAGGTTTTCGAGACTTTTTCATCTTTTAAGGAATACCCTTATTGTTTACTTATCAATTTACAAATGATTTTCAAAAGCAGCTGTCACTTTTTACATAATTGCCAGGAAAAACTCTACGGACTAAAACTGTAATCGGCACTGCACATCTCAATTGAGCTCTTTATTTTATTTTTTTTTATTATCGCTGTCCTCCTTTTTCTATCCCCGATATATCTTTTCTCACATAGAAACACGCTTTCTTAATTTTGCAGACCACTGGACAAAAACTTCAAATTTAATACAAAGAGAGAGCTCAACTACTCTCTCATTTTCATTCTCATTTAAAATATTTTTTACGTAGACCAACGTTTTTGGACTAAAACCTGCGATTCCCATCAGTTTTCCCGAAACGTAGGTCACAAAAGTCAATTTTCCCGACAGACGATTTCCCGAATGAATTTTCACTGCAACATTTTATTCTGACAATTTTCGGTAAATGGCCCATTGACAATTTTGATATATTACGGTTTTGACGACTTTGACGTAAATTGTGTACGAAAAATTTTGACATAATTGAGAAAAAAACGATATGATCATTTGTATCTATGGCAACGAAATCGTTGAAAAATTTTCTTCAAGGAAAAAGTGCTGTCAAGAGATTCGATTCGGGAAAAACGCTTGTCGGGAAAACGAAAATTGTTGTCGGGAAAGTCGATTCAGGAAAACCGTCGGGTACCAAAACCTGCAGAACGTTAATTCTGGACAATCTTATTATTGTATTATGGGTCAGGCCAGTGCCGGATTAAGCCAAATGGAGGCCCTAGGCCACTCAAATTTTGGGGCCTTCTTTTTTTAATAATTGTTAAATTAATCTTTATTTATGCACTTATAGAATTTAAACAGGTTATTCATATCATTTAAAGGTTGTAAACACAATTAAACAATCAAAATAGTTTTTTTTTGACAAATTATATATTTTTGATTTTACATAATTTACAGTATAGTAATTTATAAAACAATCTTTGGACATCTCTTTTAAAAATTTTCCTACATTTTAGATCACTTAAATCATTAATGACATCTTCGAAATCAATTCGACGAAGAACATCCGATTCAATGGACATCAAACTTAGCATGTCCAATCGTTCTTGACCCATAACACTTCTTTGCTTGTTTTTTATGCGTTTCAATTTTGAAAAAGAGCGCTCTGTTGTGCAATTTGTAATCATAAGTGTTAAAAAAATGCGAAAAGCAATGTCCACGTTTGGGAAAACAGTTTCAAGATTATCTCGAATCAAACTTTCGTAGAGTTCAGAGTGAGTGAACTTAAGTTTTGATAGAAATTTTGATTTAATAAAATCGTGAAACTGCTTGAGTTCAGGATAAAAATCTTCCAAATCGTCAGTCGTAAAAGTCAACTAAACCGGCAATTTTTTCGCGGTACTCATTTTCTGTCAAACTAAAGTCAGCCAAAAACGAAAATCTCTTCAAAACCTCTAAGTGAATTTGGCTTCGGCTGTTGATGTTGATCTTGAGCGTTTCGATAATTACAAGAAAACCGTTGACACGAAAATAGTCTTGCGCATTTATTACAACTTCTGGAGCATTGCCATCGTTTGGCTGTCTTGTCCTTCGAACTCGTGATGCAAGATTCGCATAATCCGCCTCAGGTAAAATTGATCAGGCTTTGTTTTCAAACACCTCCATCTAACAAATTTTCTACTGACGAGTACATCAACGCGCAGGTTTCCAGATCAATCTCTTCTGACTGCAATGCTTTGCTCGTTTTTGTGGGGGCCCCGGCTCGTCGGAGGCCCTAGGCCATGGCCTAGTCCGGTCTAATGGGTAATCCAGCTCTGGGTTAGGCTCTTACTGCGTTTACTATGGTACACAGAGCAGTTAGACCGAGATCAGTGATGTCGTTTCAAAAAAAATCTCGGTACTCATTTTTAAATTTTTGGGGAGTATTTTGGGCTAATGGGGAGTACTATGCTAACATGTTCGTTTTTTAACCGTCTTTCAGAATAAAATGATTTTTAATGACGGTATCAATTACAAGTTGTTTATTGTAGAAGTTTTTAACTGACAATAATGCAATTTCATGTCTTGTGAATTGCCTTACGTTGGTTGGAATCGAAACTTGGCAATATTTTCAAAACGACTTCATTCTTTGGACTCATTCTTGATTCGAGCAAACTAAAACTTTCCAACCTAGCAGTTCGAAATTTTTGTGCTCTTTTGTTGCTGCATACTTCAGCACGTCTGATATCGTTTACCTCCGCGTTTCTGGTGATTTGCTAGCATCAGTGGAGTTCGCAGCTACTTTTTTTTTGCTTTAACTATAAACCTGTAATAAATATGGCTCAAAATCGCCAAGGTGGGAAGTTTTAAGATTGATTTTTTCTCAAAATATTGGGTGTACAACTTAAAAACCGGAATTTGACGGTGGATGTCCGTACTAACAAATATCGTGAAAGCTCGAACTTTATATATATGTCATTTTGAAGGTACATTTGACAGCTGTCAAAATCAGTCAACAAAACAATTTGATCTTGTGTGCATCATTATTATTTTTCACGATGAATAACTTTGAAAATTCGAGAAAAAGACAGCATTTGCGGGAGGTTCTGTTGGGTCATTTTTTTGCAAAGAAAACTGCTGCGGAAAGTCATAGTTTGCTTGTAGAAGTTTATGGCGACGATGCTTTAGGAAAAACACAGTGTTTTGAATGGTTTAAACGCTTCAAAAGTGCCGATTTTGACATCAAAGACAAAGAACGCCCAGGACAGCCAAAAAAGTATGAAGACGAAGAATTAGAGAAGCTACTCGATGAGGATTCGTGTCAAACACAAGACGAGCTTGCCAAATCGTTGGGAGTGACTCAGCAAGCCATTTCGAAACGTTTGAAAGCCGCCGGTTACATTCAGAAGCAAGATAATTGGGTCCCCTATGAGTTGAAGCCGAGAGACGTTGAACGGCGCTTCTGTATGTCTGAAATGCTGCTTGAGCGCTATAAAAACAAATCATTTTTGCATCGGATTATGACTGGGGATGAAAAATGGATCCATTATGACAATCCCAAGCGCAAAAAGTCATACGTGAAACCCGGCCAACCAGCCAAATCAACCTCGAAGCCAAATATCCATGGCGCCAAGGTTATGCTGTGTATTTGGTGGGATCAGAAGGGGCCGTTATATTATGAGTTGTTGAAATCGGGCCAGACAATCACAGGTGACCTGTACCGAATACAATTAATACGTTTGAAGCGTGCCATCATCGAAAAACGCCCGGAAAATGCGACCAGACACGAAGCAATAATTTTTCATCATGACAACGCTCGGCCGCATGTTGCCCGTGAAAAACTATTTGGAAAATAGTGGATGGGAAGTTTTGGCTCACCCGCCTTACAGCCCAGACCTTGCACCATCAGACTACCATTTGTTCCGATCGATGCAGAATGCCCTATCAGGAATACGCTTCACTTAAGTTCAAGATATCGAAAATTGGATAGATTCATTTTTGGCCGCCAAGCCGGCGCAATTTTTTGGGATGGAATTCATAAATTGCCTGAAAGATGGGGAAATGTTGTAGCTTCCAATGGACAATACTTTGAATAAAATATATTGTAATATTTTTTCACAATAAAGCATCAAATTTCGCAAAAAAATTCCGGTTTTTAAGTTGTACACCCAATATATATGTCATTTTGAAGGTACATTTGACAGCTGTTAAAATCAGTCAACAAAACAATTTTATCTTGTGTGCATCATTATTATTTTTACGATGAATAACTTCGAAAATTGGAGAAAAAGACAGCATTTGCGGGGGGGTTCTAGTGGGTCATTTTTTTGCAAAGAAAACAGCTGCCGAAAGTCATCGCATTCTTGTAGAAGTTTATGGGGACTATGCTCAAGCTGAATCAAGCTGTCGTAAGTGGTTTAAAAGTGGTTATTTTGATGTCGAAGACAAAGAACGTCCTGGTCAGGACCAGCTAGGTGTGATCCATTATGAGCTGTTGCCAGGTGGCAACACCATTAATGCTCAATTCTATCGTCAACAATTGATCCAATTGAAGCAGAAAATCCAGGCAGAGCGGCCAACGTATGCGACCAGACATGAGTCAATCATTTTCCACCACGATAACGCTCGGCCACATATTGCTGCCCCAGTCAAAAATTACCTGGAAAACAACGGAAAACAACGGATGGGAAATTTTGCCTCACCCGCTTTATAGCCCAGACCTTGCACCATCAGACTACCATTTGTTCCGATCGATGCAGAATGCCCTATCAGGAATACGCTTCACTTAAGTTCAAGATATCGAAAATTGGCTCGATTCATTTTTGGCCGCCAAGCCGGCGCAATTTTTTTTGGGAAGGAATTCATAAATTGCCTGAAAGATGGGGAAATGTTGTAGGTTCCAATGGACAATACTTTGAATAAAATATATTGTAACATTTTTCCACAATGAAGCATCAAATTTCGCTAAAAAATTCCGGTTTTTAAGTTGTACACCCAATATATCACAAGCAATTATCATGGCAATTAGCTTATATTGTAGCTTAATCTGTGTTTAATCAACCCTGTAATGGAGCATGTACAGAATTCTTTGCTTTCTGTGTTATATTGCTTTTCATCGAAGCTTTAACTGAAAATAGTCACTTTGGGAACGTTTTTGAAAAGTTCATAAAAGGTCCAAATAATACCTGATTGTGTTTTTTTTTTTTTACTTAATATTATGGCAAAGAATCAATATTATCAATAATAAATCAAAAAATAAAAAAAATTTTGCAAACAAACTCCTACTGAAGTAAAATGCATGATATTAAAAAAAAAATACAGTTTTTAGGTATGAATTTTAGGCTATACAACTATATTAATGACTTTAATGTCAAAATTTATTGTACATGCATAGAACTAAGGCTCTTTAATGTTACTACGGTATTTTTTAGGAAGATATCTAAAATTGTAAGGGAAATGATGAATTCATGAAATATAACATATTTGATATAGGGACATGAAATTATTTAATTGATTTGCTTTATTATGCAAATTATTTTTTCTTGAGGTGCATTTGAGTAAAGAAGCACATAGTTAGTTATTGAAAAACTGTAAACCGTCATTCCGGGAACGACTCGTCATTTCGGGAACGTTTCATCATATCATATATGCGTTCCCGGAATAACGCCCTATTGATGTACGCTCTATAAATTATGAATTAAAATAGTAATTTAAAATGAAAAATAGCTTATTTGCCAAAAAGCGCTTTGGCAGTGGGTTGAATGACCTTTCTGCTTTTCACTGAGCAGTAGCTCATAGCGGATGCGTTTACTTTAAATAGTTTTTGGTCAGTTATATCTGCGTTCCCTGAATTGATGCACAAACTCTCGGACAACATATTTGAACATATTTCTATTCGAAAACAGTTTTAGCATATATAATGCAATGTACCACTAAAACAAAATAATTATAATGTTTTGTAATATTCATTTGCTCAATAAAATTATGGCTTAAGTAATTTATTTGCTTCCGAAGCAAATTTCTCACCTTGGTGATTTTGTGCCATATATAGAATTCGTAAATTTAATTGCAGAAATATTCAAACTTTTTCACTAACTTGTTCATATTTCATTAAAATCACTTGTTTTCAACGCTTTTCCAAATTATCGCCATTGACTTACTGCGAATTTTTTAAACATTAAAAACTAATTTAAAAGTGGGTATTGCCAGACAACATTAAAATATTTGTGCAGTATGTGCATTTCAAAATTATTAGGCTGAACATACATAAAGACACACTAAATTGTCTGTCGTGTGAACCAGCTCTAAGCAACATTGAAAATTTTAGTTTGCATTACACAAGGTTTTTGATTGAAAAATTGCAATGAAGTACCAAGTACTGAAAAGGAGTACAAAAATGGTTCAGGGGAGTATAGGAGTACGCTTGCTCAAATAGGAGTAAAATACTCCTATAGGAGTACAAACGACATCACTGACCGAGATTTCTATCTACACAAAACGGACCAGTTTTCACTTACAGTTGCAATATTGGATAATCAAATCTATTTTTGCTAAAAACCGTTCCATGCACTTTAAATAGTTCTAACTAAAGTTATGGATATTTGCATAAATAATGATTCTAAAACTGTATAAATATATTTTGTGTAACAATAACACAATTTTAAAATTGGAGTTTTATACAAATGGCACAGAGCCTGAACAATACGAAAATGAAAATTTTCAATATCAATCAAATGGGAAAAAAAGAATTGTGGAATAATTGAATAAATAAACAAAAAGCTCGTTTACAATACAAAATAATTTCAAATTGCAAAAGAACACCAAACATTGTACGCACATTTCTGCATTCAATATTGGGATAGACAAACTTAATTTGCACTTTTCAGGCGTATGTAGTCTTCTTGTTTTTGTTGCAGTTTCAATTCACAATAACTGATTGTTTTTCTGTTAAAGTGCTTTTATTTTAATATCAAAATTTAATTTACTAGAGTTTGATAATATTGTTGCTATTTGTGGAAATACAGTGGATCCTCGCATAAATTTCATCTGCTGGTAAGTACTCGGTCTAATAAAGAAAACGCAAATTATTTGGTGAAATTTGATTTTATTTATCAACATAGAAAAAAAATTTAACTACCCTGTCGAAAGAACATAAACCGGTTACAAAAAAAACCGGTTGGAAACGTAGTTAAAAAGCAACTGGTTTGAAACTGGTTTAAATTATATACAGCAAAAACCACTTTGGCTTTAATTTTTAAAATTTAATCTCAAATTTTTTTTACAAATTTTTTTATTTTCCTTGCTGAGATTGTCAAATTATCAAGAAATTCAATTCAAATTCATTTTCACAATATTTTTTTTTCTTTAAGCTCCTATTTAATTTTCATTAATGTTCTAACTTAGAATAATACAAATTCTAAGTTATTTTTTGTTATTTAATATTATTTACAGTTTAATATTTGTCTTTGAAACTTGAGTTCCCATATGAATCCCCAATGAATGTTTCAATTAAATTGAAAACTTATATTTTATTGAAGATTTTGTAGTGGAATTGCAACTACTTAACTAGTTTTTAAACCAGATTTGGTCAATTGACTATTTACCAACTGAAAAAATGTCAATTTTAAACCAGTTGAAAATATATGCAATGTAGGGCAATTAACTATTTACCGATTTAAAAGAAACCAGTTTTAAACCAGTTGAAAATATATGCAGAGTAGGACAATTGCCCTGCCCCTATGACATCGCCATGTTAAATAAACCAGTCTCTTGCAAGGAAAAAATTCAGAATTTCAACTGGTTGTGGTTGAAAAAAAAGTAGTTTTAAACCGATTTTAAACCAGTTGAATTTCCTATAGGGTAGATATTGCTTATACAAAACTTTTCGGTATAGTACGCAGCATTAAATTTGAACAGAATTTCTTTTTATCATTGTTACAATGCAACTTTGATGTATAAAATACGAAAACTACTTAGGTAACTCCTTAATTATTATTTTTGGGATAAGTGGCCTATGATATTCATCTGCTGCAACCAGAGCACTCTAGCGAAGCTATGAGAGAAAAACAAAACCAGAAAAGTCTAAAATCAGTGCAGATTCAAATTTTCAAAAATCTTTTAATTTAGAGTGAGTTTGGGTAATGTGGTTACCTTTTTTCTTTTTCGCCAATTTCTACCACAGTCATGGTAGTAGGTTGGTTTGGTCAATTAATTAGTACTAGAGTTCGCCTTGTGGCCGAAATTCGACCATTTCGATTTGACCATAAAATAAAGGAAAAAGTTTTTATACCCTTCCTTGATAGAACACAAAAAGCTTTTAATATTATTCGTTCCTACTAAAGAGCAAACAGTTTTTGATATCATTCTATACCAAAGTTCATAAAAATCAATCATGCTACCGTGCTATATAGTGCTAACTCTATATCTACACCAAATTTCATAAAAATCGTATACAGTATTTTCGCCGTGAGAGCGTTTTTTTCATTAAGGGGCGTGGCACTGCCCACTGAAAACATAATGGTCATGTTATCGTTCCTTAGTGCCAATCCTATCTCCATACTAAATTTCGTTAAAATCAATGCAGCAGTTTAGCCGTGAGAGCGTTTTTTCCAATTAGGGGCGTGGCACCGCCTACTTTAAAAAAATATAGTCCTATGCACTGCTCCTCCTCACAACCTTTCCAACAAAAAAAAATCAAGCAAATCGGTTGAGATTTAGGTATAGAAACTGGGACTGAACCGATTTCGTTTGCCTATTTATATATAGATTAGTTATTCTATTGTTTTTACTATTAGATAACTAACTATTAGATAACTATAACTAAAATATTAACATTTTCAAGCGTGAGTATCTAAAAATAGCTGATAAAGAAAAGTGTCGTGTAATGTGGATCACCCTGTCCATTTCCTAAAGTAGAACTGTTATTCGCAACTTTTGTTGACTAAAAGTAGAGTAGTAATATTTTAGATTATAATTGCTATAAAATTGCTGTAAAGGCTTATTGAAGAAAATTTTTTAGTAAGATAAACCAAATTCATACTATTAGGTGAACAAGTAATAAGGGATACCGAATCATACGTAGAGTAGTACTCCATATAAATCAAACTCGGGTATCCAACACATGTAATTAGCTTTTTAAGGTGTAATAGTAATCAGAGTTGATATACGTTATATAATATGTGGTAGTCCACATTACCCGAACTCATCACTTTTTTGAAATAATTATTTAATATATAAAAGAAATGTAAAATCAGACATGCTTATGCATTTTTTCGTTGAATACCAGCTCTGCAAATGCATTAGAGTTATTTGAATTTTAGAAAACAGAGTTATGAGGAAGTAATTTACATATTCAGAGCGTACTAAAAAAAAAACAAATTGACCTCACAGCATATCGTTAGCTTAATATGGAAAAGGCGTAACTCACATTTTCAATACTTTACAGGAGAAGGAAAAAACTGAATAAAATTTGATACGCCAAAAATTTAAAAAAACTTTAAATGCAATTTACAACAAAAATTATCAACAATTTTCATTCTAGGATTTTTTTTTTATTTTCTTTGTTTTTTGGGTAGTTTTGTGTGTTAGGTCTTTTCATTTTAAAATTTAAAAAAAAAAAAGTGAGTTAGGGCTTTTTACAATAAATCAAAAATTATGAATAAAATTAAAGTTATTCAATATAATACAATATGAAAATCCGAACCTTTACAAAGAAAGTTAATTGGATTGGACAAAAATTTTAACGAAAATGTTTATGTTTTGTATGGAAGATTATCATAAAAGTGGTGACAATCAGCAGCTAACAACAATTCAAAACATTAAAGTGTACATCAAGTAAAGTTTATGATAATAAAGTACCCACAGCAACTAAACTCATAGATGCTATTTATGTTTTCCCCATCAGTATATCTTGATATTCTTCGGATGCCTTAGAAAACTATCAATTAAGGCTTTTTGATAGTCCGCCATAGATGCGTTCCTTCTAGAATACCTAGGAATTCGTTGTTTGGATTTGGAAGCCTTCGGGTGAACTTCTGGAACCTTCGGATGTCCCAAAAAACTACCAGTTAAACCTTTTTGATAGTCCGCCAATAATATTTTTCCTCTAGTATACCGAAATATTCTTCCTTTTGACTATCAAGCCTTCGAGTGGCCTTCGAGAACCTTCGGGTATCTTAGAAAACTATCAAATAACTTTCATTGATAGTCTACCATAGATGTTTTTCCTCTAGTATACCCAAATGTTCTTCGTTCTAACCAGAAAACCTGCGGATGAACTTCGGGAACCTTCGTGTATAGCATGAAAAACTTCTCATATTTAAGATTCACTTACTGCCAAGTTTTCAGCTTAATTAACAGAGTAGCTTCTGAGTGATTTTAACACTATTTAAACGCTGTGAGCTAGGGCTTTTTTCTTTTAAGAAATTTTAGTTATGTGTTAGGGCTTTTTTAAAATTGACTATAACTTGACTATTTTTGATATTATCATGCCAAATTTTTGTAGGGAGGTGTATTAGAGAGTGGCCAAGCAGAATATGCAAAAAGTCAATTTCAAAAAAATTTGAGATACGCCTTTTCCATATTAAGCTAACGATATGTAAGAAATAGCACACGTGTAAGGAGCATAACAGAAAATCCGAAGGGCGTAAAAAATATGTTTTTCGAGCTTTAATATGGACAAATAACCAGAATTGTTATATAGCCTTTAATATGGGAAATAAAAGGGTGTACCACATTACCCGCATAGTCCACATTACCCTAACTTACTATAATTATTTCAAAACTAGACAGGCATGTTGTTCATTCCGATTTCGATGAATTCGAGTGAAAAATCAGGTGAAAAAAGTATGCTAGTCATTTCTGGCTTTCCGAAAAATCGGAAAAATTTGATTTTCCCCCCAAAGGAAGCTAGTCATTTCAGGCTTTTTGCCACAAAATAATTTCGTTAATTTGGAAATACGTTTTGACTAGCTTAAATGTCACATTTAAGCACGACAACACCGAAAATAAGGGAAGCAATAGAAAAAAAAACTACGCATTAACTTTGACCCTTTTTCGAGCTTCATTCGACAACCATCCGGTGGCTAAAGCGCAGAGATGGGGAGGTCACCTTTTTGTCTTTAAGCCTCTGCAGTGGTCCTAAAACAATGAGCAAAAAAAATTGCAGTGAGCAACTTTGTTCTAGGTCATTGTACATTTTTACTGTACTATGGTCCCACTTTAATTATTCTGTACTTAATAGAAAAATTTCTTATGTAGTGTAAGAGAAGGAAATCTGGACCACCAATCTTTCTTTTTTAATTAAACTCAAAATACATAAAACAAAACAATAAATTTTATTTCATTCATTAAAGGAAACAATTTAACTTAATTCTGACTTATTTAAAAAAAAAATTTTAAAACTGAAAATACTCAAAATAAAGATAAAAAAAGTGCAGCGTAATATGGACTATATATAAAAATGTAACTCCCACATTCGGCGTATTCTTCATGACTCCAAGAACGCCAGATTACACATTCAACCCAAACCTCGCCACGGCGATCCTCTATATTATGGGTATTACAGTACATGTATTTTTCATCTTTCTTTCCTTTGGGGTTTTTGAATTCCATACCGTCATGAAAACTGCAGCTACATTCTCCTTCTGAAGAAGATGATAAATACATTTGTTTTTTAGGCTTTTATCTTTGGTAGTTCATATTGCCCGCAGCAAGTGTTGGTGAAATAAATGGTTTTTTTTATCAAAAACTCTTGTAGTTAATGAACTAATTTGTGCTCATAACTAATAAATGGTATTCAGTGACTTTATATAATTGGAAAATATGCGTGTGGTCTATATTACCCGCGTAGTCCATATATCCCTCGCTTACCCTACTAATGTGTTATACTTTTTAATAAATGAAAAGAAAAAAAAAAAAAAAATGGATTTAATGCAGTTGTAAATTATATAAAACACTGTTCTTACGAATTTCTGGCTCTTAAGCATAATTTGAATTGTGCGTAGAAATGTCATAAAGAAAAATTTTTTTAATATGAATATTATTTAATGCTCAAATTTATCTTTTGTTATAGAATACTTCAACCAGTGCTGGAAAACGGATGATTTATAGTAAATTTGTAAATTGTTCAATTAATTTAATTGAACTGATTTGCTGTATAATAAATGCTAACAAGACTTTTGCTTGAACCCCTCCATACAGATGTCGAAGCATGTCAGGTTGGCGTGACTTCGTTGATATTCATCTTTGTCTGCTCTGCATTCGTGCAAAATGTATTCATGTCTGCCTGACACTCGTGCTCTGTCATTTCCTGTCTGAACATTAAAGTAATCTCTGAAGGAAATCGATGAACTTCTTTAGAAAATTAAATACAAGAAATTGAATTTAGATATAAGAACGGTAGATGAAGTATTAATGTTTGTCCACATTTGTGAGCAAATCTCAATGAATTTATAAGAAGATATCGCTCATTTACTACAAGGACGGCACAACTCATATTGTGTAAAAATTTTATATTAATATCTTTCTCGGTCACCGTTTGAGAACACAGTAACTTTTTCAATTGAAAACTTTAAACGTATTTTCTGCAAAATAAAAAAACCCGATTTTTGAGTTAATGATGCAGAGTTATTTGTTATATCATGCTTCATATTGTGTGAAAATTTCATAATAATATCTTTTACGATCACCGTTTGAGAATCAAGTTTTTTGACTTGTGCGTTCATGTAGCAAATGAGTGATACTTATGTATGTACATGAAGGCATATGAATGTACTCAGTTTCGGCCCCTTTTTAAAATTTCGTAATTTTTTTTTTTTTTTTGGCATTTCAACAAATTTGCTTATTTATTTAAAAAAGGTGCATTCAAAATTATTTGAGTTTAATCCGTTGAAATTAAATTAAAACAAAAAAAAAAAAAAAAATATTTCAAGAAATTCATTTAAATAGTGGTATAAATCCATTTCGGGGCGATAGTAATGTCATGCACATAGTGTTCCTTATAAATGGTTACTTGACCAATAACGATTTTTCATTTGTAACAAAATGTCAGCAAATTCATATTATGGCATTATAATGGACTTACACCACTACCAGTGTTGGCAGGCAGGTGCAAAAGAATTATTGTACATACTGGAGCAGTAAAAGTATTTCATTGAAGATGATGTAAAAATTAAATTTTATCATTTCTGAAAGAAACTCCAAAATGAAACTTGAAATTAGCTAGGAATTGAAAGACATTTGAAAACTTTGAAGTTAGCCAGCGGTTGTATTTAACAGTGGGTTTCAAAATCGGATGCAATACTCAATTTTTATTAAAGGAAGAATACATCACCTTTGAATCTTTACGACACATATCTAATATAATCATCAGGAATCGGATTTCGATGAATTGTCTTTTTTCAGCTCTTACAAAATTTGAAAGTGCAAACGGCCCTTTTGATGCACCGTTATTTTTGAAGAGTTCAATTCAGTTGTCTTTTTTAAACAAATTGCTTTGATTATTGAAAATGCCAAGAGAAAAAGTTTCCAACCACTCACGTTTAAAAAAATTCGTCGACAAATTCGGCGAAAATATATTTACAACAGATGGAAAAATACTTTTTTGTAAATATGTGAAATGAAAGTTATTTCTGAAAAAAAATGTACAGTACAACAACATGTATTACGTGAATAACATAAGCGGGCGCTAGATTACATTCAAAAAAGAACAGCCATGCAACCCCTTATTGTTGAGGCTCCATCCTAAAGCAGCGCCTCAGCGTTTTTTCAGGAATTTTTTGACATACTAATATCTGCAAATATTTCATTCAGCAAAATTAATAATTCAAAGTTGAGAAGCTTTCTTGAGAGGGACATTGGCCGCAATATTTCAGATGAGTCAACGTTACGAAAGAATTATATCCCATTGTGCATTAATGAAACTATGGGCAGTTAAATTTTCGTTTCCATTGATGAAACCAGAGACGCTGAAGGAAGATATGTTGCTAATGTAATGGTTGAGGTCCGATGTACCCAGCAAAATATTCTTGCTGACCTCTGAAATCCTGGAGAAAGTCGATCACTCAATTACTTATAAGCCAACTTTTCGACAAATCAATGTTTTTACTTTGGCCTCAAGCCTTGAGGTAAAGAATCTTCCGTACATATTATTTTAAAATAATTTAACAAATTATTTTTTATGGCATAGGTATAGGTGTTAAACATGATAACGTCCTGTTTTTTGCAACAAATGCAGGTTTCAGCCCATTGTTCATCTTCGGAGCTCGGTAAATGCAAACTATCCTCCGATTCGCTCGAGGAACAGTGTTTCAAAATTTTACCCGTTTCAGATATTGACTCTGAAAATCTTCTCTGCTGTCTTTTCTCAGGTTTCTTCTTTAGTTTTCTTTTTTCAATATTTTTTATACTCTTTTCCAGAGCCTTTTTATATGGAAACGTTTTAAGTACCGTTCCAACCGATTTTTTCCCCTGGTGCTGGTACGCTGTTTAAGTTTAGGGGGTGGCGAAATCTCCCAGGGTGTAATAAAGTTTAGCATCGCTGCTCTGCTTGTGCTAGGAACTGGTTCTTCGCGTGTATCGTCTCTGGTTTTAGCTACACCACTTGTGCTAGCAACTGGTTCTACAGGGGCATCATTATTTATAATTTCAGCAACTGATTCTACATGGTCATCATTATTTATAATTTTAGCAAGAAAGTCGCTCTCTTGAATAGATTTTTATCAAAGTCCCAGTGCATTTGAATCCATTTATTGCGATCTGTGCCGGTTGAACTTTAAAATAGGCATTCGAAGACGATCCAACCACATTAAAATGTCTTACCTTTCGGCCTTAATCTCGCATAAATCTTCTAATTTCATCATTATAATTTGTCTTAAGTGGTCCCATAAATGCTCTGTTAAGCGGTATAATTTTGTGCGTACAATGCGTTGGCAAAGACATAATTATAACACCATTTTCACGACCCTTATCAAGAACTTCAATATTTCGCGTATGACTATAAAGACCGTCCAAAGCAAGTAATATAGGGTTCTCTTTAAAAGGACTTGTGAATCTCAAAAAATGATCAAACCATTTAGTGAATATTGAGATTTGTATCAATCGAGATATGTGGCAAGAAGGATTGGAACCAGGAAGAGCATGCTTCATTAAAACCGCCTGCGCTCATACAGCTGACAACCGATATGAAGGAGCCTCTTTCTGACGAAGTCATTAGGCCTTTTTGCCTTTTTCCCCTTTCGCTGCTAAAATTTAAGGTTCCTGTCTCATCCCCATTCCAAATACAAGTTGGGGAAAAGTTATGTTTTTCGTGCTCTTCCTCCAGCAAATTATAAAATGTGCTCAAATTTTCAACATTAAAACCTTTAGCCCTATTTAATATGATTCCGGTTGGACTCCTGATGCTGATTTCGGTCCTGTGGCGTTTCGAAAATGCGTACAACCAATCTTTACCAGCGCATTGTTTAAGTATTGCAAATGGGTAAGGAATGTTATTTTTTTTTTTTTTTTTTTGCTATTTGAAATGACAGTGAGTAAACATCAATTATTGTTAAGCCCCAAAAACGTGATTCCATTTCCTTGATGTAAGTTACCAACTGCTGTTCTATGTCCTGTTTTAAAGCAGGTGGACGTCCCAAAGGCGTGGCTAAAATTTCACTGATAGGTATATCACTGTGGGCTGCTCTTTATAGTGTTGCACATGGAACACTAAACGCTTTCGATGCTGAAAGTTTGCCCATTTCTCCTCAGATTGTCATTAGGTTATTTTATAAAGACACACTTCGTCAAATAAAAAACTCACCTGATTTATGGCTAATTTTATCCACCAACTAACAAAATATTGAACTTCGACTTTAATATCTATTGCAATTTGAATTTAATACAAACTTAGAGCACAAAAAACTTTTTATTAAATAGAAAAATTAATTTCATCTCACTGACAGAAAAAAAAAATGCGAGAGTGTATTGTCTTGCAGCAAGTGTTTTTTCTCTTTTATGTTGGCAAGAAAATTTTTGTCGCGAAATCTTTGTATAAAAAAATAAGCTGGTATATCACATTACCCGACAATATCACATTACCCGAAGTTACTCATCTACATTCCCGAAATTAAAAAGTCTACCTACGTCTAAACGTAATTTTAGATTTTATGTTTTTATGATTTTTTTCTGTTATCCGGAACCATTCGAACCGAACCAAACCTAACTAAGCCATGGTGTAGAGTTATTTACGAACCGGTTCTTGTGCCGGCCCCAAAATTGGGGCACCATTTCATTTCATGCAAAGGTCCCATTTCGAAATTGGAAATAAGGCCCCAAAATACAATATTAATGCCCCAAAAAAAGGTGAAATAAGACCCCAATTTTTTTGTTTCAGGTTTCTTCTTTAGTTTTCTTTTTTCAATATTTTTTATACTCTTTTCCAGAGCCTTTTTATATGGAAACGTTTTAAGTACCGTTCCAACCGATTTTTTCCCCTGGTGCTGGTACGCTGTTTAAGTTTAGGGGGTGGCGAAATCTCCCAGGGTGTAATAAAGTTTAGCATCGCTGCTCTGCTTGTGCTAGGAACTGGTTCTTCGCGTGTATCGTCTCTGGTTTTAGCTACACCACTTGTGCTAGCAACTGGTTCTACAGGGGCATCATTATTTATAATTTCAGCAACTGATTCTACATGGTCATCATTATTTATAATTTTAGCAAGAAAGTCGCTCTCTTGAATAGATTTTTATCAAAGTCCCAGTGCATTTGAATCCATTTATTGCGATCTGTGCCGGTTGAACTTTAAAATAGGCATTCGAAGACGATCCAACCACATTAAAATGTCTTACCTTTCGGCCTTAATCTCGCATAAATCTTCTAATTTCATCATTATAATTTGTCTTAAGTGGTCCCATAAATGCTCTGTTAAGCGGTATAATTTTGTGCGTACAATGCGTTGGCAAAGACATAATTATAACACCATTTTCACGACCCTTATCAAGAACTTCAATATTTCGCGTATGACTATAAAGACCGTCCAAAGCAAGTAATATAGGGTTCTCTTTAAAAGGACTTGTGAATCTCAAAAAATGATCAAACCATTTAGTGAATATTGAGATTTGTATCAATCGAGATATGTGGCAAGAAGGATTGGAACCAGGAAGAGCATGCTTCATTAAAACCGCCTGCGCTCATACAGCTGACAACCGATATGAAGGAGCCTCTTTCTGACGAAGTCATTAGGCCTTTTTGCCTTTTTCCCCTTTCGCTGCTAAAATTTAAGGTTCCTGTCTCATCCCCATTCCAAATACAAGTTGGGGAAAAGTTATGTTTTTCGTGCTCTTCCTCCAGCAAATTATAAAATGTGCTCAAATTTTCAACATTAAAACCTTTAGCCCTATTTAATATGATTCCGGTTGGACTCCTGATGCTGATTTCGGTCCTGTGGCGTTTCGAAAATGCGTACAACCAATCTTTACCAGCGCATTGTTTAAGTATTGCAAATGGGTAAGGAATGTTATTTTTTTTTTTTTTTTTTGCTATTTGAAATGACAGTGAGTAAACATCAATTATTGTTAAGCCCCAAAAACGTGATTCCATTTCCTTGATGTAAGTTACCAACTGCTGTTCTATGTCCTGTTTTAAAGCAGGTGGACGTCCCAAAGGCGTGGCTAAAATTTCACTGATAGGTATATCACTGTGGGCTGCTCTTTATAGTGTTGCACATGGAACACTAAACGCTTTCGATGCTGAAAGTTTGCCCATTTCTCCTCAGATTGTCATTAGGTTATTTTATAAAGACACACTTCGTCAAATAAAAAACTCACCTGATTTATGGCTAATTTTATCCACCAACTAACAAAATATTGAACTTCGACTTTAATATCTATTGCAATTTGAATTTAATACAAACTTAGAGCACAAAAAACTTTTTATTAAATAGAAAAATTAATTTCATCTCACTGACAGAAAAAAAAAATGCGAGAGTGTATTGTCTTGCAGCAAGTGTTTTTTCTCTTTTATGTTGGCAAGAAAATTTTTGTCGCGAAATCTTTGTATAAAAAAATAAGCTGGTATATCACATTACCCGACAATATCACATTACCCGAAGTTACTCATCTACATTCCCGAAATTAAAAAGTCTACCTACGTCTAAACGTAATTTTAGATTTTATGTTTTTATGATTTTTTTCTGTTATCCGGAACTATTCGAACCGAACCAAACCTAACTAAGCCATGGTGTAGAGTTATTTACGAACCGGTTCTTGTGCCGGCCCCAAAATTGGGGCACCATTTCATTTCATGCAAAGGTCCCATTTCGAAATTGGAAATAAGGCCCCAAAATACAATATTAATGCCCCAAAAAAAGGTGAAATAAGACCCCAATTTTTTTGTTTAATTTTTTTTCACTTAGTCTAAACGAATTAAGGCCCCAAACATTCATATAAAAACTTGCATGGAATCTGGCACTGATACACTGCAAAATGGACATTTGTGATGATCCAAGCCTTCTGCAATTGACTGTGCTTGCAGTTTCAAATTTTAAGGACTCAAGAGGGAGGCGTCTTACGAAAAAAGTGTACATGGCATAAAATGTTTAGAATCGTCCAAGGAATATGTGTGAACTATTTTTTTTTTGAAAAATTTTTAATGTCATGGACACTTTTTTCGTAAGATGCCTCCCTCTTGAGTAAAAAAAGCGTTTTGCCTTCCACGTGGCTGTTGACCAGCCTTGTTCTAACGTTTAAGTGACTGACCGACATAATTGTTTTTTATATGCATTATACAATCTGTATAACAATTTTCAGCCTTTAGAAATTAATTTGATCACCATCGAAATCACGGCATGTTTGAGAGTGATCGACAGTTTATGTGTGCACAACTACTATAACCAACTATAATCGTCTAAGATCCGGCAGTAAAAAAACGTATCGATCGAGTTTTTAGTTAAAACCTAATTTTTACATATATTTAGAAATGGGGGAACATATTTTTGCTGGGTTGCCTCTCAAAATGTGGCCGCAAGTATTATCAAATTGCGATAACTTATGAACCGTGAGTCGCACGAGAAAAAGTGCCCAGATCTTTTTTATGGAGAGTCGTATGCTCTGCATGTTATTTTCATTATATGCTAAAAAAAAACTTACCGTGTAAGAATTATTTATTAACGCAATAAACGTAAAAAAATCGGTTTTTGATAAATAACTCCTCAACGGTAAATTTTTTTTTAGCATATAATGAAAATTACTTGTAGAGCATATGCCTCTCCATAAAAAAGATCTAGGCGCTTTTTCTCGTGCGACTCACGGTTCATAAGTTATCGCAATTTGATAATATTTGCGGCCACATTTTGATAGGCAACCCGCCAAAAATATGTTCACCCATTCATAAATATATGTAAAAACTAGATTTTAACTAAAAACTCGATCGATACGTTTTTTTACTGCCGGATCTCGTACTATAACAAAACCATCTTTTAGAAACGCAAAGTCATTTTTAATCGCAGACTCTCCGGCTATTTGCAAGTAATCGAACTGATGCAATTTCTGCTAGAAATCATTACAAAAATCTTCAGTCGCATAATTTGTACATAATACTAACGGATTAAACAACATAATACTAACAGATAAATAACAATAATTTCATAAAAATAAGCAAAATGAAATAATATTTGGGGTAATTCTGCATTTCCGACTTTTGGGGCGATTCTCACAAATGAAATAAGACCCCAATTCAGAAAATGAAATAAGGCCCCAATTCAGAAAATGAAATAAGGCTCTAAAAAAGAAAAATTTGAAAAGCATATAATTGGGGTCTTACTGAATTTATTTTTATTTTTTTTTTTGGGCCTTAACTTCTTGGGGGCTTATATCATTGCCTCGAGTGGATTGCGCAAGAGGATATTGCATCCGTCATACAAAAAATTGACTTTAAATGCTATATCTCTGTAGGAATAGCAGCTTTTGCTATAAAACTTACATAAATATAAATAGTGTCAACCATTGCAAGGATCGGACATGAGGTTGTTGCGCACGCTATACAAAAAAATTAGTTTAAATGATAAATATCTGCACACCAAGTAGCTTTCGTTCAAATCTAACTCATCACGCCACCTACAGAAAAAGGGTATACCCCAGCTTTAGAACCAGAGTTTAACGCATCGCTGCATGATCTCAACTCAAACGTAAACTCAATCGGCTTCCAAACGGCATTCCAATTTAAAGACACTTTGCAACAATTTAACACTTTTTCTGTTCAGAAGACTTTTACACCTTTTACCTCATTTTTTTATTTTGTATTTAAATAAAATTTCATGCTTGTTTAATTATTCGTTTATTTTTAAAATCATCTTCCTTGATTCCTAAGTAAGTATCCCGCAAATTGTGCTTTAAATTGTATCTTGACATCGTAGTCCTTAACTAAAGGCGCGAACTTAATTAAGTGACATAGTGTGAACAAGATGAATAAACTGCAGAAATGAGCTGCAATAGCTGTTGATGGTTCACTTTTCTGTCTTCATTTTCAATGCCGCGAAGCCACACAGCACTTGTTTATATTGCTTCTTCTACAAATATTTACATTAAATTAATTTCACTGTTCCATGCTTTGTTTTGGCCCACTAGAGCTTGTTATTTTTCATCATTCAGTTTTTACTTCTTCGTTCTTGTTGCATAATTGCAGCCATTCATCTGCAGGGGCGTCGGTAGCTAACTGAGAGCCCTTAAGCAAATTTGATTCTGGCAATATTTTTTTTTTTTTTATTTATAAAAATATAATTTTGTCCCTGTTGTGTTTTTTGAAAATAACTGCAGATGGTTCACACTTTTTAGTTATTACTTACCGCCCCTCTAACATTAATTTGCCGCTTGCTGCAGCCCTGTTTATCTGCAACGTCATCTTTTTAACGAAAATTGGTGGCGTTCGTAATGTTGCGCCATAAAATCTTTTAAACGAACGGAATTTTACTCCCATTCATCATTTTTTAACCCTACACTGAGCATATATGAACTTTGTCTTTCCGTTTGTATCGCAGAGAAGTTGTAGTGGAGGGTATAGAAAAATGCATTTATTCTTGATCTTGGCCGTTAAAATAGTTTTGCATCAATAAGAAATTATCTCTTGGGATAGAAAATTAACGAAGTCGGTTAACGGATACGCCTACCGCCCTTATAAAAAAAGCAAGTAAGGGTGTAACTTTTGGCGTGGCCAAAAAATAAATACCCCACACTGCAGTATTTTGAAAATTTTCCTTATATGGGAGGTGCCAAGCCCTCTTGTCCGAGGTCACCTAGATTTTGTTCAGAGCTTGCATTTATAGTTTTTAGTGTCTGAGTGAAATTTGGTTGGATTATCTCAAAAAATTCTTTCAGTATAGTATTTCGAAACTTTTGCTTATATGGGAGGTGCCACGCCCCCTTTTCCGATTTCACCCATTTTCGTTGAGAGCTTGCATTTATAGTTTTTAGTGTCTGAGTGAAATTTGGTTAGATTATCTCAAAAAACTCTTTCAGTATAGCGTTTTGAAGCTTTTGCTTATATGGGAGGAGCCACGCCCTCTTGCTCAGTTTTTTCTCAGAGCTTGCGCTTACAACTCGTAGTATTTATGTGTATTTTGGTTGCATTGTCGTAAAAAATACTCCTACAATTGCATTTTGAATATATTTTTTGTATGGGCGGTAGGCTTGTCCGTTGACCGATTTTGCTCATTTTCAATCCCACGAGCTAACTTTGACAACGGAGGCAGTATACTTAATTTCGTTGAAAATTAAAAGTGTATTTCAACTAGGGATTCCAATTTTTGGACTTTTTGCGATCCCGGGATTTTCGGGATCAGAAATTTGAATCCCGGGATCCCGGGATTTTTATGAATTTTTTTTCTTTCTAAATAAAGCAGATTTTAGTATTAAAAATTCCTACTACACCACTACAAAGACATTTTATTTAAAGAACAATTTCTTTAAACAGGTACATTTTATTAAGCAATTCACGCCTTTTTTAAAAAACAAAAATTCATAAATACTTAAGCATTTACTTCAAAAACAAACATAAAGGTACATTGCAGCATTATATGTATGCTTAGTTAAATACATATATAAAGTATCATACATGTTTAATTATATAAAATAGTGAGATTAAAGTTTTAACAAGTGTTGGACTTTAAAGAATTAACTTTTCTTTTAATCAGTTTTATTATTATTAAAATATGATTTTAGGAAAATTAAAGCATTTATTGTTTTATCATCCAATTTAGATCTTAATTTATTACATATCTGTAGACTTTTGGCAAAACAACCTAGGTCGAGATAAGGCAATTCTCCAAGATTTTAGTCCTAAATATAAAAACGCTTCTATTAGAATAATCGACATGTCTCTATAAGTTTTTGTTCCAGAGATATATGGGTGTCCCATAGTTCTCGCAAGATTTAAACTTAGCGCCATTATGAACCAAATAAAATAATTTGACAGCTGACACTTTAAGATTAGTAAAAATGTATGGAAAAAGGAGATTCAACGCTGCAGCAACAAAATTGAGCCACATTATTGAAATGTAGTTAATCAGTTTTTAGCTCTCCTGAAAAGTTCTAATTTCGAGTTAGGTTGTTTTGTCAAAAGTCCACAGATATATAACCTGCACACGAAAAGCATCTTTTTGATTCAACACTTTTTGGTTGAATTGAATAAAGATAATCGAAAGTTTTCTGGAGGAAATATTTCCTATCACCACCATTACAAAATATATTTTTTGAAGTGTTATTCAAAACTAGATTTAATTTTTCTTTCAAGTTTTTTTTTTTTTTTTCTTTCAAGTTTTAACTGTATGGCTATTGTCCTCAATTTTGCATGAAGTTTCAGTTTCAAATCTAGAGAGAATACTTTTTATCTCTACTTAATGTGACTTTTTGTTTTTTAAACAAAAAAACTTACAAAATAAATCCCGGGATTAGTGCTACCAATCCTGCAAAAGGCTCGAATCCCGTAACTGAAATCCCTAATTTCAACACACGGACATGGCTATATCGACTTAGGAGGTGATGCTGATCAAAATTATATACACTTTTCTATATCTGCCACGCCTCCTTCTCTGCGTTACAAACTGAAGGACAAAGTGAATATACCCTGGGTGTGGGGTATACAAATTATCGGAAACGCAATATTAAGATTATTATTTACGGGAATGCAACCAAAGTGCACTCTAACGCTGGAAATAATTAGGGAGATTTTTCAGCAAAGATTTGGTGAAATCGGTCAGAAAGATTTGGCACCTCCTAACAACCAAAATTTTCAAAATAATTTAGTGTAAGTGGCACTTTAAGATTATTAAAAATGTATGGAAATGTATGCATCAACGAAATTGAGCCTCGTTATTGACAAATAGTTAATCAGTTTTTAGGCTTTCCAATTTCGAGTTAAGTTGTTTTGTCATAAGTCCACAGATATGCTAGTCAGTTTTCTTACAAAATTAAACATTCATATTTATGAAAAGCATATAAGAAGTGAAACACTGCTATTGAAGTCAGAATGTCGGACGACAGGCTTGTCATAAAAAATACCTATGCCCAAATTTCGTTCTGACACAAGAGAGCAAAAACTGGGTGACATTCGTGAGGGAGTGGCACCCCCCATGCAAACAAAGTGTTCAAAATTTTATAGTGCTTAAGATAGGGCAAAAAAATGTAGGGTATTTAAATTTTAGCCAGACCAAAGATAGAACATTTAAAAATTTATTTTTTAGTGCACACCTCTTTTTTAATGGCATTTTCTTCCTTTTCATTTTCTTATGCATTTTAATCTAAATTGCGAGAGTGAACGCCATATTTTTGCAGCGCAATTAAAATGTCATTTTAATGCAAAAATCTTGAATATTAATTCAAGAAACAAGTGAACTCTTAATTCATTCACTCATTCTTTCATTCATTTGCTCATTTTTCTAATAATTACTATTTGTTTTACTTTTATCACCTTTATTACATCCCTCGCACTTGAATAAAATGTTTACTTAGGTAAAAGAAACATTTTGAATTTTTATTTAACTTTAGTCATTGGGCAAAGCAAATAACGTGATATCGCCACAACGTGCTTTTCCTTTTTTGATTTGAATGTTAAGGCAGTTTAGAAGGTTCTGAGCTGTTTATGTAAAGATATTCTTGATTAAGATTGTTCATATGTATTCATCGTCATATGAAATGCAAAAAGGCGTAACAATTTTTATTTTTTCACAAGCATATCAAAAAACGCCTTAAAACAAATTTTTATTTGATATTGCCTGGCCTAAAAACAACATATTAAAATAAATTTAAATTTGTGCACATCTACCTTCCTAAAACCCCAACTCGACGAGCAATTCATGTTATAATTTATATTATAATTTTTTTTGTGTCAAAATTTGATGCTATTAATGCTAATATATATATTTGCTAAGTTTACTAAAAATCTAGACGTGCCGGGTCAAAATGGGCAATCGGTTCGTGTTCAACTGAAGTGAGTTTCCATTCTCGAGAATATACTCCCTACCTGAGAGGGAGCTCTGGAATTAGTGAATATTTTATGAATGGAAACTCCCCTTCCTGAAGGGATACTTTTTTTATTTTAATATCGTTGACATTTTCAGAAATTCCAAGACCGTTGACATTTTGCACAAAAACAACATCTGGCAACGCTGAGTCTTTCCCATATCTTTGACATTTTGCGCGAACAACCAGTCTGAACGCTGACATTTTCCAATTCCGTAGACGTTTTGCACAAAAAAAAATCATGTGGCAACTCTATTTTTCATAAATCGTTGACATTTTTTCCATTTTCCACTGGATTTTGACAGCCGACTTAAAAAAAAAAAACAAAAAAGATAAACAAGATACTGCATCTGAATAAAAGTTGTGAAAATTAAGTGAGTGCTTTGCTTTTTTAATTAAAAAATGACTTTTTAATCATTTTAGTTATCAATTGTTAACACCAAAAAGTTAAAAAAAAAATAAAAATATGAAGTAAAAAGTTGTTTTAGTAGAACCGGTATAAGTTGGAAAGCCTTAGACGGATATAAAAGGTTTTGTTGTCATATGAAAGCTGTTTCAATAAGCTTTAAAATTGTTGTACTAAAGTTTTAAATTTGTCAAACATTATATATAATTATTCATTTAAACATTATTATTCCCTAACAAAAAGTTAAGGAGTAAATTTTTGCAATATACGTGAGAAAACTCGCTCCCAAACTATTGCCGATTGCCTAATTTTTCCAATGAATTTTCCCCTTTCACAAATTTTTTTTTTGCGATTGCAAACAAGTTAGTAGGTAAGTGAATAAATTCTCGAGAATATTTTTTAACGATAAGGCCCATGATAAATATCAATATAATTTTGTGGTCCTGTCAATAACTTACCCAAATTTCAAAATCGAAGAACAGAACAAGGGCGAAGCATTCAATTTTGTTAATTCGTAAAGCAAGTCCTTGGACTCGCTACATCACACATTACCATTGGACAAAACCTGATGTATACATTAATAAACAGGGCGTAGTTTACTTAAAAGACGCCAACATTTTTGAATCTAAGGAAGAATATACAAACAAAAACTATTGCTAGAATCTTGTTTTGGTGGTTTAGCCATCAGAAGATCAGAATATAGGTATAAGTTGCGAATATCGGACAGGTGTCTCTAAAGAAAACTTATTCCGATTAATAAATTTGTTCAAACCTTCAGTTTAAGTATCGAAAAATATTGAAATACATTGAAAAAACCGGTAAAAGTCGAAAAATATCGGAAAACTGCTAAAATATCGGTAAAAGTCCAAAAGTATTGAAAAATATCGAAATCGGTTGAAGTCCAAGTGTATCGAAAAAACATTTTAAATACATATGTGTGAGAAAAGTCAAAGTGTATCGAAAACAGCCATAATATCGGTGAAGGTCCAAAATTATAGAAATACATCGAAGAAATCGGAAAAGTCCAAGTGTATCGAAAAACTTCTAAAACATCGGCAAAAGCCTAAAAGTATCAAAAAACATTTAAAATATAGCTTAAAGTCCAAAAATATCAAAAAAAAAACCAAAATATCGGTAAAATCCAAAAGTATTGGAAAACATCGAAGAAATCGGTATGCGTCCAAATATATCGAAAAACATCCAATATAACTACGGTGACCATTTATTTGAAACTGAAACACAGAACACAAAAAAAGAATCTAAAGAATATTTTTCCAATAAACCATGCATCTAAGATCAATATCAAGCTCCCGCTTTTAACGAGAAGTTTTTTGTATCATGACATATATCAATCATTGGTTTTGTCAGCTTCCTGAATCTATTTTCTTTATGAACGATTTTTAATATTCAGGCCGAGTTTTGAACAAGTTTTCTTGAAAAGTGGTCAAAAATCCAGAAAACTTTTGTTGAAATAAGACTTTGTGATCAAAAAATTAGAGCCAGCAATTTTTTTGATTGAAATCGCTTTATTTTGGTGCTTAAAAACCAAGTCAAAAATCTTCATCGAGATCACTGCCCCATAAAAAGTTGTTCAGGACTTTAAGGATGTTTGCAAAAAACATTTTTAATGCGGAAGTGATATGGATGATGATTTTTGACGTTTGTTATAAAACACCAAATAAAGATTCCAATCAAGAAATTGCTGTCTCTAATTTTATTATCATTGTTCAAGAAAAAAATAAAACCTTCAAAATTCATTCAAGATAGAAAAAGATTCAGAAAGTTGACAAAAACAATGATATTAATTTTTAATATAAAACTTTCGTAGAACAATCTTCACGTTAAAAATCGGGAGCTCGATATTCATTTTAGACCAATGTTTTACTGGCCAAATTTCCTTAGTTTTTCCGTAGATTACTTTTTCGTTTAACGCTTGGTCATATCTTTTCCCCCCGAACAATTTTGCCCACACTAATGTAGATTTGAGATCATGAGAGCAAATTATCATTAGAGTATACACTGTTTCCGACACCTCTTTTTATACGTCACACCCAGGGTATATTCACTTTGTCCCTCCGTTTGTAACGCAGAGAAGGAGGCGTGGCAGATATATAAAAGTATATGTATTCTTGATCAGCGTCACCTCCTGAGTCGATATAGCCATGTCCGTCTGTCTGGCTGGCTGGCTGTGTGTTGAAATACACTTTTTGGGAAAACTAAGCAAGATAATTCAATGAAAGGTAGTACACTGCCTTCGTCGTCAAAGTTAGCTCGTGGGATTGAAAATGAGCAAAATCGATCAACGGACACGCCTACCGCCCATATTAAAAATATATTCAAAATGCAATTTTAGGAGTACTTTTCAAGACAATGCAACCAAAATACACATAAACACTACGAATTGCAAGCGCAAGCTCTGAAAAAAAAACTGAGCTAATTCGGACAAGAGGGCATGGCACCTCCCATATAAACAAATGCATCAAAACGCTATACTAAAAGCGTTTCTTGGGATATTCGAACCAAATTTGACTCAAACACTAAGAATTATAAATGAAAGCTTTCAACAAAAATTGGGTGAAATCGGACAAGGGGGTGTGGCACCTACCATATAAGCAAATGTGTCAAAATGCTATACTGAAATATTTTTTTGAGATAATCCAACCAAATTGCACTCATATATTAAAGACTATAAATGCACTCTCTAAGCTAAAACTAGACGAATTCGGACAAGAGGGCGTGGCACCTCCTATATAAGCGAAAGCTTCAAAGCGCTATACTGCAAATATTTTTTGAGATAATCCAACCAAATTTCACTCAGACACTAAGGACTATAAATGCAAGCTCCGAACAAAAGGGCGTGGCACCTCCCATATGAGCAAAATTTCAAAAAAAACTGCAGTGTAGGGTGTTTAATGTTTGGCCAGGCCAAAGATTACACCCTTACTAGTTTCATTTCAAATAAGTGTTTGTATACTATATTTATATACACGTTGGCAACAGTATTTCGATTTTACTAGTTTTTTTTTATTAAATTTTTTTGGTGGAAACCGCTTTACAAAACAATTTTGCGAAATCAGAACAAATACAGAACAATTTTTGAAATACACAACATTTCAATGTTTAAAAAACTATACAAAACAGTGGCCTCAAATACAGAACTGTTCTGTATAATACAGTACGGTTGGTCACCGTAAATATAACGGAAAAACTCAAAAAAAATATTGAAAAACATCGGTATTAGTTGAAAAATGTTGAAAAATATTGAGTTGGCATCATTGATAAATTCACTCTAATTTTTGCTCTCATCAAAATAACAACTTCAAATTCTATATTGTTTCTTCAAGAATAAAAACAAAGAAACAATAAATGAAAGAGACAAAACAACAACACATAACTCATGAAGGAGCATAAGTGCGAACTCATACGAAGGGCACGGGCACGTCAAATTTCTAGGCAATCGGAGGGAAGTGGTGCTTTCATTTCCCTCCGTTTGCCTACAAATTTGACAGCCCGTGCCCTTCGTGTGAGTTCACACTAAGCAATAGCGACGCAAGTGCAATCGATCATTTTTATGCTATCATTGAATTGTTTTTTTCAACAACTTTATACTAAAATAAAAAAGGTTTATCTTTTAAAAATCAAAAAAATCGGTATGGAATTTTATTCCTTAGCACATGTAGAATATTTTTTTAAAAAAAATATAAAAATCGGTTCAGTATATTGTGCGTTACATATGGTTTTCATATAAGCAATTTTATAAATAGTATAGGAGATATAGATAGATATAGATTTATATAAATAGCACCTATAGATATCGATAAATAAAATGTAAATGTTTCAAACTTTTTATGCTCCATCTTTTTTTTTTTTTTTTTCAACATTATTTCCGTTACCACTTTTGTGGCACAACTTTCGCTAAAGCCATTAATTGTTGTCACCAGGCTGATTTTTTCCCCGCCACATTTGTTGTTACCATTTTTATGCGCAATGAGTTGACCTTTTTGCAGCAACTCTAACAAATGTCAGCTCATTCATTTTGCATGCACTTGTAACACTTGTTATACTCGTTGTTGTGTACACAGTTGTTAATGTTGTTGGCCCGCGTTGGTTGTTGTCATTGATGCTGCTTGCTGCATGCGCTTAGCTAGCTGTCTGCTTTGCATGCTGTTGACATCGTTGTTGAACAAATGTTGCTGTTTGTATTGCTGTTGCTCATGCTGTTTCATAGTTTCTGCAGTTGTTGTTTTTAAGTTTATGTTTTTCGAAGATTTCTAAATTGTGTCATATTTTGTTAGCTGCATTAATTTAAGAGATTTGTGCATTTTGACACAGCTGTTACAACAGTTTTAATTATAATTTTCTTGAATTTGAATTTGCCCAAGCGCGCAATAAAATTTAAATTCTCAATTTTATAGAATCTTTACTGAAGCACGGAATGGATGTTCATGTCCTTTACTTATAGTAATGTTTGGACAACTGGGTTCTTTGTATCTGCACACTCACCACTTTCGAGAAAACTAAGCTTGAATGTTTCGTAACGCATATTTTTTATACATTAAATCATCATTTAATTAAAACTAGCCTTCCCTGCCCGCTTCGCTAGGCATGTTTGTTTTGTTTTTTCATTCCCAATAGCTTATAAGATATAGATAAAAGCGTTCATTTATACCACTGTATTATGGAAATGTTAATTTCATTTTAAACCATCTCAAACTATCGTCCACTATCGATAGTTTGCGAGCTCTACCAAGTTCTGCCCTCCCCTATTTTTATCTTTCTGACTTAGTGTTAAAAACGCGACTGTTTATTGAAATTATTAAAGAGCAGGTACAGAGTTAAAACTAATATACATAATGTTTGTACATTTCTTATGTAAATAAAACTGTTATACAAACTACGCTATGCGTGGCATAGCTGACCGTAACATACACAACACCCCTTAACGCCCAGTGGGAGCATAAAATTGTGTTGGACGTTTTTCACGTTCAGATCGACGCAAGAGTTTCTTCTGGCTGGAGTGGTAAATCGTCATATAATGATGTGGTCGCAGGAGCTTCCATTTGTTGAGACACTGGAGTTGCAGCAGGTGCATCATGATAAGATTGTTCTTCAATCCATGCGTCATATGATGATCTACTTTCATCGAAATTATCTAATCCTGTTGAATTCATATTTTTGCGTGCACGAATCTGGTCGATATGACGTTTTATAATTTTTGAGTTTGTAAGTCGTACGGTATAAGAGACTGGTCCCGTTTGAGACTCAATGATCGCTGTAATCCATTAAGGGCCAGAAGAATAATTGCGCACCCAAACGTTATCATTTTGTTTGTACGACCCATCTGACATGGGTACATCTTTGTTAACTGACAATTCGTGTGGGTGAACTTTGTCAAAGTAAGTTTTTATCTGGCGATTAAACAATAGCTCAGAAGGCGAGCGACCAGTTGTTGCATGTGGAGTGATGTGTTGATTAAATAGGAAACGAGCTAGTTTTAAATTAATGTCCGTCTTCTCCGGTATTTTCTTTAAGTAGTTCTTTGTAGTTTGAACCATTCGCTCCGCTTGCCCATTAGATGATGGATGGAAAGGTGCACTACGAATCTGGCGAATGACGTTGTCTTCAAGAAATTTCTTAAACTCATCGGAAGTAAAAGCTGTTCCGTTATCAGAGGCTATCGCATCTGGTATCCCATGTGTTGCAAAAAGGGATCGTAGCGCTTTGATAGCAGCTTGCGATGATGTCGAATTTACGTTGAAAACTTCTAACCATTTAGAGTATGAGTCTACTATGATAAAGAAAATCTTACCCTGAAAAGGACGGGCAAAGTCGACGTGAAGGCGAGACCATGGCTTATTTGTTGTTTCCCAGTGATGTATTGGTGCATGATGATTTTCGTGACGAGTTTCCTGGCATGGCAAGCACTCATTGACGACTCTTTCGATATCTGAATCTATTTGCGGCCACCAGATGTAGCTGCGAGCCAAAGCCTTCATTTTAACTATTCCCGGATGTCCCGTGTGGAGTGCATTTAATATTACTTGCCTACTGTTTGGAGGGATGATAGTGCGGTTTCCCCACAGCAAACAACCTTTCAGCGAAGTAATTTCGGTGCGACGACAAAAGAACGGAAACAGCTTGTCAGTTCGAGCGATTTTGTCTGGCCAGCCCCTTAACGCCCAGCTTTGCACTTTCACCAAATAAGGATCTTTTGATGTTTGTGATGCAATTTGTTGAGCATCTATTACTGGTTCGTTGACCATTTCAATCATCAGCAGCTCTTCGATTTCAGCTTTTATTGATGAATCTGACTCGAGTGGACACCGGCTTAAAAAATCTGCATTGCCCATTTTATTTCCAGGACGGTGTATGATGTCAAAATCGTATGCATTTAGAAAAATTCTTCTACGCAGCATCTGAGTCGAAATGATTGCAGGAACAGGTTTCGTAGTGTTAAATATTCCCAATAGAGGGCGATGATCGGTTACAATTGTAAACTTTCGACCATACAAGTAATTGTGAAATTTCTTAAGTCCACTTACGATTCCAACTGCTTCCCTATCAATTTGTGCGTAGTTCCTTTCTGCTGTTGACAACGTTCTGGAATAAAACCCTATAGGCTTCTCTGATCCGTCTGGCATACGGTGGCTTAGTACGGCCCCAATTCCATATGGTGAGGCGTCACAAACGATAACTAAAGGTAAATTATCATCGTAATGCACCAAAACCCTGTCTGATGCAACAAGCTTTTTTAGTTCTTCAAAAGCGAAATCGTGCTGTTTTGTCCATACGAAGTGAGCGTTTTTATCCAGTAACCGGTGCAACGGCTCGGCTATTGTAGCTTTGTGCGGCAAAAAAGCGTGATAAAAATTCAGAAGACCAAGAAATGCTTGCAATTGTTTCTTATCTGCGGGTGTTGATGCGTTGTGAATAGCCTTTAATTTTTCTGGTGATGGTCTAATCCCCAGTGAATCAATCCTAAATCCCAAAAATTCAATAGTTGATGCTCCAAACTTGCATTTGTCCTTCCGTAGACGTAGACCTGAATCATCTAGGCGTTTGAAAACTTGGTCTAGACGATCTGCAAGTTCTCCTTCAGTTTTTCCCATCAAAACGATATCGTCAAAATACGGCATAACACCTGGAATATTTCGAAGAAGAGTTTCTATAAAATTTTGGAAAATACCTGGAGCAGATGAAATTCCGAATTGTAGTCTAGTGACTTTAAATGCTCCTTTGTGAGTTACGATGGTCTGTAATAGCGCTGATGGCTCATCTACAGATAATTGTTGGTATGCTTGTGCCAGATCAAGCTTTGCGAATATGCTTCCACCCTCTATGGACGAGAGGAGCGTGTTGATTGCAGGAATTTGAAAACAGTGAGGCTTCAAAGCCTTGTTTAAAGTTGACTTGTAGTCACCGCAGATACGAATTGAGCCATCACTCTTTGGAACTGGCACAATTGGAGTTGCCCAGTCTGAGTACTCTACAGGCTCCAAAATTCCTTGGGCGCACAATCGATCCAGTTCTGCTTCGACTAGTCCCCGTGTCGCAAAAGGTATCCGACGTGGCGGATATCTTACAGGAGTGATGGTTGGATCAATCTGAAGTGATACTGGCTTCCCTTTGAAACGACCCAGTTCTTCAGAAAACAAATGCTGGAATTTTGTAAGGATATTCTGGATTGCCAAAGATTTTGTGATGAAGTTGACCCCGTGGATACTGATTCCGAGTGATTCAAACCAGTTACATCCCAGAATGTTTGTACGATTTCCGTCTACCACTACAATTGGAAGGTTGTTGATTTCTCGATCATTGTAGGTGACAGTAACATCGATGACACCTTTGATGGGAATGTGATTTCGTTGGAAATCCACTAGTTGCAAATCACATTTGTATAAGTTGGGCTTAGAATTCGGCCATATACAGTCAAAATTATGAGATGAGATGATCGTATAATTTGACCCCGTGTCAATTTCAAAATTACAAGATTGCCTGTTGATGACAACCGTAGTGGATTTTTTCAAGTCCACTAGAGGAAGAATTTGATGAATAGACTTCGATGTTGATCTTTTGCCTTGATGCAAAGCAGTCTGTCGCTGAGTTGAATTAGATGTTGCTGGTGTGGCAGTTGAAGAGCGGCACACTCGTTGAAGATGGCCTTTTATTCCACAGGTTGAACACGTTGTCTCTGAGTGCGGGCACTGTGAGCGAGGATGTTTGCCACCACAACCGTTGCACGGCTTTTGATGGAAAACGGCTTGTTGTTGAGGTGCTTTACTTCGTTGACGTGCTGAATTGCTGTTATATTGCTTTCCCACATAATGAAGCTGGTCGGACTGACGAATTGCTAGTAAATTCCTGGTTGCAGCTTCAGCAGTATTGCCACGATCGATGACCTTTTGCAGTTGAAGGTCAGATTCTGCAAGCAAACTCCGCTGGAGCGCTTCATCCCTCAACCCACATACAAGACGGTCTCGAAGCATGCGATCTAGTGCTGAACCAAAATTACAGTCCACAGCGAGTTTTCTCAAAGCAGCAACGTAGTCCGAAAAACTCTCATCCGGTTGTTGATCACGTTTGTGGAAATTGTAGAATGCAGCGATTTCAGATGGGCGTGGAGAAAAGTGTTTAGTAAGCATTGTTTCAATAGTACTGAGGCTCAATGTACTTACCAGCGATGGGGATGCCAATGATGACAAGAGGTCGTAGAGTTGAGCGCCAGCCAACGTTAAGAATGTGGCCTTCTGTCGCTCTGCCCCTTGTATATCATTGGCCAGTAGATAGAGATTGAAGCGAGCATAGTATGTTGTCCAGTTTCCTGGATGCGATATGCTAAATGCCTTCAAATTTCCAACACCAGACATCATCGTCACTTTATTAGACGGACCTGGTGTTTCTTGTTTTTTAGTCTTCTCGTCGCCTGAAGTCATCGATGGAAAATCTCCTTTTATTTAAACTGTACGTTTCAGTATTAAATTGTTATGCGAATAACAACAAAAATAATCTGATGTTCAAATCGTGTGCCCTTGCAAAAAATGTTTTTTTTTGCAAAATACGAGACCGTTGCACGAAAGAATGCAAGAGAAACGGTACTAGATGACTGCGCTGCTACGACGTTAACGCAATTTTGTACATATGTTCTCTAACTACCCCAGCGATGAGCGCGTAATTAAACTTATTTAGGTAGATGTTTTCTTCTGTTTATGATTTGTAGGACAGATCCTACCGGCTGCGCCAATGTTAAAAACGCGACTGTTTATTGAAATTATTAAAGAGCAGGTACAGAGTTAAAACTAATATACATAATGTTTGTACATTTCTTATGTAAATAAAACTGTTATACAAACTACGCTATGCGTGGCATAGCTGACCGTAACATACACAACACTTAGTATAAAAATAAATCAATGGGAATGATTTTTTTTAAATTTAATTTGTTTTTAATTTATTTTGTAATTTATAAATGTTTTCTTTTAATGATTTAAATTTTTTGTTCATTTTTTTTAATTTGTTACTAAGGAGTTCATTCTGTAAAAAAAAAAAAATACCTGCGACTCGCTGAACATTACCATTTCTGCGATGAAGAATTATATCACGTGCGTTAAATTTTTCGCCAACTATAACGATCGCCACTTCGTCAATTGTTGGTGCATTGTATCGTCTTTCGTGTTGTCCGACAGGTGTTTTATCTGCTCTTATTATAACTCTGTACTCATCTGCTGGCATTTGGTCAAGGGCAGTTCTAAACAATTGAATCAATTCGTTGTGTTGATCGAATAAAGTTTGCCTCGTTTAGTGCCCGTATTGTATCGACAACGCTGATCTATTTGTTCATCTGTGTTTCTCATGAAATAAATTTGAAGAAATTTATGGTCCGTATCTGGCAATGGTAGTAATGATCCAGCATGATGATATATTTGACCTTGTATTTTGAATGTTGGCATATAGTTGTCGCGCACGATATTCGTTGCACCGAATGATGTCATTTGGAAATATGAATTGTACTTGCGTATATTCGTTAAAAAATGTTTTGATTCGCTCGTGTCGCCTGATACCAACTTTGATTATGGTTCGGGTGGTATATGTAATTCTGGTAATTTAACTTTTCCACCAGCACAGCACATTCCTGGTGACTCATTCTTAAATTTGAGTGTACTGCAATATGTGCATAGTTCATCCATTTTTCCAGTAACCACTCTTGGATGAATGCTGTAATTTTAGTTAGCATTGTAATGGAATGCACTGAGATATACATAAGTCAGCGTGAGTGGTTCATCTGGCTCGAGCAGTGAACATTCGGATGGTAAGCAGTCTGGATTCGCGTTGCACGTTTGTTTCCGATGAACGGGCTCTAGCATGAACTTCACGGTTGGATTCCAATCTTGCATATCGTTGCTCCTTTGTTTCCGATAAACGGGCTCGAGCATGAAGCTCTCGGTCGGTTTCTAATCTTGCATTTCGTTGCTCGTTAATTTCCAATGAACGCGCTTGAGCATGAAGCTCTCGGTCGGATTCCAATCTCGCTTCTCGTTGTTCGTTTGTTTCTGAGTTTCGTTTTGCTTGAGACGTAGAACGACCGAGCGCTCGTTTTTTGGGAGGCATAACTGCACAGAAATTGCGTTGAAATGTTTTGATAATAAATAATAATAAATATGTTGAGCGTTGATCAACAAATGGCATTGAAAATTATTTTAAATTTTTTGAGAGTTGATCAGCAATCAAAATTTCGAATGAATTCAAAAAAGCTACTCACTTACTCTTGATTATGTTCACAAATTCACTGAGAATAATGTAAAAAATAAGCGTTTGAAAGATTACGAAACCAATGTTGATTCCTTTTGCCATGAAATGAATGGAAAAGGGGCATGTTCCGCCTATTTTGTTATTGAAAGAAAGTTAATTTCGTTTCAAACCATCTTAAAAATTCCGAATGGCTTAGCTAGGGTGTCCCAGGAATCCATCAATTAAGGCTTGTTGATAGTTCGCCACAGATGTTTTGCCTTTAATATGCCTAGATATTCTTCTTTTTGGCTATGAAGCCTTCGGGTGATCTTCGGCAACCTTTGAGTGTCACGGGAAACTGTTAATTAAAATTTTTTTAAAGACTTTTTCCCTCTCGAATACTTCGATGTTCTTCGTTTTGACTGTAAAACCTTCGGGTGACCTTCAAGAACCTTCGGGTGTCAGAGAAAAATATCAGTTAAGGATTGTTGGTAGTGTGCCACAGATGTTTTCTCTCTAGTATATCCAGATATTCTTCGTTTTGACTATGAAACCATCGGGTGACCTTCGGGAACCTTCGATCATTCCACAAAATTATCAATTAAGGCTTGTTGATAGTTCGCCATAGATGCTTTTCTTGTAGTACATTTAGATATTCTTCGTTTTGACTATGAAACCATCAGGTGACCTTCGGGAACCTTCGATTATTCCAAAAAATTATCAATTAAGGCTTGTTGATAGTTCGCCACAGATGTTTTGCCTTCAATATGCCTAGATATTCTTCGTTTTGGCTATAAAGCCTTCGGATGACCTTCGGCAACCTTTGAGTGTCACGGGAAACTGTTAATTAAAATTTTTTTAAGGACTTTTTCCCTCTCGAATGCTTCGATGTTCTTCGTTTTGACTGTAAAACCTTCGGGTGACCTTCAAGAACCTTCGGGCGTCAAAGAAAAATATCAGTTAAGGATTGTTGGTAGTGTGACACAGATGTTTTCTCTCTAGTATATCCAGATATTCTTCGTTTTGACTATGAAGCCTTCGGAAACTTTGGTGTAAATTTCAGGTGAATCGATTAAGCAGTCTCTGAGAAAATGCAATTTAACAAATTTTTGTATGAGGGCCACCCTTAAAATGCACCCTGACAATTTATTTTTTTTTTTTCTTAAAAATCTTCGCGGGAATGTTCAACCAATTCCTAATGTTTCAACGCAATCAGATGAACGGTCTCTGAGAAAATGCGATTTAAAACAAATTTTTATATGAGGGCCACCCTTAATATCCACCCTAACGGGATAAATAGTAGTCCGTTTCCTTGCTCTAAGCTACCTCCTCACCAATTTTCAGCCATATCGGTAAAGCCGTTCTTGAGTTATAAATAGTGTAACTAACACGACTTTCTTTTATATATATAGATTTCATACATTTTAAATCAGAAACATTTTGGAGTTGAGACGGAAACGTTTATATTTTTTAAAAATATCTCTGAAACTAAAAAAAAATTGTACATCATACAAAAATAAAATTAGTCATTTTCGATGTATTTTGCGATGCTGAATCTAAATCTGGCATCAGCCAGAATCGCTAAATCTCGTATTGTTTTTGAGATATCTTCTCTCCTTTCACGACCTTAAGTGGAATTTTTCTCAAGAACGGCTGTATCTATTTTATTAAAATTTTGGAAGATGATTCACATTAGCATAAATTGAAGAATGAGCTAGGCTATATTTTTGTAGATAGTCATGAGAAGGTGTGTCTACGGTTGCCAGACGTACTGTTTTAAACAGTACTTGTACTGTTTTTTGAAAAAAGTACTGTTTTATGACCTACACCCAACACAGTACCCAAAAGTACTGTTTTTTCAATGGTGTACTGTTTTTTGTACTGTTTTTTCTAATAACATGTTATGTGTTGAAAAATATATTTTGATCATGTGCGTACGCAATGAATTTTTAATGAAAATAATTTATTTTGAATCACTGCATAACTCCTTGACCACTCTGTCTATTAATAAACTTTCTAGTAACACTGCGGAGAACATTTTCATTTTGGCTTGAAAACTTTTTCTAAAACTGTGCAAAAAGAAAAGCCAGTTGAGGAAAAATGGAAAGACTTTTTAAATAGTGGTTTCTTTCCGAATTTTGAAAAAGTATGCAATTTTATTTTTTCTATACCTCATTCAAATGCTCCCTCTAAAAGAATATTCAGTTTAATGTAGTCATGTTGGAGAAAGGAACGAAATAGGCTTTTATTGAAAAATTTAGAAAGTGAACTGATTATAAAAACTAATTACGGATATAACTGTATCGAATTCAATAATTTTTTGAAAACCGTGGAGGGAACAAAAGGAGTTGTGAAGTTTATACAAAAAAGTGAGATATTTTTTATAAACTTTCACTTTTTTTTGTTTTAGTTAAAATAAAACATATTTACGTTCAGAAGTGCTTTAAACACATTTAAGGGGGCACATAAGGAAACAAATAAATAGCACATAAGAAAACAATATGTCAGAGTAGGGGTGTTTTAGTGCACGAATTTTGGATTTTGATACTTGACACCCCTCAATTTTGTGAGGTTGAAACAAAAAAATGAGTTTGCAAAAAAAATTTTGGGGGTGGGGTGAGGGTATGGGTTGGCGCATCGAGGTTTAAGATAAGAGATAAAGAAAAACAATTTACTAACAGCCCTACAAGAGGGGCCACCTCTAGAGGGTTCAAATGTATGACCGACCCACATTATTTTTTCTCCCCCAACATTTTTATCAAGCATACCTATCTCTTGCCTCTAACCCCTAAGGGGCCTTCCATACAAAAATTACTATTGTAGGAAATTGACCCCCACCACACCCAGGATGCCCCTAGAAGGGTGAAATGTATGACCGGCCCCTAATATTTTTTCCTCCGCAAAATTTTTTCCTACCATACTTACCCTCTATCTCTAGCTCTTTAGAGGGCTCCCATACAAAACTGACGTCATAGATATAAAAAATATGGAAAGGAAATCGTCAAATAGGCCCATAACTGCCCACGAGTCTCTCCTAGAGGTGAGAGGTCGGTCATAAATATGACCCTTCCAGGAGTACCCGTGGGTCAGTTAGGGCAGTGGGGGCATTTTATATAAAAAGAGTTACTTTGTATGGGAGCCCCCTTAAGGATTGCAAATAGGGGGTAGGTATGCTGAGAAGAAACTTTGGACGGGGGCTAATGGGGGTCGGACATATATTTGACTCCTCTAGGAGTGACTTCTGGACAGTTATGGGCCTATTTGACGATATCCTTTCCATATTTTTCATGTCTATGACATCTATTTTGTATGGGAGTCCCCTAAAGAGTCATGGATACAGGATAAGTATGTTGGGGAGGAAAATTTATTAGGGACCAGTCATACATTTGACCCTGCTAGGGGTACCCAGGGAGTGGTGGGGGTCGATTTCCTAAAAATGCCAATTTTGTATGGGAGCCCCCTTAGGGGTTAGAGAAAGGGGATAAGTATGCTTGGTAAATATGTGGGGGGGAAATAATGTGGGTCGGTCATACATTTGACCCTAAACATTTGTAGGGCTGTATGTAAATTTTTCTGTTTTTCTCTCACCTTTGACCTCGATGCGCCAATTTTTACCCTCACCCCACCCCTAAAATTTTTTTTGCGAACTCATTTTTTTTTCCAACCTCACAATATTGAGCGGTGTCAAGTATCAAAATGTTGTTATTAAGGATCTCCATACATTCTTAAAACACCTCTAATGTCAGAATTGTACCTTTTGCAAAAAATGCAATAATTTTTGTTATTTTCTCATAGTTTTAAGTGTTTCTATATCGTCGGGTTAAAACTACAACTAGACATCTACATTTTTCATGTGTTGAGAAAAAAGCGTTTTAAATTTTTTGAAATTTATTTTTTGTATGGGATTTTGCAGTTTTCTGCTTTTTATTCCTTATGTAAAATTGGATGGGGACTACATTTCAAAAAACTGACTAGACTGGGGTATAGAACCGTTTTTTCTTCATGATTCTGTATATTTAACTCAAAACATCAATATATGTAGATGTCTAGTTGTAGTTTTAACCCGACGATATTGTTTCTACATTTTGTTTTTCATTAAAATGTTTTGTATAAAAGTTATGAAATGAATAAAAAAAGTGTACTGTTTTTTTTTTTGAATTGTACTGTTTTTTTTTTTTTCATGATGTACTGTTTTCTCTTATTTTAAATCTGGTCACCCTAGGTGTGTCACCGCCCCAAATTTTAAATTTAATCCAGTCATATCTCGCGAACCATACAAAATATTTTGTTAACATTTGGTAAACAGTTACTATCAATGCATCATTAAGAACGAAAAAATGGCAAGATCGAAAGAGTACCACGCCCTCTTTTTAGCAATTGAAAACTTTGATATTTATGTTTTCAATATTACTTCAAAACGGCTTTTGATGAAAATTTAAGAGATGTCACCCTTGGATACGTAAAACCTGATATGGTAGTTAAAAGCACTAGTTTTTTTCTTTGAAACGTTATTTGAATTATATCAATATCTTTTTTTCTTAGAGATATTCTAACCTTGAACTTTCGTTTAATATTGAGTAAAAATTTTCAATTGATAAAAAGTAGGCGTTGCACTCATTTGATTTCGCCATTTTTTCGTTCTTTATGAGGCATTTAAAGTTAGTAGCTGTTTACCAAATTTTAATAAAATATTTTGTATAGTTCGCGAGATAAGACCGGATTAAATTTAAAATTTAAGGCAGTGCCACACCTCCTCATGCCTATCTACAAAGGCACACGTATAGCTTAGCTCATTCTTCATTCTATGGTAATGTGCATCATTAGTCAAAATTTCACTAAAATCGCTACAACCGTTCTTCAGAAAAATACAATTTTAGGTCGCAAAAGGTGCGAAGATATCTCAAAAACCATACGTGATATAACAATTTTGATGCCATATTCGGATTAAGCATCGCAAAATACATCGAAAATTCCGTTTGTAACGCAAGGAGGCTTGGCAGATATAGAAAAGTATATATATTCTTACGTGGGAGGTGCCACGCCCTCTTGTCCGATTTCACCCAGTTTTTGTTGAGAGCTTGCATTTATAGTTCTTAGTACCTGAGTAAAATTAAGTTTGATTATCTAAAAAAACGCTTTAAGTGTAGCGTTTTAAAGCAATTGCTTATATAAAAGGTGCCACGCCCTCTTGTCCGAATCCGCGTAGTTTTTGCTCAGAGCTTGCGCTAAAAATTTTGTAGTAAGTATTTAAGTGTGTTTTGGTTGAATTGAAGTGAAAAATACTCCTAAAGTTGCATTTTGAATATATTTTCTGTATGGGCGTTCATTTTCAATCCCACGAGCTAACTTTCGCGACAAAGCCAACGCACCAAATTTCATTGAACTATCATGGTTAGTTTTTCCGTAAAAAATATTTCCACGCACAGCCAGCCAGCCAGACAGACGGATATGGCTGTATCGACTCAGGAGGTGACGCTGATTAAGAATATATATACTTTTCTATACCTGCCACGCCTCCTTCGCTGCGTTATAAAAGCAAGGACAAAGTGAATATACCCTGGGTGTAGGGTATCTAATATCGATTTAATTAGTTTTGTGAAAAGCATTTGCAAAAGTTTTTAGGCGTTAGGAAATATCGCCCAAGGAAATAACGCCCAAAAAAAACGAAATAACGCCCAAAAATAAAATGACGTAATAACGGTCAAAATAAAAAACGAAATAACGCCCAAAAAATATGAAATAACGCCCAAAAACAAAAACGAAATAACGCCCAAATTATTTTCATATAAATTTGGGCGATAATCATTTTGGAAATAACGCCCAAAAATTTGGGCTTTATTTCGTTTTTTTGGGCGTTATTTCGTTTTATTTATAAAAAATTTAATAACGCCCAAAAACGAATAAGGAGCATTCCAGTGAAAATGGTATTTTTTAGCAGATGTTTCGGATTTATTTTTCAAATGTTTTAATGGATCGAATATATTCTAGTGGGATTAAACTTTACTTTCCAAATTGATTTCATACTAAAATCTTGGTATTAGGCTCAGTTTTTTACAGTTAAAGAACGTGCCAAAGTTTTTTTTTTATTAGGTATATTTTTGATCATATTCGTCATTGTTTTTCTATTAAACCATTATGAGTTACGTTATAAATTATATCTTAAGTTTTAGGTCATAGACTAGTGTATTGATAAATAGTATTTGCAAAAAAGTATTCTTGCAAACATCTGTAGTATACCCCGACAAACAAAACAGTTATGGGTGTCCCGTACAAACGCACAAATCGATGTAATTAATTTTCTGTTTACACACAACGGTTTAATTTTATTAACATTTTATTTGAAGCTAGTTACTTGGGTACTCTTAAAAAGTGCAGTAATTTTCGGATTTTATTTTGCCTAAAGGATAATATTATTATCTTATTATTTGTCCCGTACAAACACAATATTTATTTTATTAAGATTTCTATTAATTTTTTTCTAATATTGTTGAAAAAACTCTTTAAAAATTATCGATATGGGTACAGTCACCGTTGGTTACTGCTTTGCTATGAACTATAAGTCTCAGGGGGATTTATTATATATATGCACTTAAGAAATTGTGACTGCTATAAATAAAATGAAATGGTGTTCATATAGGGCCGTTCAAGTATAACGTAAGCATATTTAGGTGGGGAGTGGTTCAAGATTTGCTTTTTATTGCTTATACAGGAGGAGAGGTCGATAAAATTCTTACGAAAGACAAAAAATATTTAAATTAAAGTCTAACTTTAGCCCTTAAAATTGATTTAAAGTGTCAAGAATTTTTTCAATTTCCGTATGACCGCTATTGCTTTAATTATAAAAATAATTTAGTTCCTGAATTCTTGTTCGTATTTGAAAAACTGCTTACGTCTAATAATAAGAGAGGGGTTCGTGTTCACGATTTGTTAATTTTTGCTTATATCATTGAAAATCTGCTTATGTAATGCTTAAACAGCATCTATGTAACTTATGGACACATCCCAAAGGCGTGGTTCACGGAGTCGGTGGTAATGTGAAACGACTTGTAAGTCAAAAAGGTCGAAGTCAAAAATAAGGTGCCGTAGTCAAAAACGCAAAAAATTTCGCGACACTAGGAGCCACTTTAGTACCCTCTATGAGAATCTTTTTCATTTCTGAATCAGATGTAGCTTAAAAAATTAAAAATGTTCATCCATGAGCCTATCCCAGGAATATCAAAAGTTCATTAAATTCCAGTTAATGGCCATCAAGTTACATGCAAAAAACACGCTTGGGGTAATCATAGTGTTATATTTTCATTTAAAAAATGATTTAAAACTAATTAAATATACATGTATTTCGTACGAGTCCCGTACAAACAAAAATGTCCCGTACAAACAATTTAATTTTTATTTAATAACTCTCATTTAATTAAATATTTTTTCAAACTTTTATTGTTTTATTATACCTTGAACCTTAGTCTATCCAAAAATATTTTTGCTAATTTTTAAAGCTTATTAATTTCGCTAAAAACTGGCTACAAAGTCAAAAAATGGAAAGTATGATAGATTTGCGCTGTCCCGTACAAACGAACTTCTTTTCTTATTAATTACTCACTATCTATAAATATTATTAAGAACAAATAATTGGTTTTAATAGGTCTATATCACACAAAATAAATGTATTAGATGCTTTTTTTGATAACATTCTGGTTTGTCTTTAATTTAACTTTTAAACTCAAAAAATGCGTACGATTTGTCCCGTACCAACTTTGGAATGCTCCATAACGAAATAACGCCCAAATTATTTTCATACAAATAAATTTTTTGCGTTATTTCCAAAATGATTATCACCCAAATTTATTTGAAAATAATTTGGGCGTTATTTCGTATTTGATTTTGGGCGTTATTTCATATTTTTCGGGCGTTATTTCGTTTTTTATTATGGGCGTTATTACGTCATTTTATTTTTTGGGCGTTATTTCGTTTTTTTGGGAGTTATTTCGTTTTAAAAAAAAAAAAGGAAATAACGCCCAAAAAAAACGAAATAAAGCCCAAATTTTTGGGCGTTATTTCAAAAATGATTATCGTCCAAATTTATATGAAAATAATTTGGGCGTTATTTCATTCCTTTTTTGGGCGTTATTTCCAAACGCCAAGTTTTTAATGTTACAAATGTTTGAATTTTTAACCTATTTTAGATAAGTTGTTTTGTCAAATGCAGTTCGGAATAAAAAAGCGAGAAAGGTTGATTTTCGATTCTATAACTCAGCAACTAAAATTCGTAGTGAAAAGATACGTATTTAAATTTTGTACTTCACGGAGAGAAAAAAATGTTATAAAATTTAACTCAAATCGTTCTGAAATGATATATTCAGAATTGAGCTCAATAAAGCACAAAATCATCCTAAAATACGCCCAACAAGTTGTTCGCAATTCGAGCTCAAATTTGGGCACAATAAAAATTTTGATAATTAAGGCCAATTGTGATCAATGCTCGGCATTTTGTACTTGTTAATCAAAATAAATATATATGCCCATTTTTTGATTAATTCAAGCTCTTTTGTGATTGTTTATCAAAAAATAAATTTTGAAATGACATTTTTTGCATTGGGCAAAAATGGGCATAAGTATTCATATTTGACCGTCCAGAGGAAAAAAGACCTCATCTTTACTGACAAAATTTCACAGTACAGCTAAGGATAAGAGATACAGGCCTGTTCCGTAATCCGCGTGGTTTCAATTACTTTTTACTTAAGAGGTTTTTTGATGGAAATGGAGAGTCACACGATAAAAAGTAAGAGAATCTTTTTTGTGGAGAATTAGAGGTGCTACAAAAAATATTCATTTGTATTAACGAAAAAGTAACTGTTTCGGAAATATTTGCTAAATTTTTCGACTTTTTTCGTATTTTTAATAATATTTCCTAAACGGTTACTTTTTCGTTAATGCAAGTCAATGTTATTTGTAGAACCTGTAATTCCTCACCAAAAAGGTTTTGATATTTTTGGTCGTGTGACTCACCATTTTCATGAAAAAGCCTCCTAAATGAAAAGTAATTCAAACCACACGGATTACGGAACAGGCCTGATAGTGTCAATTTTGCAGGTCTTCAGTTTAAGGTGGAATTTAGTGCTTCGACATGTTTTGAACATTTTACAATTAATTTGAGGTCAATAATCAAATTACAAATATCAATAAAAGCGATCTTACCAAACCTCTACCCTGTAAAAATTGATAATTATAATTAGCAAACTATGAACCTCGATATCTACAAACTTGAGTATTTCGCTTTACGATTTCAAAATGCAATATCTCAGTCAATTTCTGCGTTAAGCACCAATGAGTATAATAAATTTTTGATAAACAATACAAAACAATATGAATTGAGCTCAAATGGGCATATTTACTTTTTTGTTGAACAAGAAATTATGGCTATGCTTAGGATCGCATTCAAAATTAATTGGTTTAGAATTGTTTTCAGCTCAAAATTTTCTCCCTGTTATGACTAGAATCCTGGAAAATTGTCTTGTTTCGAGTTCAGTTGTTTTGTCAAAAGTCCACAGATATTAAACGTATTATTGAAATAATTTTTAATTTATTCAAATGTTATGCTTTAAATGTCTCGAAAAAATAAATATATGGCACATACACACATTTAATGCATCCGTTGAATATTATAAAAACATGATATACATACATAGATATAAAAAGACTCGACCTTTACAATATCCAAAACAAAGCAGGACTTAAAAAAAAAAAAAATATGTATGGACACCTACACGGAGAAAAAAAAAATAGTACTTGCTACTTTATTTCTCAAAAATTTTACCAGAATTTCAAATCAGAATGGTGACAACTCCACACCGAAACAAATTTCACTTTGCTGTTTTAGTCAATTCAGTATGTATGCTTGCTAGTAATTTTTTTGAAAAAATTGACGTGATATTTACCTTACTGTAAAGTTCAAACAAAAAAAAAAAAATGAACGAACGCACTAGGGTACGAACCCTGGTCCTTCCGTGTGATAGGCAGATACACATCTTCCTGCACTACTTGCGCATATGATGAAGAGACATAAAATTTAAATACATATGAAGGAAATCTCGGTCTAAAAATAGAAATTGTTACTTAAATTATAAAAGCCAAAATTTTTATAATATTTACCTTACTCGAGTGGAGTAAAAATTATGACACTAATTTTTGTGCGTGACAAAAAATTAAATAATTTTTACTAGAACTAAAAATTCAGAATGGTCATACATTTGTTTGGAAAGTATAATTTAATCTATATAAAGACAAATGTAGGAACTAATTTGGAGTAAATATTATTTTATTATTTAACTACATTTTATTTGTAAATATGACTTTACGGACCCATCAAATAGTTCTTACGTAAGGTAATTTATGTTTGAAATTTAGTGTTAATTACTTTCATTTTTTGACTACCCGAGTGGAGTAAAAATTATGATGCGTATTTTTCTCCGTGTATGCACGTGAAATTGTTATTTGTTTTGCACACAACGGATGTTTGGCAGACTTGTATGTAAATACGTATATTTGTTGCACTCATGGTGTCGCCACCTGCTGGCTAAATAAGAAAATATTACCTGATAATGTTGTTGTTTTCGTTTTGGCCTCAACACGCATATAGTCACACAGTGCAAAATTTACTTCCGCTAACACAGGAAGCACAGCAATGCAAACGAATATTCATTCCAACAGATGCAAAAGGATACAAATGGCGTGAGCAAAAAATACAACATGCAAAAACAAGGAAGAGGAAGTTGACCGTTCGTCCTGTTATTTAATATATCCTAGATTTGTTGTGTTTCCTTTATTTATTTTTTTTGCTTTTATATTTGTATGGTTCATACATTTGCGCATATGGCTGTTCATGTGCTTGTAAATGCGTATGCATGTGTACAACTTGTGAACTCCGAAGTAGAAAAAGATGTCGCATTGTTGTCGTGTCGCCTGTCTGCTTTTATTACGCTACTTTTGCTTGTTCTTCTGCAACATTTCTATTTTTTCATTTTGTGCAAATAAGTAGTACTGAGTATATTCGTTCTAAGGACAACAATGGACAAACTTTGTCCAACAAGAAGCTGCACAGCTACCGCCAGAAACTTTGTTGTATCGTACAAAGGTTTATTTTCATTTCATTTCTATTTTTTTTGTATCTTTGCAATGAAGAATCGGTTGAAACACCTTTGGTGCAACACAAAACATTACAATTCACACATATGAGAATGTTTTGTACGAATTGTAGAAGTGACATCCCTCGAGGGAAGTCTTACGTAACTGCACTTCACTTTGATTCCACTTCGCGAAAAGAAAATGGAGCATGCGTAAACTGAATATTGCAAAGTTAAAAAAAAAAATTAATTTTTATGAAAATAAAGCTGTGGACCAGGGGTCGAATTAAAATCAAATTCCGAGAAAACTGGAGTGTTTGCAACCAGAACCCTTTCTCAACCACTGAACACCTTTTGGTCCCGTTTTCCAATAAGGATAGGTACATTTTAACAGTTTATGGTAACCTTGTTGTTTGACCTTTTGTTAATTGAAATGTTTTACATTTTTCACCCAATAAATCAAATCACCATTGGAAGATTCTTGTGGCAAAAATGCGTACGTTGCGCACATTTTACGGTTCACGACGTAAACTGACCACCGAGATCGTGCGATTTGAACCCGTTTCACTTTTTCTTGTGAGATTTTCTTAAGTCCGCTGCGTCGAAAATAAAGGATAATGTTCTACTGTACATGAATAAATCTTGGTCGATGGGTTCCCTGAATTTTAATTGAGATCCTAAATTTCCCCAACAAATACGAAAACCGACAACCAGCAACTTCAATAAAATTGAAACAGGTGATGAAGCTTGGTTTTATAAGTACAACCCAAACAGCAGGTCATGGTATGGAACCCAAACAATAGGCCATGGTATGGAGGCCGGAAGAAGCAAATCCTCCTATTACAGCAGTACAACAAAGTCGGCACTAAAAGTGAAAATGTCTATTTACATCGCCGGAGCTACGAAATGGTCTACCGAAAACTGCTTAGCAAAAATTTTTGAAAATTTCTTGGAAAACCAAAAAAAAAAAAAGAGGAATTGCATCGCTAAAGAGTGTGTTGAAAAAAACTTATACACACTTTTTCAGCCATAACTTAACTTGTATCCAACGTATAATTTTTTTTTAATCACGTAAGCTTTTAAAAATATATAAGATATTATATTTATTCATTTTCAATTGTTATTGGATAGCGAAATAACAGTACGTGAACAAAGAATTAAAACTTTTCAAAAAAATCCATAGTGGACTTTCAGAAAAATAGCAACAGATCTCAAGGTTCATCGTCACACTATTTCAAAAGCCATTTAACAGTATAAAGAAGACTTAAGCATTGCACGAAAACCTGGATCAGGAAGAAAGAAAAGTCCAACAAATATTGGTAAGGCAAAAGAAGTTGAACAATTCTTTCGAAGAGCTCCGAACACTTCTGTCAGAAAAGCAGCTCGTGTTGTTAAATGCTCTGATTCTTTTGTGTGCAGAACCAATGCTAATGCTGGGCTGAAGTCGTATAAAGTTTAGAAAGTTCCAGATCGCAATGCGGTAAAGAATTAAGAAGCAAAAAAACCAGCTAAAAAATTACGTCTAATTTTATATAAAAATGCTGTGTGATGGATGACGAAACCTATGTTCTGGCAGACTTTTCACTACTTCCGGGTAAAAATTTTTATGCGGCTAATGGACGAAGTAATATTCAGGAACAATACCGGACAAAAAAGCAAACAAAATTCCCTATGAAGTTTATTGTGTGGCAAGCCATTTGCAGTTGTGGCAAAAGAAGCCAAGCATTTGTGACATCAGGAACGATAAAAACTGAAATATATATTAAGGAGTGTCTTCAAAAACGGCTTTTGCCTTTCCTTAAACAGCACAGAGTACCGACATATTTCTGGCGCGATTTAGCATCATGCAACTATGGAAAAAAGGCCCTTGAGTTGTCTGCAAATAATAATGTACCACGGGAGGCAAACCCACCCAACTGTTCAGAACTACGGCCTGTGAAGACATATTGGGCGCTCGTGAAAAGGGAATTGAAGAACACGGGAAAGTTATCCCAGGACATGTTTGACTTCAAGCGTAAATGGACCGGCTCCTCCAAAAATGCAGTAACGGAAACAACTATAAAATCGTTAATGACAGGATTCCCGGAAAAGGTGGCTAGATTTATAAATTCCGATTAATATTCCAATATTTTAATTTTTAATGAATTTCTGTAATATTAGTAGGGTAAGGGAAATATGGACTACGCGGGTAATATGGACCACACGGTTATTTCCCACTGCATACATTGGATTTACCGTTATTCATGTTCAAACTTAACGCTAATACCTAAAGCTTATAATAGGGCGATTTTAGCGTTCGGTGAGGTCGCATGTTTCTGTAAAGTTGATTTTTCAAAAAAAAAAGATCAGTGATAATTTTTTTCTATTAAGTATATTGCATTATTTCACTTTAAAGACATCGCGTTTTTAATTAAATGGTTAATTATATAAAGTCAGTGAATACTATTTATAATTTATTAGCACAAATAAGTTCATTAACCAAAAGAGTTTTTGATAAAAAAACCATTTATTTCACCAACACGTGCTGTGGGTAATATGGACCACCAAAGAAAAAAGACTCGAAAACAAATGTTTTTATCATCTTTTTCAGATGGGGAATCTAGTTGCAGTTTTCATGACGAGTATGATGGTCATTATATGTAATTCGTTTACTACAAAGGAAAAAAATGATAAAAAATGCATATAATGTAATACCCTTTACTCAGAAGATCGCCGTGGCGAATTTTGGGTTGAATGTGTAATCTGACGTTGTTGGAGTCATGAAAAATATGGCGTATGTGGAAGTGACATTTTATATGCAACTTCTGTACCAAATGGACTATATGGTCCATATTACACTACACTTTTTTTTAATCTTCATTGTTCACTGAGTAAAAATCAACTTTATTTGAAATCTTACAATAACTGCTCCTTTTTTGAAAATATGCATTATTTTATATTTTTACAAAACAACGTGATTTCCATTTTCATGTATGAATGGTTCCATCATATTTGTTAATATATTTAAATACCTATATTGGTCCATTTTTTCGTTTATTAGTTCGATTGGAACAACGCCATGTCATGAAAATGAACCCCAAATTGTGATACTGCCTCCACCATGCTTTACTGTTTAAATTTTGACGAATTGTGAACTGCGGCCCAAGAAGTTTGGTACTCCATACCTAAGGAGAGGTGTCAAAGACTTGTGGAGAGCATGAGCCGAAGATGCGAAGCTGCTGTACAAAATAAATATACGTATATAATATAATATATTATATAAATGCATTGAATGCAATCAAATTTTTAACATAAAAATTGAAATCACGTTGTTAGATAAAAATGTAAAACTATGCATATTTTCAAAAAAGGAGCAGTTATTGTAAGATTTCAAATAAAGTTGATTTTTACTCAGTGACTACGAATAAAGGGGCATTGTTAGTTTTTTGTGGCATTTTTATGCAACCTATAGTTCGTTCAGGAGCAGTGTGCTTTGTCTCGGAACAAATAAAATAATTTGTTTCGAAATTTTCCTACTTTCTTAATTTTATTAAAGAAATTTAAAGGCATACATTAAAAATAAAAAGATTTAATATCTGAGCTTCTGAAGGTTGACTTGTGAATACCGGCAGGGTATACCCCTTATAGTATACAGAAACACATAAACATGTGTTATACACCTACTTAAACGTTTGCAATGTGTTCCTTATAATGCTGTCCTGTTATTTGTGTTGAGGAATATTTTGTGTTCTTTCTTCAACAGTATTGCATCCAGTTGACCTCTTCTCTGCAAATATGGGTGACAACAACAAAAAATAGTATAATAATGTACAATTCTTTTACAAGTTACACATTTATTTTGAACAATTGCATGACGAAATTATTTTTGTTTGTTTGATTTTCTGTTACGAGTAGTTAGATTGAGTTGTTGACTAAAATATAAAGAAATTGTAACAAATAATGTAAAATCGATCAAAAATATTGTAATAACAAATATTTGTTACTGGGGATGTTTATTCAATATTAATATTATTTAACAAACATTTGACTACATATTGTAATAGTCGATTCTTCATGTTCGACTATTCCAAGTATATATGCGAAATGAGATTGCTTTACCTCAAAAAACGCTTGCACAGCATTTTGAAAACGTTGCTTGTATGGAAAGTACCACACCCACTTTTCAGAGTTCATCTAGTTTTTGCTCAGAACGTCCACTAACTATTTCTAGTATCTGTGCGAAATTTTGGCACATAACCACAGATAACGCTTTCATTACATTTTGAAATCTTTGAGTATATGGGCGGTGCCACGCCCTCTTGTCTCAACTAAGCTTCTGATTAAATTTTGCATTTACTATCCTTAGTATCTGTGTATAAATTTATTGGAATATCTCAAAAAACGATTTCAGAATAACATTTTTAAACTTTTACTCATATGGGATGTGCTACGCCTTCTTGTCCGAATTCACCTAGTTTTTTCCTAGAGGTTGCAGTTACTATCCCTAGTATTTATATCTATTTTGGTTGCGTCATCATGAAAAATGCTCATAAAATTGCGATTAGAATATATTTTTTGTATAAGCGGTAGGCGTGTCCGTTGACCGATTTCGCTTATTTTCAATACCTCGAGATAACTTTTTACAACAAACGCAGTGTACCAAATTTCATCGAATTATCTTGCTTAGTTTTCCCGTAAAAAAATAGGTCCACAGACGGACAGCCTACCAGCCTGCCAGCCAGCCAGCCATACAGCCACAGCCAGCCAGCCACACAGACGGCTGGCTGGAGGTGGCGCTAATCAAGAATACCTATACTTTTCCATACCTCCCACGCATCCTTCTCTGCCTTACAAACGGAAAGACAAAGTGAATATACCCTGGGTGTAGGGTCAAAATAGTGGTCAAAATTCGATCACAAATGTATTAGATAGTTTTGGTACTTTTTAGACACTTTTAGTACTTTATTTTGCTATTTGGTACGAAATAGAAAAGCTCATTTATCATCCCTGGTATAATTCAAGCGAAATATAAACAAAACAAACAACATGAAGTCAATGCTATCCTTTTTGTCTTTCTCTTTGTGCTTTATCCTTTTTCAGCTCTGTATGACCATTTATTTTGTTGTTGTAAACATTGAAAAATTTGTATTTAATTTTGCATGTGGTGTAAACCATGTGTAAACGATCAAGAAATTTGTTCATGGAATCCGATTTGACTATTAATTGGCATAAGCAATAGATGCACAGTGGAAAAAATTAGTACCAAATATTTTTTCAAAATTTAAAAAAATGGCGGAGATATGGGACTTTTAAATTTTTAGGTTAGTTTTTTTTGAGAAGCTATAACTTTAGTTGCATTTTTCTCAATTTTATGGTGTCAAATGATTTGCCTTGAAACAGGCTTTAAAATAAAAACCAGCAAAAATTATTATTTTTTTATTTTTATATATGAGGAGTGATTTTTCAAAAGGGCGTAAAACCACTTCCAACCTCGAACAAACCTAAGGATGCCATCGCCATTACCATGCTAAAATGCATCCTCTAGTCCAAAATTCATCAAAAAAATATGCATTTTTCCAAGGTAAAATCGTGATCAAAAGTTGGATTTCAGAACAAAAGGGCTTATTTCCATATAATTTCGTAGAAATTTTAAGAGTTTGATACAAAAAGACGTATTTTAAATAGTGGCCAAAAAAACTTTTTAATATTTTTTATATACCCCAGGCTATATAGGTGCTTACATACCATGCCTATAGACATCAAAATAAACTTCCAAATGGTGAAATAAGAGTGATTTTGAAACAAAAGGGCTTATTTCCAAACGTTTCAGAACAAAAGGGCTTATTTCCAAATGTTTTTTACTTTTTGCAATTACTGCACATAGGTTACAACAAAAATGTTAAGGGGACTAGAATCTTTGGTCAACTCACTATAATACAGGAGACATTAAAAAAAAAATATGTTATTGTAAACAACCCATAAAAGTTTTTTCTCATTACTGAAAATTTGTTTAACATGGTTTTACGCCCTTTTGAAAAATAACTCCTCATATTGCTTGCACTGAAAAAAAAAATTTTAAATTGAGTTTCCCAAAATATGTCATTTTTGATATTTTTTATTTTTCTTGCAAAAAAAGCTACAGGTGTAACTTACCAGTCCTCCAAAAATTGCCAGTGGTTCTCCAGAAAAAAAAAAATAAAATGTAGAGTAGAACGGGGTAATGTCGTGCAGGGGGTAATGTCGTGCACTGGCTGTTTTAGCCCAAAGAATTGGATGATTTACCAACTGTTCGTAAGGTAGGGACCTGCTGACCTACTGAGCTTATGCATATAATACTAGCAATTTTCAGCAGTTCGTCTCTACAGAGTAACCTTTTTTTCAAAACGCACGCTTTCGGGACGATAAAAGTGTTTTTTCATCGGGTCAGAAAAATAATTTTCCTTGCAGGAAAATATACCAGGTAAGTGTTTTCTGAAACGAAATATCCTGCCAAAGAAAATAAGTATTTGGTTTTCGAAAAATATTTTGGGCTTCACCGAGTTATCGAAGTTGACCTTTAAAACGACCATTGGGGTAATGTCGTGCACATTCACTTACACAAACACAATTCCTCGCTACACAAATGTTGTTACACATGGATGTAACCAATGAAATTATCTTTCGATCGGATGCTTACTCGTTGCATTCGCTTGAGATGTACGGATTTACGAGCATGTCAAAGTTGAGTGCACGACATTGCCCCGTTTTACTCTACACAACATATTATGTACTTCACACTTGTATAATAATGAATAAACACATGATAATGCTAAATCTCCTCTAATAGAACCACTACCTATCATTTCTCACACATTTTGGTACCTTTACTATACTCGGAAAACAATGCACGACATTACCCCACAAATTTTGAAGGGGGTAATATCGTGGATATTTTTTTTTTCTTCACTTACACAAACACAATTTCTCCCTGCACAAATGTTGTTACACATGGATGTAACCAACAAAATTATCTTTCGATCGGATGCTTACTCGTCGCATTCGCTTCAGATGTACGGCTTTACGAGCATGTCAAAGTTGAGTGCACGACATTGCCCCGTTCTACTCTAGTATCTTCCGCGATTTCTCAGTACATTTTTTCAAATCAAAATTTTTATTAAATAAAATTTTCAAATGCTGAAGTTAGTTTATTAACTGTTTTTTTGCTTGTATAGTACTAATGAAAGTACCAACGCACTTTTTTCAAATTCAAATTATCGTTTAATTAAAAATTTCAAATTCAAAAAAAATTGTATTGAAAAATTGCGGTAGAAGCCACATTTTATTGTTTTTTTGGAGAACCACTGGCAGGCCCACTCCAATTTTTGGAGGACTGGTAAGTTACATAATTTTTGCTGGTTTTTATTTTAAAGCCTGTTTCAAGGCAAATCATTTGACACCATAAAATTGAGAATTGGATAAATGCAACTAAAGTTATAGCTTCTCAAAAAAAACTAACCTAAAAATTTCAAAGTCCCATATCTTCTCCATTTTTTTAAATTTTGAAAAAATATTTGGTAGTAATTGTTCCCACTATGCTTCTATTGCTTATGCCGATTTATAGCCAAATCGGGTGCCATCAACAAAATATTAACATAACTTTAACTTTGTGCACATCTACACACAAATGCCTTTCTAATGGTGTATAATTAAAAGTGGTTCTCCATTTTTTACGTAGTAAAAAAAGATGAACAAGTTTTGGTCTTGCGTATTAATATATAGATATAGAAAAGTATATATATTCTTGATCAGCGTCATTTCCTGAGTCGATATAGCCATGTCCGTCTGTGCTTGGTGTGCGTGGAAATATATTTTTTGGGAAAACTGAGCCAGATAACACAATGAAATTTGGTACACTGCCTCCGTCATCAAAGATAGCTCGTGGGATTGAAAATGAGCAAAATCAGTCAACGGACACGCCTACCGCCCATACAAATAATATATTCAAATTGCAATAATAAGAGCATTATTTGCAATAAAATAAAATAAACAAAAGTTTCAAAATGTTTTACTGACATCGTTTTATATGATAACCCCACCAAATTGCACTCAAGCACTCAGATCAATAAATGCAAGCTCTGAGAAAGAACTAAGCGTACTTAGACAAGAGGGCGTGGCACCTCCCATATACTGACAAGTTACAAAACGCTGTATAGAAACGGTTTTTTGAGATATTTCAACCAAATTTCACTCAAACACTAAGAACATTATTTGCAAGCTCTGAGCAAAACCAAGGCAAACTCGGGAAGAGTGTGTGTGGCCCCTCCCATATAAGCAAAAGTTTCAAAAAGCTGTACTGAAAGCGTTTTTTAGGATAATAAAACCAAATTTCGTGCAGATACTTGCAAAAGTTAGTGCAAGATCTAAGCAAAAACTAAGTGAATTCAATCAAAATTTTAAAAATACTGCAGTGTAAATTATATTATATTTTGGCCAGGCCAAAGGTAACACGCTTACTAGTTCATTTTTCGTTACATTAATGCCAATATTTGACAGTTGCACTCGCAAGGTAAAATTTTAAATCGAAAATGCGCCGAACTAAAGTTGAACGTAGAGGTATGGTTTCTTGGGCAAATATTCATAGAATTGAATGAGCTTTCACATAGGGGGGTAACCGAGGTCGATAAAATTTCGTCCATACAATTTGGCCCACCCTACTACACAAGCAATATTTTTGACGACGTCAATCGTTTTCATTTAAATCTGGGGAAGAATGACGATAAAAACATTTCAAATAATAGCCTCTAGTTTTAGGTATGCTTTAACTTTTCAAAGATCACATATTTGCATATATTGCATCAGGTCTGTCGTCCTTTTAAGCGTGCAATATTAAGAAGGTAATATGTATTATGAAAAAGCTATCATTAAGACCAGTGCGAATCCATTTCTCTTTTTAGTATTGAATTCTAAATGGCTTAAATATCTCTTACGACGGCTTTCCCGGTTTTTGGATTTTCTTATCCAGCAACTTTTTCCAGATGGTTCTCGGTCTACCATGTTCTCTACTGCCTTATGGATTCCACTCAAAAGCCTGGTGGCAGAATGCATTGTGTGGTTGTCGGAGAGTATGACCGATACATCCCCACTTGCGTAGCTTGATCTCGTTTGCTATGAGCCTCTGATTGCATTTTGGCGTTTAAGATAGTGTGAAGCCACCGAAACTTTGGTATACGACTTAAGCACTTGTTGACGAATACTTGCAGCATGTTCATTAAAATAAAGCACATGCTTAAGTTCTAATTTTTATTTTTTGTTTGTTTGTCCTTTGTTATGCATCGCCTTGCTGAAATCGTTCATGAAATTGTTAATTTTTTGAGTTATATATGAGAATAAAACTTTCGTTGTAGTGCTTAAAAATTACACTTTTATATTTTTCCCAAGAGTTTCTTTATTAGATGCCTGAATTTCCATGTAAGGAATTAATCAAACTCTGCCATGTTTTAATAAAAATCTACATTTTTCCTGATTTCTTCTTTTGTTTTAAATTCTTAATATATTTTCTTTTGCCTTATGAAATCTTGTTTGTGTTCTTTACATAATTTATTTGTTTACCCTCAATTTATTATTTTTGTAGGATCAAGTTTCCTTAAGTTTACATCTCCGCCATTCATTTTCAACTCACGTAATATTGACAAATTATTACCAGGCTTTTTGATAGCACAGGAATGGCAGCAGCTGTTGTCATTATTGCATATTCTGCTTTCAGTTTTAAAGATATATAGGTGGGTGTGGGACACTAAAGGTAAAATTGAAATTTTTGATTGTAGCCAAGGTCGTCAAATAAATAAAACAAAACGCAATTTTTGCCATAGGTAGACTACAAGCGCGATACTCATTATTCATTTAAGATGTGGCTGGCTACGCTTCGCTAATAAATTTTTTGATATCAGGATTGGCTTACCCACTGCCTAATGTTTAAGCTAAAAAAATATTTTACCTTTTTAGACTAAGGTATTTTTTAAGTGAATTATTAAAATTAAAATGCCACCCACGTTCCGTGAAGAAATATGTTTAAATTTAATTATTTGCTGAGATTTATATGGGGACAATTCACAGTGTTTATTAAATAAATAGAATAAATAACAAGATATAATTTTGAAATCTGTAAGTTATTTTTTAAACAAACAAAAAAAAATCCCTGCATTAAAGACCCGAACATAGTTCAATAAAAATGTGTATAAAAAGAGAGTGAATTGAGATTTAGACTTTTTAATCCATTCTGTCGCCACGACCCACATACGATTTTTCTGAATTTTACTCCGGAATATTTGTTAGATATCCCGCTATCTTGTTTTATGTGTTGCTATGGTGTGCTAGATCGCATATCGCCAATAATCTCATTTTTACCCAAAATTTAGTGTTTTCTGTTTTTTACTCGGCAGGGGGCGCTTAAATTAAAATAACATCATAAAACAAAATCAATTTATTTTCTATTGAGGAATTTCCTTGAATTTTTTCAGAATTCTAGGACCAGTTATGTAGCCGCATTGAGCGATTTAGACTTTTTAACCCATTCTGTCGCCACGACCCACATGCGCTTTTGCTGAATTTTACTCCAGAATATTTGGAAAGGTACCTCGTATGTGCTATGTGCTCTCCTATATATTATTGGAAATCTCGATTTTTCCAAAATTTTTTAGATTAAACCTCCTGACACCCTCCTGAACATGAAAAAAAAAATTTCTTAAAACCAAGGTCATATAAGAGGAGACTATTTTCGGATATGCCCATATATTGACGGTGGGTTTTAAACGATTTAAATTAAGCGAAATACCGCATGCTATTTTTTTCCAGGATAATGTTGTGGAATGCTTCTAGAGCTGAAATATGCAACCCGCAAAATCTTACGTGCGGCAATTTTTAAAAAGCGGTCGAAAAACAGTAGATTTGAAAAAAACTTTAAAAAGTTACGAACATTTGGAAATGACACCATAAAGTGAAAAATCGTATGTGGATTCTGATTTGCATATTTCAACACTAGAATCATTTCACAACATTATCCTGGAAAAAATCGCATGTGGTATTTTGTATAATTTATATCGTTTACACCCAACGTGTATTTAGTTTGCAGATGAAATCAAGCATAAATTGAAGTAGATAACCGTTTAAAAGGTAAGATGAAAATTTAACATACATACGTATATATATGCGTCCAACGTATAAGTTGGTAACTTGAAAGTCTTAGTTTTTAATTATAATCATTTTTGTATTTTGATTTTTTTTTTTTGTATGAAAACCTATATAGAATAAATTTAGATTGTGACTACAAAAATAGCACGCAGCTTTTTAAATTTAGAGCTAGAGGTACAAAAGCTATGACAGAAGATGGAGCCGTCTTGGTCTTGATGATCATCAGGGTTTTTTTCTTGCTCTTGGTCTCGCAAAATTACCAAGAATCAAGACCAAGACTAATTATGGTCATCACTAGTTGACTTGTTAGTATTAGGGAAATTATTCCTACTAGGTGTACAAATATGAAACCGGTAATGACATCTAGCGGTCGATAGCCGTATATGTATGAGCTTCCGAACCGTACCAAATGTTTTAATTGTTCATTCTGTCATCTTTCAACAATATTCAGTTCACAATTTGTCAAGTTTCATACAACAACGCATTTTTTCCGCTCGTAAAGATGTCGAATTTTGTGCCTGAAAACTCTCATTTGCGGGAAGCATTGATTTTCTGTTGGTTTTCATTGGTTTTCTCCATCGAATCATCACTGGCGATGAAAAGTGGATTTATTTCAACAATCCCAAACGAAAAAAATCATATTTGAGCCCCGGCCAACGACCCAAATCAACGCCAAGACCAAATCGCTTCGGCCGAAAGACAATGCTGTGTATTTTCTGGGATCAGCGTGGTGTTATTTGGCATGAGCTACTAAAACCAGATGAAACAGTTACTGGTGCACGCTACCATCAACAATTGATCGCTTTGAACCGTGCTATACCTCAGAAGAGGCCCGAACTTCAGCTTCGCCATGACAAAATTGTATTCCAAGATGACAACGCATCGCCACATCGAGCAGCGGTCAATAAAAACTTGGTAGAATCGTACAACTCTGAGGCCCTGCCCCACCCACCGTACTCACCGGACCTGGCGCCGTCCGATTACTATTTGTTTTCATCGATGGGACACGCACTCAACGATTCGCACTTCAATTCTTACGAGGAAGTGCAAAAATGGCTCGATGAATGGAAAGCCTCAAAAAACGAAAAATTTTTTTGGCGAGGAATCCATAAATTGCCTGAAAGATGGGAAAGATGTGTAGCTAGCGAGGGGAAGTACTTTGAAGGTTAAATTTGGAACCATTTTCGCAAAATAAACGTGTTTTTTTTTAAATAAAAATTAACGGTTTCATATTTGTACACCTAGTATTATGGAGTATGCGTTCTTTTGGAGAGAAATATGGATAAAATATGCATTGATTTGCTTGTCGTCACCACATAATGTAAGCAAATATTGCTTTTGTTCGTCATTGGTTGTAATCAATTTATTATATTCCTCCATTAAAGCAACACCGCGCTCATAATCAGCGTCTTCGTTCCAAGTTTCCACGTCTTTATTCCATCTAGTTCGATGTAGACCAGCAGGTATCCCAAATGAAACGCCTTTTTCAGGAACTCCTAGGAAAATTATTATGAGATTCAAAAATTCCCTGTAGCCATCTTGAGGTTGATGTATTTGTAGTTGTTTTCTCGCAAACGAAATCCAGTCTTCGGCCACTTCTGCAAGGATGTTTGCCTCAGCGTAATCTGTTATTGTTTTGTAATCGCTTTGTCAATTGTGTTCCAATTGTTTTTAAATCTTTTGAATAATTGTACTGTAGGACCACTAGACGAGGCGAGTGACAGATCCACTTCAGCTGACAACATAATTTCCATTTTCCAAAGCTTTTTTTATGTATATTTCTCTCCAAAAGAACGCATACTTCACTTCTTAAAATGGTATTTATATTAGTAGTGTCAAAATACAAACATTTTACCTTATCGCTCAAATTCCATGAAATTATTGTTTCGTAGACAGCACACTTACATGCTGCACTTGTTCCACATTCCAATTTTGGAACCGCTAGAAGTTGATCAACTCCATGTCCTTATACCAAAATTGGCAGCCGATCCACTGTTTCATTTCCAGTAATATCTTTTATAAGTTTGCCATCCCAATGGATTGTTAATGACAAATCAGGATTAAACTCGCTTTTGAGAGACTCTACAACAAATTCTCATACGCTACCACCGAATAGAAGATCTATTGACATAAAACTCTGGTGGATGACACTTTTTAAAGTAGATGTCACGACCACAGCTGCTTTTCTATCACTCAATTTAGAGACATCAAGTCTAGAAGCTAATTGACTGTTAATAATATTTTTTCGAGGTCATTTTTGAAGTGGAACAATACTGATATGCTTTAAGGATTAGATGAAGTTGCGAAATAAAAGACGATGAAGCCAAATAGTAGCCAAGATATTTTTGTTTTCACGTTCGAGGAATTTTTGAAGACGTTCTTATTTCTCTTTTATTTCCTTACCTTTGTTAAAACTTTTTCTGTCCACTGAACTAATAAAACCCTGGTTTATATTTTGTCTCAGCTCTAATGAAAACTGCTGGTCTTCTTTTACAGTCATAATATTTATATCATCACGATGAGCAATATCAAATATATCTTCTAATTGTTGTTGCCACTTTTGATATCTTTTCTTTGATGCTTCCGAACGTTTTTTGTTGTTTTCATTATTTTTTATTTTAGTCTCTGCCAGCCTTTAAAGAATTTTTACATTTTACTGATGATATGATTTTATACCCTACACCCAGGGTATATTCACTTTGTCCTTCCGTTTGTAACGCAGAGAAGGAGGCGTGGCAGATTTAAAAAAGTATATATATTCCTAATCAGCGTCACCTCCTGAGTCGATATAGCCATGTCCGTCTGTCTGGCTGGCTGGATGGCTGGATGGCTGGATGACTGGTTGTGTGTGGAAATACATTTTTCGGGAAAATTGAGCAAGGTAATTCAATGAAATTTGGTACACTGCTTCCGTCGTCAAAATTAGCTCATGGGATTGAAAATGAGCGAAATCGGTCAACGGACACGCCTACCGCCCATACAAAAAATATATTCAAAATGCAACTTTAGGAGTGTTTTTCACGACAATGCAACCAAAATGCACATAAATACTACGAATTGTAAGCGCAAGCTCTAAAAAAATTGGGCGAATTCGGAAAAGAGGGCACCTCCCACATAAGCAAAAGCTTCAAAATGGTATACTGAAAACGTTTTTTGAGATATTTCAACCAAATTTCACTCAGACACTAAGAACTATAAATGCAAGCTCTGAGTAAAAACTGAATGAACTCGGACAAGAAGGCGTGGCACCATATAAGCAAAATTTTAAAAATACTGCAGTGTGGGGTATTTTATGTTTTTTTACAGATGCCTCGTTTTGAAACTGGACAATTCAAATGTTATGCAGTTGTTTCAATTAATGAACTAATTTCAAAACATAAGCCACAAAATCAAAAGATATAAATAATACCTAAAATCTATTTACAAAATGCATAAGAATTGATAAATTTTTGCTATTATCTTTTATTATTTAAATAAATTTGTCATCGTCATAGTTCTGTTTTATGTGAAACATGAGTAAAACTGTTCAACGAATTTCAGACTTTTGATTTTATCCGAGTTCGGACTATGTAATTATTATTCCTTGCCGTTGATATAGTAGTACTGCATTTACAAAATTTTTCCATCACGTCTCAGTTTTCAGATAAAATGGCAAATCTAAAATAAGTTATACATCCGCGCAAAAAATAATCAAAAAATTCTTTGCTGTCACAATTTTAAAAAGAAAATGTCAAACGTTGCAAAAAACAGCAGGAATTTCAAATCCGAAAAAAAATTTTAAATCGGTCCGACAGATTTTTTTTTATGCCCGTTTTATTGAGAAAATGTACTGAAAAAACCAGAAACCACCTACCTTTGACCTACTGTATATATAATTAAAGCCAAAGTCGTACACCAAACGAACTATTTTTCAATGCCCTAAAACTATGTAAATACGCAAAAATAATTTAAGAAACTTAAAGTACATTTTGAAATAGCCTATTTAATCCTTCAATTTAAATAAAAAACCAAACTTAAAATTTTCCGTTATTTTTGAAAATAAATAAAAAGTTACAGAAATCAAGCATATTCAGTACCAAAGCCAAAGTCGTACACCTTAACAAAATTATAATTTTTACATGAGTTCAGTAATTAGTGTACATTATTTTGTTTTTATTTATCATGTTTAGTCCTTTTGGCATCCTTTGAATTAGTTTTTCACAATAGCTCGGATAAATTTTTTCCCATTTTCCATGAATACCCTTTTCAGTTCAGGTTTTGAACAAATATTGTGCTGGCGAACTTTTGCGTCCAGATAATTCCACAAGATTTTAATAGCATTTATGTCTGGACCTTGCGCCAGCGTTACCAATATATTGGGACAGTTCTATTGAATCCATGATCTCGTATTATAAGGAATATGTTTGAGATCGTTTTCTTGGTAAAAATACATATCGCTACATTGACCAAGTTTATCCTTGTATTGCAATAAATTTAGTCTTTAAATGTTCAAATATATCTTATGATCTTTACTATTATCAACAAAATGGGGTATTCTAGGCTAACCTGCTGAAAAGAGCCCCAGACCATTAGTGAACCAGCTTCATGTTTTACATTTGGTCTAACGTTTTTCTTTAATAAAGAAGAAGCATCAAGAGGTTCGGTTGCTATTTGCTAAAACTCACTGCCATAAAGATTTTTTCTTTTGGAAAAATTTCCTTTTCTTGAATGAAAGTAAGATTAATACTTTTGGATCATATGGAGAAAACCAACTGAAGCACCTTGTTCAAGAAACCTCAAACCATATGTAAAACATGACGGTGGTTCACTAATGGTTTGGGGCTCTTTTTTAGCAGCTGGGCCTGTAATACTCCATTTTGTTGATAGTAGTAAGGATCATAAGATGCATTTGAACATTTAGAGATTAAATTTATTGCAACATAAGGATAAACTTGGTCAATGTAGTAATGGGTACTTTTAATAAGATAACGATTTCAAACATATTTTTTATAATATGAGATCATGGATTCAATACAACTGTCCCAATGTATTCGTAACACTTGCGCAGGGTCCAAATATAAATGCTATTAAAATCTTGTGGAATTATCTGGACGCAAAAGTTCGCCAGCACAATATTTGTTCACAAACTGATCTGAAAAGGGTATTCATGGAAAATGGGAAAAAATTTATCCGAGCTGTTGTGAAAAACTAATTCAAAGGATGCCAAAAGGACTAAACATGACAAATAAAAACAAAATAATGTACACTAATTACTGAACTCATGTAAAAATTATAATTTTGTTAAGGTGTACGACTTTGGCTTTGGTACTGAATATGCTTGATTTCTGTATTTTTTTATTTATTTTCAAGAATAACGGAAAATTTGAAGTATGGTTTTTTGTTAAAATTGAAGGATTAAATAGGCTATTTAAAAATGTACTTCAAATTTCTTAAATTATTTTTGCGTACTTAGTTTTAGGGCATTGAAAAATACTTTGTTTGGTGTACGACTTTGGCTTTGACCTACTGTATCTTGCTTAAAGCAATGTAATATTAAAAAAAACTTTCCATGGTTTTGACACCAAAAACTTAAAGATTGGATTATTTATAACAAGATTGAGTCCTTTCAAATGAAAAATTTTAAATACAGGATATTATACAAAAGCCATTGAATTGAATTATCTCTGTACTCGTATGTTATCATTTTCATAACTAAAATGAACTGAAATTTTTCGTTCAAAAGGACTCAAGTTTGTTATGTATAACCCAATCTTAAAGCCGTGACAATTGCGCACAAAACAGTGGAGAGCTTTTTTTAATTTTACATTGTTTTAAGCAAGATATAAGTAATTAAACGTAGGTGGTTTTTGGTTTTTTCAGTGCATTTTCTTAATAAAACGGGCATAAAAAAAAGTTTGTTGGACCGATTTACAAATTTTTTTCAGATTTTATATTCTTGGTTTTTTATGCATCGTTTGACGTTTTCTTTTTGAAATTCTGACAGCTAAAAATTTTTTAATTATTTTTTGCGCGAATGTAAATCGTGATTTTCGATTTGTCATTTTATCTGAAAACTGAGACGTGATGGAAAAATTTTGTAAATGCAGTATATCAATAGCAAGGAATAATAATTTACATAGTCCGAAGTCAGATATTCTTTTGCCGTTGGACAGTGTTATTAAATAAAAGAAAATAAATCAAAAAAAATTTTTCCTTTTTTTCATTTTGGTCCCAAAAAAAATTTTGGTGTGGCAACCGTGTAAATAACCTACAAATATAAATTTGCAAGCTATGAATTTTTGAAAAAAAAATGCTTTCTAAGGAAATCATAAAAATCGCCAATTTCATTATTCTGCGCTTTAACAACAAATGGTACTAGGACAATATCCTCACGCATTATTTATTTCACACTTTGGTACTACAATTTTTTTCAAATATGAGCTAAGTCGGTCACAAAGACTTTATCAACTGCCACACTTGGCGTGTTTTCCTTCGTAATATATATTAATGAATTTTAACATTATGGTGCTACCATTAACTTTAAAAGAATATTTACATAGATTTTGATAACAGAATCTTTTTATGCAACACGCTTCTTTTAATGTTTCGAAGAGAGAAATGCTTCTGAGTCCTGCGCACAAAACGCTTCTCTCTGGGTAAATTGGCAAACAGTCCATTTGAGGAATTCTTATCTTGAAGTTACTTATTTAAATTACGTTTTGTGTTTAACAGAAACTTATTGTAATAAACTGTTACCGTGTGCTTGAAATTGGTGCTAAGAAATACATACATAGCTTACCTTTCCTTACAAAATATCTTGTATTGTTCGAAGCGTAAAAATATTTTCAATTAGTAAATATTTTGATAAAGATAAAAAAGATATATGTAATTCAGAAACTTATCCCAGGAAAAGTGGACGGAAAAAAAGCTGTTGTGCAAAATAATTCCTAAGTTCCGGAATTATCTTTATCTATACCAAACCTTGAAATAAACTTTTTTAAAATACGGTCACTTAGAGGGGTCAGGGGCAACTCTGGTGATGTCTAAAATATATTTTCGACTTTTCCCCATCGTTTGGTGCAATAAATGTTTTACAAAAATGGGCCCAAAACGGTGACTTAAAGGGGTCGGGGACAACTCTGGTGATGTCCAAATATATTTTCCACCTTTCCCATCGATTGTTTCAATAAATTTTTTTTTACAAAAATGGGCCCAGAACGGTGACTTAGAGGGGTCGGGGACTCCTCTGGTCATGTCCAAATATATTTTCGACCTTGTAATGAATCATTTTAGTGCCTTAGTTATTTCAAAATTTTGCTTAAATTTTGGCTAAAACTTGTATGAAATATTGTTTTGCGAAATAAATATAAGACCACCCTAGCAAGAAAAGTGATTGTATTTGAACACCACTGCGCAATTGTACCAACTTTGAAAACTCAATGTTTAGTACTTAGTCATGCTAAAAAGTTTTGAATGGCGAATTCTGAAATATCCACTTCCTTTTCTTGTGAACCACGAAGAAGTGATGATCGTCTATAATTTTGTTATAATAAAATAGCCGCAGATTTTTTTTTAATCAATAGTAAATTGATATTAGTTTTACAAAATCTGCATTAAATCTAAAGCATCGCATAAATAGGTAAGAATATTTGGAAAAAAAAATCGCCTTTAATCAAATATTTCTAACTTCAAAGGTTCACAGAAAAGTCTTTGTTCACGCTAGTCAAACAAATCATAATTTTTTTCTACAAAGTGCTTTAAAATAAGCTATGCTGTTTTCTGTCTACAAAAAGCATAAGAATCAAGTAATAATCTTGGATTTTCTTTTGGAGAAAAAGGTAACCAATATAAAAACAAAAATTTCTATAAGCAACAGCAATAAGTCTTCATGTGCCTTGTTTCTTTTTTTTTTTTTTTCCTTCTTGTTACTCAGGGAATTTACGTTCATTTTGAAGAATAAAGCTTACACCTAGACTCTCAAAAGATCATCATTCAGTACGGCATTTTCTATCATCGGTAGCAGCACGATACGTAAAGTTAATCACCGTCGGCAGTGTTTCCAATATAATTGGTGGCAGCGTACAAAATCTGCGCCCCACCAATTAAAAATCGGGGAAAAGTAAAATCTACGAAAAATTTAACTAAAAAACATAAAAATTTCCCCTAGAAAACTTAAAAAAAAATACATTCCAAAATTGGTACATTTTGATACCCTAATTTTACATAAAACTTTCATAAAAAAATTTCCAAAAAATTATATAAATTTCGATTAAATAGCATTAGCTAAAGTGAGTGAAAATCCTCTTAAAATTTCTAAAATCTGGTGGAAAATTATTATAAAACGCGTATTGCCAATACTTAAAATTGTTTCTTATTTTCTACTTAAACTTAGTTAAAAAAATTTTACTACTTAAACTTTATATATATCTCTAATTCTGAAAATTACGTAAAAAGTAAATTTAGTGCTACTTAACTTAATATTAAAAGAAATTAAAGAAATTGATAATTTAACTTACTTCTAAAAAAAAAAAAAAAAAACATGCATAAAAAAGTGATTCGTTAAAGGAAAAGAGGAAAACGGAAAAATAAAAGCATATACTTAAGTATATGTATGTTAAAGAAGAAAAATCTCATGATACTTTACGTTGAAATTTATATACCGTAAAATATCATGCGATAAATTCGATAGAACAAGTGTTAAACGTAAATTATTTTTTTTTGCATTTGCTAAGTTCGAGCTTAGCAACAACCTAACGCAGAATTCATTAGTTTGGCAGAGTTTGTTTTGTATGGTATTTGCTTTTCTACAACATTTATAGCATCTTCGTAACAACAACATTGGAAGGCCTTTCATCAAGCTGTTGTGGAGGATTTGTACGTAAGTTTAATTTTACATGTAATTTTGCTTTTGGTTTATCATTTGGTTGGTGAGAAAAGCTTAAGAACTTAGTCGTCTCTTTAAGACAGACTTGTTTCAATTCCGATCATTCCGTGCAATGATTGTTTAAGTCTGACTTGATGGGTGCATAATTTGTTTTGGTTTTACTTTGACGAAAGCTTTTCTCTCCAGCGCAAAATGTCAATTTTTTTTTAATTTTCAATTTTGTTTTGAGTACCAATTTTTTTGCTTTGAATATTTTTTCATTGATCATTTTTTTTATATATACAATACAGTAAAGTATTTTTTGTTGACCTGAATAGTGTTAAAATATAGAAAAGCTAAGATTAATTTCTTTATATAAAAATTCAAAACACTTTTGGCCTAAATAAGAAAAAAAAAAAAAATAAAAAATAATAAAATATCGATGCATTACAAAATTTTAGAAATATTTCCATGCACTAAATTTACTACGTTAAAAATTTTGGTTAGATATAAGTTTTTTTTTAAGACTAAATTGTTAAAATGTTAGTTTTAAATATCTAAAATGTTTCATATTCTATATTAAATTTAATATTCACTCTTTTGCATCCGATAACTTAATGCAGATCTTTATATACTTACTATTGCAACATACTTTCAATAAATGAAGTGTCCATGAAGATGACTTGCTAATTTTTTTTATTTTCGTTTTCTGTGGCATGGATATGTAGACATGGTAACATAAGTTCATAGAAGGGATCTATCAGATAATTTTGCCAAGATAGGTCATTGGTAGGGTAGGGTTGTGAGCAAGCATATCAAAATTATACCTTCAGATATGCCCCTTAAAATCATGTTATGAGAGACCTACAAGAGTTCCGTTTTGTGTTAGATTATCGACCGTTTTCTCTAGTTTTTTTTTGTAGTTTGATTTAAGGGACTCTACAATAATAAAATGTTGTAGCGGTGATTGGTAGCTAGAAGAGCCAAAGACCTCCCCAGCCACTGACAGCTAGCCAAAATAAATGGGTCCCGCTCGGCTTAACTAGTTGACTAAGTAAATTTATTTTCTTGGAAAACTGAACTTTAATTCACGCTACGTATTACAACCTTTCCCATCGATTGGTCCAATAAATTTTTTTACGAAAAAGGGCCTAAAACAGTCCCTCTAAGTGGTTAGGGGCAACTCTAGTGATGTCCAAAATATATTTTCGGTGGTCTTTCTTCATCGTTGGGTGCAACAAAATGAGCCCAAAACTGTCACATTTAATCTTCCAGCTCTATAGATAAGTATGTAATCTTACACTTCAGGCACTGGATCTTTTTTCAAGGATTTTTTTTTTTTTTGCTTTGTTTTTATTCAAAAAAAAAAATCTTATGTTTGAGAAGTTTTTGAAAAACTTTTATAAAAAAACTTTTAAATATTGTTGTATATTTTATGAACTTTGACCTGCTAGCATTTCGGCCAGTGAGAAAATTGATTTAATTATGATACAATTTGATATTACCATTTAACTTAAGAAAATAATTGAAATTTTACATTAGTTATTCATATTACAATACATTGATAACTGTTTTTTTAAAATAGACAGCGTTATTACAGGATCTAAGACTGATTAGTAACGCGTTCCAAAGACGAATTGAATATATGAAAAATTGCCTTTCAGAAGTTAAACAGACAAATAAAGAGGATCAGCGGAGTATACTACCTTGAGCAAAAACAGAAGCGAACGCAAGTTTAGAACATTTGCAAAAGTCATGCTATATTTTTTTTGCATTTCCTATAATTACACTGTACAACAGCAAAAAAAAAAAAAACCGTGGGGTTTGACAACGGTTTTTACTTATTTCGAGGTCACTGAAACCGAATATGAAAACAGTTTTTTCGGGTCACCCTAGTTTTTCGCACCACAGTGGTCCAGGTCAAACCGTACCCCATTGTTAATTAAATCAATATTTTCTCATTAAGGAAGGACTGGAGGGGGTTTTTATGTATGACCGCCCCAATTACTTTGCAAAAAGAAAAATTTTTTCCCTTGGAACCCAATCTCTCCAACCCCTCCTTAGGGGGACTTCCATTCGTATTAAAATCATGTTCACACCATATATTTTTTTGGTGCTCCTATGGGTTTCTAAGGAAAATTTGGAGAATCAGACACAGGGGTCTTGTGCCCCCCATACAAAAAACCACAAAATACGCATCACGCCAAACACACTAACTATATCGAGATCCAACCATAATTTTTTGCCAGGCTTATATTGTAAAAAATTTAGGATCTAATGAAGGGACGTTGTGCCCCGCATACAGAAACATCATACAAAATTAATTCTTACACTTTTCAAAGTTCACATTTTTTGTCCCATGTCGGACTTTATTTTACACTTTATTCGATATTTTTAAGCATTATACATAGATTATAACAGGTCATTCAATAAGTCCGTAGGATGTCACATATATGGCGTTACTAGAATTTTTATTTAGAACTAACCTTCAAACGAGACGTGTATAAATTTGACAGCAATCGGACTATTGATTCGTGAGTTATAGCATTTAGTGTGAAGCAACTTTTGTTAGTAAAAAAAAAAAAAAGCGAACTTCGAGTTTTGATATAGCATTGCTTTTTGATGAAAAAAATACAGTGGAAACCAAACAATGTCTTGATAAACATTATCCGAACTCTATCCATCGATACAAATGGATTGCTAAATTTAAACATGGTCCTACCAGCACAAATGATGCAGAGCGCTGTAGACTCCCAAATTAGGCTGTTATTCCAAAAAACATAAAAAAAATCCACAAATTGGTTATGAACGATTGCAAATTGAAGAAGCTCGAGCTAGCTGACATTGTAAAGATATCAAATGGTAGTGTTTTTACCATTTTACACGAACATTTGGGTATGCAAAAGCTCTTTGCAAAGTGGCTGCTGCGTGAGCTCACAGTCGACCAAAACAAAAACGAATTGATGCTTCAGAGGAGTGTTTGGCGCTGTCAAACTGCAATAAAATCGAATTCTATCGTCGATATCTGACAATCGATAAAACATGGCTTCACTTTTACAAACCAGAATCCAAAAGACAGTCAGCTGAGGCCTATTTTGACGAAAAAGAGAAATCGTAATATAAAAGTGGTATCGAAAAGTTGGAAAATCGCTATACTCGTTGTATCGCCCTCGAAGGCAACTATGTTGAATAATAAAATCGAGTTTTGTCAAAATTTTGTTTTTTTCTTACTTATCCTACGGACTAATTGAATGACCTGTTGTATAACTTTTATCGATGTTTTTACTATTCTTTTTTATTGGAAACTTTTCACCGCAAGGCATAAATTTTGACTTTTTGATATTTTTCTATTTTTTAGCGATAGTACTTTCCGAGATTTTTCTTACTTATTATTGGGTATTGCATAAAACATGTAAATGTTCCGATAACCTCGTAAACTCTTCCGTTTTCAAGCTTCGCAAAATAACTCCAAAAATTCGTATAAAAAGAAGTTTACGCGTTGCTCTTATATACACGGATCCCTTCAAGCGAAAGCAGGTTTTTCAAAATGGATACATCCAAATTTAACGTGAAATATTTCGAAATTGTCTCCAGATTTCAGATCTGCAATCTGGAAAATCGTACTTGATGCGCTTTTATAAAAAAAAAAAAACAATGCAAATCGCTCATTTACCACAAGAACGGCACAAGTCAAAAAACTCGATTTTGCAGAAAATACGTTTGAAGTTTTCAATTAAAAAAGTTATTTTGTTCTCAAACGATGACCGTAAAAGATATTATTTTCAAATTTTCACACAATATGATGTATGATAAGTATAACGAATAATTCTCCATCATTAACTCAAAAATCGCATTTTCTGATTTTGCATAAAATACGTTCAAAATTTTCAATTGAAAAAGTTATTTCGTTCTCAATCGGTGACCGTAAAAGATATTAATATGAAATTTTAACATAGTATTAAGCATGATATATCGAATAATTCTGCATCATTAACTCAAAATTCACATATTTTGACTTGTGCCTTTCTTTGTAGCAATATGTATATATGAAGAAAATCACGACAAGTGTACCAGCTGAAAATTTTTAATTTTAAAAATTCTTCTGCACTTTTTTAAGAAAACCCCCTTACTTCTTTTTTGAAAATACTTTAAATTTAAGTTCAATTTATAAACTTTGAAATGGTATATGACTCAAGATGGCATTCGTTCGCTAAATGAGAGTTTTTGGCTGCTGAACGCCCGCGGCAGGCAAAACTTTCTTTACTCAAGAGGAAGGCATCTTATGAAAAAAGTGTACTTACTAGGCACAAAATGCTTAAAATCAAAATTTTTTTGAAATTTTTTCCATTTAGGTATTAAAACCATGCTACAATTATAGAGGTAGTATTGTCAAAACGAACAAAGCGGAGACCAAATTGGTAACAAGTTCTGTCAATAAGAGTAAAGCGGAGAACGAAATCAACCAATCAAATCGCCTAGAGACAAGTGTCAAAATCTGAAAACTGTAAAATTGTTGTTGTTTTGTTAGTTAACTTTGACAGTACTTGCTACTAAAAAAGAAGAACAAGAACGTGTCAGTTACTGACGTTACCTTGTTAATTGTATCATTATTAAAACTTTCCAAAAAATTCCCAAAAATTTCACACGTATTTCTTGGACGATTCTAATTACACTAGTTTACAAATGATTAAAAAATTTTTACCCATTGAATGCTATTATCTATTTTATATATAAAATCGGCTGCTGATTCCGAAAATTGCATTATTATTTTTTTTCACGTCGTTTTCGAGATATCGGTACTTTTCGGTTTTTGAACCAAAATCAAAAAGATATTTCCACTTAAATATAAATATCTCAAGAACCAATGCTTATGTTTAAACGTAATATATGAATGGGTTTTTTTGAAAGTGGAATAAGTCCACTTTTTCATAAACTGAGATATTAAAGGGTTTGCGTACGACTCAATTTAAAAATATTGGCAAGCGTTATTAAACCGTTGTTTAGTGTTTACCACTGTAAATTAATCAAATTTTGTTATGCTGTAAAAATTTTTACAAGTGTAGTAGAAAATAGTTGAGTTTTATTGGTCTGAATGGACTTATTCCACTTTCATTTATAATAAATTTAAAAATTTGTTATACTTTTGTATGACTTATTCCATTTTTACTCACAAAATATTTTGTAAATAAAAGCAAAGGAAAATTAAAACTTAGAAAAATTTTACTTTAAAAACTGTTGTTGTTTCTTTTCTTTTTGCTCAAGTAGGGCTCTGGAAATTAGTTACAACAACAACAAAAGGAAAAAGTTATTGTCGGACCTACTTACGGAGTTATAGCCATCGGAAGATCGAGATATATCTTTTATAAAAATTATTATAAGTCAAGAACCCCTGAAAGAATTTTAATAATATTAGTGTCATACGAAAGATATGTTAACTTGCTACAAAACCGACCCACAAAAATTTTAATTCGAGTCGTGGTTTTGGAGATATTGCAGATTTTCAGAAATTTTGACAATTTTTTTTTTTATAGCACTATTTTTCCAAAAATTGTGTCATTAATGCATAATTTTAGTAACATACTATAAAAGCCCAATTTATTACCTTTCATTTGACATGTAATTTGTGCCTGATTTCTTGCATTATCATATTTTTTTAAAGGAAAACAAGGGTGTTACCTTTGGCCAGACCAAAGGTAACACCCTTATTTGTTACATAAAAAATATTAAAAAACTTGGTTTTTTGCTAATCAGTTTTATCAGACAAGACCATTAACGCTTTAGGTGAAAGAAAAAATCACTTTCCTTTAACCATTTCCCAAAGTATTCAATATGAAGAATTTTTTTCAAAAATTACATTTTTCCGCTAACTTCAAAATTTACTCAACTTTGAGAGGCTGTAAAAACCAAACCACTGGCTTAAATAGGTTCAAATTTTCAAATCCTTTAGCTCCTAATATTTTTCTATCTGATGGCAATATCAGATTTGTAAAAGGAATCCACTCAAAATTGATTTTTTTAACGCCTTTTCATAAAATGGCGTCACGAGTCACAGGTTTCATGATGAAAATCGTTATAACTTATAAAGGAGCATATAGACGCAGCTACAATTTTTATATTTTACTCAGAATTGTTGATCATGTTTAGTTTTAGCGGTCCGTAAGATATCTCTTTCGAATATTTTTTTGAAACTCTATTCGAAGTTGAAAAAAGGGTAAAAATAGTGTTTCAGAAAAGTAGTCACCTCAGACATTCGAAAAAAAAGTCATTTATTTTTAGTGTTACTTGACCGTATAAAGACCGCTTATAGCAAAAATAGAAAAAAAATATAACTAAGCTTTTATAAGTTGCAGAAAAATTAGAACCTCAAAATGAAAAAAAAAAGAACCATTGACTTTGACCAGCTCTACAAAGTTAACCATTTCTTCAAATTAATTAAAATTTGATATGCTTAAGTATTAAGCATTTGTTTATCGAACTGCATCATGAGATTTGCAAATGTTCACCATACCAACATTTATTTTTGAAACCACTTTTGAGAAATGTCGCCAGTGTGCACCGTTTGAGAACAGAATAACTTTTTCAATTGAAAACTTTAAACGTATTTTCTACAAAATCGAGTTTTTTGACTTGTGCTGTTCTTGTTGTAAATGAGCGATATGTATGCATTTTTAGTGTATGACTATGTAGTTATTTAAGTAACACCTTTCTCACAAACTGTACCATCATCATCAATAAAATCAAATAAGTGTTTCATTGACCTGATACTCAACTAATACATGGCAATTCACTGCATGGATACCCAGTTATTGGCCATATTCCATTAAAACAGTTCTTATGTTAGGGTACGTATAAGAGCATAGTTATTCACGTGTGTATGCCTTCTGCACACGGTGCTCTTGAACAGTCGATAGATTTTTTGAATATGTGGAGAAAATCTGTGAATGGGGTTTCATTTGTATTAGCTTAGTGGTCTGAAAAATGCAAACCCCGAAATCGTAGCTGATCATCCCCGCGAAATATCACAAAAATACATATCCCATATAAAATAAAAAAAATTCAGAAAAAAAAAACGCAACAAACAAATATAAAAATAGTTATTTTGAATGTATTTTGCAATGCTGAATCCGAATCCGGCCTTAGAATTGCTGTATCTTATACGGTTTTTTGAGATATCTTAGCCTAAACAAGGAAAAAAAGCCGACGCTATGTTTTATTGCTGTGTTTTGGAGCTATATAACAGGACGTATATCCGTAAATTCTGATGCAGAAATGGAAAGCTTTAATCAATCTTCTAAGCCTAATTCAAATAATGTCGATATCTTAATTTTTCTCGGAGATATCCTAACCTAAAAAGTTAAAAAAGTGCAAAAAACGTGTTTTGTCATTATTTCAGTCTACGATATTTCAAAGAAAAATCAAGCTATTGACGTTATTTAAATGTGGTTTTAAAGAAAAAAATTGGATCTTTCAGATAATTTATCGAATTCTGCGTATGAATGTTCTGTATTATAGTTATATAGCTTCAAAATATAGCAAAAACGGTATTTTTTCCTTGTTTATGCTAAGATATCTCAAAAACCGTATGAGATATAGCAATTTTAAGGCCGGATTCGAATTCAGCATTGCAAAATACATTAAATATAACTATTTTTATATTTGTTTGTTGCGTTTTTTTTTTTCTGAATTTTTTTTATTTTATATGGGATATGTATTTTCGCGATATTTCGCGGGGATGATCAGCTACGATATCGGGATTTGCATTTTTCAGACTACTAAACTAATGCAAATGAAACCCCATTCACAGATTTTCTCCACATATTCAAAAAACCTATCGACTGTTCAAGAGCACCGTGTACACTAGAAACATGAAACGTTAATATTGGTATGAGTGCATTAGATGATGAAAAACCAAGTAGGAAAATGATCAGTTGATGTCTTAATGACACTATATTCATATGAAATGCACAATAATCATTAGAAAAAACACATGCAAAATACAAACAGGGGTAACAAGTTGTTACCTATATGACCCCATTAAAACTCTTTCTTATTGGCACACAGAGAAAATTTTTAATTATTTTACAGCGCATTTCTTGATGGCATGTTATTTGATTGAGTAAAAAATAGTGTTACACACACATTAATTAAATTACGACATTTTAACCGATTGAACTCATTTGAAAGTTAAAAATTGCCCCTTGGAACCGTAACATTTTGCCAGCTTTTGTGCCTGAATATTTTTTTAAAATCACTTCCATACAGTTTTTAATTGAATAGAAACTAGTTAGGGTGTAACCTTTGGCCCAGCCAAAAATTAAATACCCTATGCTTTTCAAAATTTTTCTTGTACGGGAAGTGCCACTCCCTCTTTACCGAATTCAACTAGTTTTGCTCAAATCTTGCACTACCAATTCCAAATATCTATGGTTTCATTACCTCAAATAACGCTTGCACTACAGAAGTACGTAAATTTTGCTTGTATGGGATATGCCATACCCTCTTGAAATGAAAAGTTTTTGTAGAGAACGTGATTCTCCATAAATATTGTGCGACTTACTGTTCATGAGTTATCGCAATTTAAAAATATCCACAATTGTATATACGCTTAAATCCTATTTTTTATCAAAAAAAAAAAAAAAAAAACGACCGCAATATTAGCCCAGGAAAATAAGAATTTTTCTGCGAAATAATTCCAAGTGAATTTTTTTCACCGAAATTGTCTTTATTTATGCATTATAAATGAAGTGTAAAAAGTCCATTGCAAAGTCGTGTGTGCATAAAAAGTTATTAAGGCTCAAAGGTCGCTAAAATCAGTTTTTTTCAAATATCTCGCTAATGCTAACTTTTACAGAAAAATGTTGGTTTCCAATTTTGTAGCACAGGAAATTTCGTACAAAAGTACGTTAAAAGTATTTGCGTACAACTTCTAGCTTAGGAGATCACCCAATTAAAAAGTTGTTAACAGTTATGATATGAAATATATTGCACTTACGTTTACATTTGTTGAGATCAAAAATTGAACTAAACCCTAAATTCTAACTTATAACTAAAGCTCTATAAATGTGAGCACAATTTTCGGTGTCACTCTTAAAATTCATTCTCTCGTCAGTAGGTGTATTTATTATGTGAAGCATTTCTAACATTAGTCTTATTAAGACCTATTTGTTCCTCCATTAACTCACCATCATACGGACTGTGCAAATTTATTACAAAAATATTAAAAAATCTAACAAAAGACTCTATTTATAATGTTAAAGATGTAGTAGAATTTAAAGACAAAATACAAGACATATATATTTGTGATGACGAAAAATTGATATCATTTGACGTACCCAAGAGGAAAAATTTCTAGCGCTTCTGATCCAAGCACTTCAAAAGTGCTTGTCCCCATAGAAATTTAGAAGCACTATCACAATGATTTTTTATAAGGTTGCAGTAAAAACAACGTGAGTTCGAACCCAGCCCGGGAGATTTTTTTTTTTACTTTTTTTTACTTTTTTTTGCTTTATTTTTTTTTTTTAATTAAATATTTTTTATTCAACATCTTTTATTCCACTTTTCTATTTTCCTTTCTCTTATTAATTTACTTTTGTTTAACCGAATTGAAATTGATTACACAATGATTCCATATAAGGCTGCAGTAAGAACAACGTGAGTTCGAACCCAGCCCGGGTGATTTTTTTTTTCCGTTTTTTTATTTGTTTTTGCTTTATTTTTTTTTTTTTATTAAAATATTTTTTATTCAACCTTTTTTATTTCACTTTTCTATTTTAATTTCTCATTTTTATTTACTTTTGCTTACTTGAATTAAAACTGATTGCACAATGATTCTATGTAATGCTGCAGGACAACATTTGCTTATACAAATTTAATACCACTTCATATCATCGGGCGTTGGTGGAGCGGTCTAAAGGGTTGGTAAATGTAAGAAAAAAATATCTAGCACGCGGAGGGTCGTGGATTCAAATCCTGGCGCGGCCAGTTTTTTTTTTTTTTTCTTTTTTTTTTTCTTTTTTTTAATTTTATTGAAAAAACGCTTACCGCAGCATTACAAATAAGCGCTTTAAAAACTCTTTTTTGGTAAGGCTGCGGTAAGCTTTTGCTCCCTTACATCCTATGACATGCAATGTTAAAAAGAAAGTATTGTTCTTACGGAGCGGAAGCGCTTATTGGTGAAAAGGATGCACTTCAGAAGGGTTTTTGAAGCACTACTTTTCCCCTTGGGTAGTTTCTTTATTTCCAAGCGTACCTGTAAATTTAGCTTTAACAATAATTGACAAAAAGTGGGACAAAATCGAAACCTTCACAAAAATTCCAAAAAAACTTTTCATTGACATGGTTATATTCTGTATTAAAGACAATAACTACTTTAATTTTAATGACAAAACATACGCACAAATAAAAGGAATGCCCATGGGTTCACCATTGTCGCCTATAATAGCGGACATCGTTATGGAGGAGTTATTGGACAATTGCATAGCTAAACTTGACATAAAACCAAAAGTATTGACGAAGTATGTAGATGACATTTTTGCAATTGTTAGAACCGACACCATTGATGATTTTTTAGACAAACTTAACAAATTTGACAAATGTTTAAAATTTACAAAAGAAGAAAAAAACAATAACGAACTACCATATCTTGACACCATAGTTATAAGAAGAGGAAACCAATTAAAATTCAATTGGTATAAAAAGCCGACGGCATCCGGACGAATAATCAATTTTAATTCTAAACATCCAAAAATGACCATTAGGAACACTGCATAAAATTTGATAAGGAGAGTACTGACAATTAGCGACAAAGAATTTTTAAAAGACAACATTGACAAAATAAGGACAATTTTACAGAAAAACAGTTTTCCAAAAAGGACCATTAACATGTTATTAGAAAAATCACGGGACAATCATAGACAACGGCCAGAACAAAGTGCAACAGTTTTTAAATCGATGACATACATACCTGGGTTTACAGAAAGATTCGCAAAATCTCATGTATTCGAAAACGTTAAAATAGCGAATAGGACAGACAATTTAGTTGGACAATTTTATAGCAAAATGAAGACAAAAATAGACAAACTTGACAAATCCAACATTATTTATAGAATTCCTTGCAATGGTGACGGGTCCAATATATGCAAAAAGGTATATGTTGGTACTACAAAAACAAAACTTAGGACAAGAATCTCAGGACACAAATCTGACCAAAAGAATAGAATAGTACCAGTACCTAAGACTGCACTTTCAGCCCACTGTGCTGAATTCGGACATTACCCTAACTTTGACGATGTGAAGATATTACAAGAAGAGAACAAATATGACAAAAGACTAATGTTAGAAATGCTTCACATAATAAATACACCTACTGACGAGAGAATGAATTTTAAGAGTGACACCGAAAATTGTGCTCACATTTATAGAGCTTTAGTTATAAGTTAGAATTTAGGGTTTACTTCAATTTTTGATCTCAACAAATGTAAACGTAAGTGCAATATATTCAATTTATAGTTTTGTCAGTGCAATATTTTCAAATTATGGTTTTTTAGTGCAATATATTCTTTAAATTTACGGTTTTGAATTCTGTGCAATATTTTAAATTTATGGTTTTTATGTAAAAAGAAATTTGTCCTTTTTAGTATTTTTTGTTGTTTTTCTGTTTGTAATTTCAATTTGATTTAATTTATTTACGCATTGTTATATGTTCTTTTTAGTACCCCTGATGATGAAAAAGGATCTTTTTCGAAATATTGGGAACAAATTTATATAAATAAACACTTGACCTTATAGCCAAAAAAACAAAGAATTAATTTATTCATAAATAAAGACAATTGTGGTGAAAAAAATCCACTTGGAATTATTTCGCACAGCAGCTCTTTTTTTGTTTTATTTTCCTGGGCTATATACATAGTTTTTTTAACGAAGGGCATCACCTTTACCTTATTTCTTCTTTTGTTTTGAATGATCCATACAAAAAATAAAGCCAAATTCGGACCTATCCCATTCTATGGTAGGCTGACAATTTTGTGGAAGGCCCAGTCCGGGTCAGAAAAATATTTTTTTTTTCCGAGATGAGACAAAAGTCATGTCATAATGTGCATGAGCCAAAATTTTTGCAAATTGTATCTTTGCGTGTTGATATTTATGTTTTCGGCAAATAGAGAATCATTTGACAAAAATCTACGCCAGTTGTTTTGCGAGCAACAATTCAAAATTCCGTGAAACGAGCACTCCACTCGGATGGTGGTCCTTTGGTCGATATCATGTAAATGTCCAATAAAATTGCATGAAAGCATAGCCCAATTTTTGTCAATTTCTAACAAATTACTTTTACCACACCTATACATATATTAGTATACATAAAGCTCCCGAAATTTCACTAAAAACTATTAACGTTAAGAACTCCAGTCAAAACCAAATGATGTACTCGGGGCTATGTTTGGGTCTTTATGTTTAAAGTGAGAGCGATCAAAAGTTAAATTCCTTGCTGGGTAATGTTACCAAAATTCTACGTGTCTGTGTTTTTATTTGTTTACTTTATGTACATACATACTTATATTTATGTACATATATTATGTGGTAAACATGGTTACATACAATAAAATTACTACCGAATAAACAAGTTATTTTGGTATTTTAATAGGGTACAAAAAACACAAACAACAAGATGTAATTAATTGAAATCCCTTAATTTTAAATCATTTAAGCTTGTTTGTTTATATATTTAATACATCATACATATGTAGGTGCATGAGTACGCACACATGCTTCTGATGCATTTCAGAATGTGTCTATGTTTTAGTTACTTTGGCATATGCTGATGTGGGTGACACTTAAACTTGGCCAGCATTCAAATCATATTAAAGCTTATGTCCTTAGCTTTGGTAACACATTTTCCTAAACATTGCAACCGTCTCCATGTGAGCTCAATTCAAATGGATGTAAATTTTTAATGACATCAATTAGTTGCACTCCATGCAATGAGAATATCTGCCAAAATTTTCATTCATCCTACATACATACAAGCAAATGTAAGTACATATAAACAAATTATTGTTAGTGGTAAAATTGTGGAAACATTTACCCTTGCTAGGTTAAAATACCTTCAAAATTATGAACGATTTACACTATGAGAGCATTAAAATGTCATACAAAATTAAGAGGCACTTTCTACAAGTTGATATTGTGAGGAACTAATAAGTTACAGTATTGGGTGTTGGAATTAGTTTTAAAGGATTTCTAAGAGATGGCGTAACTATCAATAGATCGCATCGGGCACACCTGTGACTATATTCATTTCAAAGCACATTGTCTAAGCTTCATTTTTCAGTATGTGTCATTCCACTAAAATGTAAACAACATATATTTTTTCTCTGTGAACATGTCGACTTTCGTTCCAACAAAACGCAATTTGCGGGAAGGTTTGCTTTTGTGCTTCCATTTGAAGAAAAAAGCGGTTGAAGCACAACGCACGCACGCTGGCGATGAAAAGTGGATCCATTACGATAATCCTAAGCGAAAAAAATCGTTGGGACCACCCGGCCATGCATCAACATCGATGGCCAAGCCGAATATTCATGGCGCCAACCTTATGCTGTGTATTTGGTGGGATCAGAAGGGTGTCGTGTACTATGAGCTGCTAAAACCTAACGAAACCATCACTGGGGAACGTTACCAACAACAATTGATGCAATTGAGCCGAACATTAAAGGTTAAACGGCCGGAATATGCCAAAAGACACGACAAAGTGGTTTTTCAACATGACAACGCACGGCCACATGTTGCAAGAACCGTCAAGGAAACGTTGGAGGCGCTGAATTGGGATGTGCTACCCCACCCGCCTTATAGCCCAGACATAGCCCCTTCCGACTACCACCTATTCACATCGATGACGCATGGCTTGGCTGAGCAGCGCTTCACTTCTTACGAGGATACCAAAAAATGGGTCGATTCGTGGATTGCCTCAAAAGTCGAGTCGTTCTTCCGGCGCGAAATCCATATGCTGCCAGAAAGATGGGAAAATGTTGTAGCTAACGATGGACAATACTTTGAATAAAATACATTGTACCGTTGTTTCTAAATAAATGCTCAAAAACCGAAAAAAAACCTTTAAAATTAATTCCAACACCCAATATATACAACAACAAAAGTCCCTTGCACCGTTAAAATCCTTTCCATAGCAACAAAACCCCAACCCATCAACAGGCTCATCCCCATCCAACAACAACTACACCCACAACAACACCCACAATTACTCGCGTAAACCCTCGCCCCCCTCGTTCCTAACATCAGGGACCCTAGGTCCTCTAGGCCTGCGTTAAGACAACTGCATCAGCAAGCAGTGTCGGTGGCCATTGAAACCAATGTGCCAAACCGTGTTCTAAACGCCCGTCCCCCACCCATCCACCCCAGTGAATCTGATCTCCCTAGGACCACAAGGTGCACTCTGTCCCAGCTGAGGTCTGGCTGGTCGAATTATTTAATGTGCTACAAAGCTCGTATCATCGAAGGCTGGTCTAACCTATGTCCCATGTGCCAATCCAAGCCACATGTAACTGTCCATCTGTTTAACTGCCCGTCCAATCCCACAACTTTATCTGTGATAGATCTTTGGTCCCACCCCGTAGAAGCCGCATGGTTTTTGGGCCTTGATATTTAGCTCGACACCTGTAACCTACCATAACTAGTAGTTTAAGAATAGAAGTAGATTTAAAATAAGGTGATTGTTTCTGTGTCTTTGCAGCCTGTCGTCTGTCGCTATAACAATAACAACAACAACAACAACAAAACTACAGAGAACCGGTCTCAACAGATAATAAAAATAGCCGAAGTCTACACAACAGCAGCAACAACACCCAGACCATCTGCATGATGAGACCGGGCTCCTGAGAGTCACAGCACACAACACCCTGTTAACACAGCAGTTCTTGCTGATCTGCTGCAACCCTGACCACCCCAATAATAGGGCAGTCAGCATGCCATCACCGCATAGGTGCATAAGGGTGGATTTAAAGTGCTACAGGGAAGCCATAGCAGACTTTCTGCCTGACTCTTGGGATCCCGGGCCGGTCCGCGAGGCCCTCAATGATCTGCATATGCATCTTGCTAGTACGGTTATTGCATCACTTGCACTTAATAAAGTGCTCAATAGCCGCCCTCCACAAATTAACTCAAGTGAAAAATCACTATCGAGGGAGGCAAGGTGCAAACTGGCTCAACTCCGCTCTGGATATTCACTTATCTTGATGAGTTACAGAGCCCGGAACGTTGAGGGCACCGCGGATCGGTGCCCATCATGTAGTGGAAGTCCGCACGACAGTTTCCACCTTTTCAACTGTCCGTCCCGTCTTACCAACCTGTCTTCGATTGACCTATGGTCCCGCCCAGTAGAGGTAGCCCAATTTCTGGGCCTCCCGAACTAGGCCCGATCAGCTTTCTGTTTCCTATATCCCCAAATTACTAGTAGGCGAAAGGATTAATTTTATTTTTCAATTTGCAGCCCTGGAGTTGGAGTTGCTACAACAACAACACAAAAAATTCGACAACAACATCAATAATCACAACATCAACAACCACAACAGCAACAACAACAACAATGATAATAGAAACAAGAAGAACAACAACCACAATAGCAACAACAAATCCAGTACGAACCAAAAGCAACAGCAGCAGCAACAACAACAAGAACAGCAACTCCAGTAACAATAACAAAAACAACAACTCCGGTAACGACAGAAGTAACTGCAACAGTAATAACCAAACCAACAACAACAATAACAGCCATAGCAACAACTCCGAACAGCATCATCAACAACGACAAAACCCCATAGCAACAGCCGCAAATAAATGCAAACATAAACTGCAAAAGCATCATGCGATCGTGTACAGAAAACCGGCTTGAGGAGTTTTCCGTTATCCCACAGCTGCACACAGGGGCGTGGAGAGAAAATCCGGGCTCGGGGGTAATTATATACCGGGCCCCCTCCTGTACTATTTTTTTTTTATTCGACACTAAGCACAGGATGCCCAAGAGATATATGAAATGTGCAAAGTTGTGATTTTGTTTGCTTCCCGCCCATATTCATAAAATAAAAGTAAAAAAATTAGATTTCGGCCGGTCTTCGATCACTGCTTTTCAATGAAGTCAAAAGCTTTCTGTTGGGCGACTTGCAAGCGGTGTTACAGTTCTTTATCATATGCATAAGAAAATCAAATGTATTAGGGGTAATTTCATGTAAATGTGGACACGATATCAGAAAAACTTACCACTACTTTTCAACTTTCAACTATATCCAAATTAATGTTTAATTCAAGCATCATTGCTATCAAGCGCCAAATTTAAAATTTGACATTACAGTTCATTAAAATCGAATGTTTTAAATATTATGTATTGCATGTATATCAAAATTAAATAAAACTTATTTTTAAATCTTTAATTATCTGTGTTTCGTGTTTTGATTTGGTAAGCAAATTTCATTTATTTAAAATTACACAGTGTTCTTGTATTCAATGATGCATTGTTACAATAATTTTGAGAAAGTGAAGTATTCAAAAATGCAGGAATAGAGTGCCCTTATTTTTCAAAACACGAGTTACCAAATTTTACGTTTTTTTCTGGTATAGCAGGTATTTGCCGTTTAAATCAAATGAATGCTTGCATATTCTTTTTGTGTATCAATTTGTACTGAACAACGGTAAAAACATTTTCAATTTGATTTAAGTAGTCTAGATTAATTGAGATTTATTTTAGTAACGCGAGTTACCGGTGACCTCATCGTCATAATTCCACTCAAATTTCTCACAATTTTTATGAGTTTTCTATAGGCCTGTTCTTTTTTTAAGGTTTGGGTCAAAATGCCGCTTTATAAATTAAATAATTGAAATTATTAAGATTTATAGGGTCTTCTCGTCTTTTAATTAAATTTTTCTCTAATTAATAATATTAATTTTGCTCAAGATGAAGTTCAGAGTTTTCACTTGGTACAGTAAGTCTCTTCACTGTTTCGCTTTGGTTGTTTGGGAAACAACATCCCATCTTCATTGTCTGATGATCGCCATCAGGATAAAAAACAACTGTACTATATATAGATAGAGTCCTGAAGGAACTGCCAGTGGTATTAAATAAGTTCACATTTGATCTGATGGACCGGACCGTGCACGCAATTTATAAATAAATTTATAGCCAAGAGTATTACAATTCTGGAGCAGAGACACAAAGTACATTTAATTTGGAACTATTTCGCAACTTCTCATGGAAAGGGGCCTGTTGACGGCATAGGCGGTTCTCTAAAAAGAACTGTTCGAAACAAAGTTTTGAAGAGAGAAGTAGTCGTCTTCAACGCTGAAAAGTTTGCCAATGCAGCGAAAGATTCTGTTGTTACTGTCATTAACTTTTCACTAACACAAATTGATGAAACTGCAAAAGAAATGAAACTAGACTCAATATTTTCTAAAGCTCCTGAAATCGTCGAAATAACAAAAAATCATGTACTTAATTTACTAGCAAAAATGATAAGCTGCAAATGACCCAAACATCAATCGAAGCAAAAGTGGGCATCAAATTAAAACGGACCGATTACGACTAAGTAAATCAGTTTGGTAGTGGAAGTAACAGTTCTAACAATGACATGCCATTATCTGCACTCAATTAATTACAATCGAGTTATATAAGACTTATGTATTCAATAAAACTTAAATTTTGTTTAATTTCAATTTTAGTCCTTAAAAGCCTAAAGTAAATTTTGATTTATTTTTAATTTTTGTACATTAGAGTTAGAAGACGCTCCTTATTTTAATATAAAAATCGAAAGTAACGCGAGTTATCAATTTTTTGTAACGCGAGTTACCATACAGTTTTTGCATTATTTTAAAAAATACGAAATAAAATTGTTATTTCAAGTAAAGAAAAACTAATTTAGATCCTTCTGGTTCTATCAATGTCTAATTTAAAGAAATCTACCCACAAATTTCGCAGAAACTTGCGAAAGAAATTTACTCTCTAAACATGTTGTCCAAAAATGGTAACGCGAGTTACCAGCACAGTTTACTATTTTACTGGATAAATATTACGTTATTACTGAAAATTTAAACTAATCTGTAACATGAACAATATCTTATGCTCATAAAGAAACCATTTTTATAAGTTAATCCAAAGGATGAGCTTCAAAAGCTGCATTAAACTTTAAAAAAATGTTCTGTTTGTAACGCGAGTTACCATGGAATTACCCTTAGGAATTTTTCCGTATAAAAATTCAAATGGGGAACAGCCATGAACATTTGATGGGGTTGTATTAAAACAATAAGTGAAATATTTGTAACTCTCATCTCAATTAGACTAATCTGGGGATAAATAATACCGTAAATATTCATTTAGAGTCCTATGTGACCTTTCTATGGTGTAGCACCTAAACTCATGTGATGGTATGCTGTAGAAAGTTTTTTGTTCAATTTTCAAAAGCTTGCATAATTCTGTTAAGAGTTGAATCTTGTACTCTGTTCCCATGTCAGTAATCATTTGTTTAATGCAGTGGTCGGCAAATTTAAGAGAGAGAATTTATGTTTGAGAGAAGATAAATAGAAAAGGATAGACAGAGATAGATAGATTTTTGAGTGCACAATTGTGCTATGGAGTGCCGATCACTGGTTTAATCGGACCATGTATAAGAATACAATTTTCAACAATGGCACTAGCAACTGCATTAGCTGACTTATTAGTAACTGCTGCTGTTATCAAATATTTTGCTAGATCACAAGTGATTGTGACAGCATATTCATTTCCATGATCAGATTTCGGCAAAGAACCAACAGTGTCAATTTGTATTTTGTCAAAAGCTCTTGTTTCAATTTAATACCAATTTTATTTTTTTACGAATTTTTAAAAGTGATCTTTTGATTCCTGGGTGGCCACCTAATAAAGGATCATCATGAAGCTTTCTTAAAATTTCTTGACGTTCTTACAGGGAGTTGCCTTTTTTGGGGTTAGCGCTATAGTCATATCTCTTAGGTATACCTTTCCTTGTGATTTAAATACTTGTACTTATCAATATATTTAAAGAACTCTTTATTTAGCGATATTTGTAAATGCTTGTATACATTATTGCCGACGTCATCAACTAGTCTTAAAGAGAATTGCTCTAAAGTAATTTAAAACAGGTAAAACTTCATTTCCTTTATGGGTTAATATGATGTAAAAATAACTTGTTTCAATAGCGGAATATATTGAGCATCTTCAGAGCGTTTACCAACATAGGGAGACAGTCCGCAACAAAGAGTATAGATCTATAGAGTAAGTTTCACTCGACTAATGGCACTCACTCGAAACTATAGTGACTATGGTCTCAAGTCGGTGAAAACGATAGAACTAAGTCCTTTGTAGAATTTCAGACTTCACGTAAGTGCAAAGATATGTGAACATATTGTATAAAATATATCTTGGTTTCATTCGCTCCTGCACTTTCGTTTGTTTCTCGTTTTGTTTTTAATATTTTTTTGTCGTTTTTAATTTCTTCCGCATTTTTATGCAAGTGCGAGCATATACAAAGATATTGCCTAATTGTATATTTTCGTTTCATTTGCGCCTCACGGTGTGCCTTAACCCGTTCTAAATCGGACGTCGTAGCATATCAAATTTTTTTCCAGATTCTGTTTACTTATCGTTCAAATGATGTATAAAAAAATTTTCACTCGTGACTCCTCGACTAAATTTTGAGATAATCGCTTTTCCAATTGGGGCATTTTCCCATACGAAAAGAAAAAAAAATTTTTTTTAACTACATTAAATTAAAATTAAAATAATCACAATCAATGTGTTTTGCGATGCTTAACGCGAATCCAACCTCAGAATTGCTCTATCGTGTATAGTTTATGAGATATTGTAACCTTAAGACCAAAAAAAGTCGTTTTTTGCCATTTTTTGAAGCTATATAACTATGTAACATATTATTTATTCGTCAAATGTGGCTTAAATATTTAAAAGCCCCAATCTTTTCTTTTAAAACCTAATTTAAATTATTTTTATATCTTCATGCTTCTAAGGGATATCGTAGACCGAAATATTGTCAAAACGGGTTTTTTGCACTTTTGTGTCTTTTTAGGTTAGGATATCATTGAGGAAAAAAAAGATATCAACATAATTTAAATTAGGTTTTAAAGGCAAAGATTAGGACCTTAAAGTTGCTTACCAGATTTATTGAAATTAAAATTTCTTTCACATTTTAAACATGTTCAACGAACCGACCATTTCAAAATTCAGCCGTATGCCGTACACGTAACAACACTCGGGGTGTCAAACGGCTGAATTTAGAAGTAGTCGGTTCGTCTAACATGTTTAAAATGTGAAAAAAAATTTAATTTCGTTAAATCTGGTAAGCAACTTTAAAGTCCTAATCTTTGCCTTTAAAACCTAATTTAAATTATGTTGATATCTTTTTTTCCCTCAATGATATCCTAACCTAAAAAGACACAAAAGTGCAAAAAACCCGTTTTGACAATATTTCGGTCTACGATATCTCTTAGAAGCATAAAGATATAAATATAATTTAAATTAGGTTTTAAAAGAAAAAATTAGGGCTTTTAAATATTTAAGCCACATTTGGCGATTAAATGACATTTTACATACTTTTATAGCTTCAAAAAATGGCAAAAAACGACTTTTTTTGGTCTTTAGGTTACAATATCTCATAAACTGTACACGATAGAGCAATTCTGAGGTTGGATTCGCGTTAAGCATCGCAAAACACATTGATTGTGATTATTTTAATTTTTGTTTAATGTAGTTAAAAAAAATTTTTTTTTCTTTTTGTATGGGAAAATGCCCCAATTGGAAAAGCGATTATCTCAAAATTTAGTCGAGGAGTCACGAGTGAAAATTTTTTTATACATCATTTGAACGATAAGTAAACAGAATCTGGAAAAAAATTTGATGTGCTACGACGTCCGATTTAGGACGGGTTAAGGCACACCGTGGCCTGCGCTTTCGTTTGTTTCCAATATTTTCCTTTCCTATTCTTTATGTTTCGTAAAATTTCAATTTCTAGAATATTGGAATTGAACTTGAAAATTATGTTTTTGGTCTTTTTTTCTTTTTGTCTACACATGCTTTCGCGAACCGAAAATTAAAACAATCAAACTTAAAAACTTAAAAAACCTCGAACTGAATCAAGAATCAGAAAATGTATTGGAATTCAACTTAGGGCTTCATTATCAAAACCATTCAAGAACATAAACAACACCATAAAAAAATACATCAATAACGACATCATCAACAACAATCATTAGATGTTTGAACAACAACAACAAACATCATTAAGAGCGTAATAAACAACATAATTATAAAAGTACACCTTGAACAATAACACAGTGCAACACATAAAAATATAACCAATGTCCACTATCTTCCCGTGATAGTACACCCAAAAATATGAGACACGTGTTCTCCCGTTTTGCACCTACACGTGCAATTTTTTTTTTTTTTTTAGGTATCGACACATTTTTTGCCAAAATGTGATTTTTTCGGAAAAATAATCATTTTCTCAAGATCATATTTTGCAAACCGATTAGAATTTTGTTTTTCTCTCTGAAACAAAGCTCTTGTCATGGCCAACAAAAATTGTGTACACATAAAATCGAAAAAATTTCATCTTCAAGGTCAAAATCACAAAAATGCTGAAAAAAGTCGACTTTTTTTACCTTTTTCCACTGTTCAGGTCCATAGGTAGCAAACTGAACTACAAATATGTACCTAAGATCTTAATAAACAACTTTCTAATACCGCATAGAAAGCCCCAAAGTGAAAAATTTCCCGAAAAATTTTGAATTTCATTTTTTTTTTTTTGCTTTATTTCAAATTGAGTCGCAGATGCTATTAGTACAAGATCCGGCAGTAAAAAAACGTATCGATCGAGATTTTTGTTAAAATGTAGTTTTTACATATATTTATGAATGGGAGAACATATTTTTGGCGGGTTGCCTATCAAAATGTAGCCGCAAGTACTATAAAATTGTGATAACTTATGAGCCTTGAGTCGCACGAGAAAAAGTGCCCAGATTTTTTTTATGGAGAGTCATATGCTCTACAAGTAATTTTTATTATATGTAAAAAAAAATTTGCCGTTTGGGAGTTATTTATTAAAAACCGTTTTTTACGTTTATTGTTTATTGCGTAAAAAACATCGGTTTTTAATAAATAATTCTTAAACGGTAAATTTTTTTTAACAAATAATGAAAATTACAGTAGAGCATATGACTCTTCATAAAAAAGATTTTGACACTTTTCCCCGTGAGACTCACGGTTCATAAGTTATCGCAATTTGATAATACTTGCGGCCACATTTTGAGAGGCAACCCAGCAAAAATATATTCCCCCATTCCTAAATAACGTAAAAATTAGGTTTTAACTAAAAACTTGATCAATACTTTTTTTTACTGCCGGATCTTAGACTATATGCTTTCTATAACAAAAACAATAGCAAAGAAGTAGCGTTTCGTAACGTAACGGTTGCTTGTCAACTTAGCATCGATTAGTGAAAACGGTAGGCAACGTTCGAAATGTCACCTTACAACTTAAAAATGACTTGAAAAATTCCAGTTTTTGTAAAAAAAACATCCATTGTCATAGTTATTTTAATTAATTTGTTCAAAAAATTCATTTATAACATTCAAATTTAATTTATTTTATCTAACAACGTAGCGCGACGTTTGAAAATCTAATTTCAACAGGTCTTAACGTTGCGTACCGCTACTTAACGATATCACTGATCGCTTACACGCTTCTGCCATTTGATAGATTTTGACAGACGTCACGTTACGAAACGCTACTTCTTGCCTAATTCCACCATAAATTTATAGGTTCATATTGATGAAATTGCCGTGTATCTTTTATTGCAACAATGTTTTCATACCGTTTTGAAATTTTTTTATCATGAATATCATGGTCTTCTTGGGAACAATATCCAAAATATATATTTGTGAAAAAATTTCCAGCCCATTCAAATAATTTTGTTGGTGTTGTAAGGAGCTGGTTATTGTTACCTTGAAGGCTTGAACGGTAGGCATTTCTTTTGACTGTTCCTCCTAATCCGTCACATGCTCCCTTACCATGTGATGTAGCAAAGAAATTCCATTCGGCATTAATATTAAAATCTGCTCGATGATGACCTAAATTCATGAAATTAAATTTATTTTTATATTGTGAACCAGCACCTTCAGAGAAATATGCAATTTTCTTTACTTTATCACTTCCTATTTTTGATTTTAAAAATTCAATTAATTTTAAATTAAATAAGTGAAAGGAGTTAGCATCATGAGTTATCTTTTCTGATATAATTACGTAATTGATATGCTTTTTCTTACCATTTTCGTTATAATAAGCGATATATGGATGGAGTGTCGCTTAATTATTTGCCCAATGATGTGACTGGTTAGCATCTTGAACAATAAAAGAATAATTCTCAGCAAAATCTATACAAACCGTTATTTCTCCAGCATCTTTAATATCTTTTTTCTTCATAAAATAAGCTGTTTGCGACTTAGCTAGAAAATCAAGTTTCAGTAGTTCTGACCACTTATTCCTTAATGACTCCAAAAATTCTTCAACCTCGTAAGTCTTCTGAACTATTTCAGTCCTATTTTAAACAAAACATCACATAATAGTATCATAAAAATCATAAGGAAGTTAATAAGCTCGTTGAATTTTACTTACCTATCTGTGGATATCCACTGAGACTTATCAGAAAAAACCGTGCCCTTTTTTTTAGTTCCTCTTTAAGACCATTTTATAGTAAGACCATATTTTGGTGTATTTTGCACACACAAACATTATGGGTTCCACTTTGGCCTGGTAAAATACACTCACGAGGTCGCAGAGATCGAAATTTAGTGAGACCAACTTTCAAATCAAAATGAGTTTCTTGAAATAGTTTATGGAGCTCATTAAGATTAGATAATAATAATCTCTTTTGTTTTTGTTCTTTTTTTCCATTTTGAACTACAGAAATGTAATCTTTCCCAGTGTGCCAGACGGTTCATATCTTCGCTTTTTTACCCGTTACGGATCCGTTACTGATCCGTTTGCGGGAGAAATTCCAAAAAAAAAACGATTCGCTTTTTTTTTGGGAATCTCTCCCGCCAACGGATCAGTAACGGATAAAAAAGCGGAGATTTGAACCGTCTGGCACACTGGGTTCATTCCTGGCATGATGCGACTGACTTCATCAGACAAATAAAAATTAACTACTTTGTTTTTAATTGCTTCTGGTAAAGCTCTTCCTTTTTTCTTCTGAGGCTGTGCAGCAAATCCTGATCCTTGCCTTAGCCGCACTGCTCGATATGCCATTCTGCGTGACACCTGAAATTCGCGACAAATTTTTTTTACCGTCCAGTAGGGTGGAAGTAGGTAGTCAGAGTTTGAATTTGACTAGGCCTGTCACGCTCTTGAGATAATGCAATTTTTACATTATTAATAAACAGTTCAGATTGATTCACAAGTATACTTTCATTATTTAATTTATGAACTGCAGAAGCAATTGTTTCTTTGCACTCTTTCGAACTTGCTTTAGATTTAAGTTTTATTGGTGGTTCACCAAGTTCTTCTAAAATACTATTCACTTTATCAACTTCTAAAATGTTGCCCACAGTTGTGCACTCAAAAGACGGGTCTATTTTTCGATTATCATTGTCTAGTTTACTTATCTTTTCATTCTCATTTATCGTAGGCATTTGCTTTCCATTAACTTCACAAGATAATTTATTTTTATATATTGACCTTTCACAAGAACTGCACATATAAATATAAACCGATAAAGTTATGGAATTGGATTGATCGCATATTGTCAATATACACAAGATTTTTGTAAATACATTTGTGGTTTTTTTTATTTAGAGGATTTATACGACTCATGATTATCGCTTTATATTATTCGTTTGCTCTTTGAACAGTAAAATTACAAAAATGACTTACATAAGACTTTGACAAAATTATTAATTACATAAAAAAAAATAACGTTATTTATATATTTAAAAAATGTATTAGCTCTGTGGTAGGCAAATTTATGAGAGAGAATTTATGTTATGGATAGACTGGGATAGAGAGATTTAGGAGTGTACAGTTAGCGTAAGGGCAATGTGAACTATGCAGGTAATGTGGTGCACCCTTTTTTTTCCCTTATTAACGACTGTATAACAATTCTGGTTATTTGTGCATATTAAAGCGCGAAAAACATATTTTTTACTCTCTTCGGCTTTTCTATAATGCTCCTTACAAGTGTGCAATTTCTTAACATATATATGCTATGAGGTCAATTTAAGTTTTTTTTAGTACGCTGTGAATAAGTAAATTACTTCCTCAGAACTATGTCTTCTAAAATCCAAATAACTCAGTTTTAACAGTTTTCTTTTTCAGCTATTTTTAGGTACTGTGAATTTATCTGGAATCACGCTTCAAAGTGTTAATATTTTATTTTATAAATTATCTAATAGTAAAAACAATAGAATAACTAATACAAATTAATTGACCAAACTAACCTACTACCATTACTTTGGTAGAAATTGGAGAAAAAGAAAAAGGTAACCCGAACTTACTCTATGCTATGGGATGCCGATCAATGCATTAGCTGATGCAATAAACAAAAAGTTAGAATAAAGAGTATACTATGTTGTATTAATACAAATCATTAAATAGTAGTTGTGCTTGTTACATAATGAGAAACAATAAGCAAAAGATAAAAAAAGCAAATTTATTAAAGAGATTATTTTGTCCAAAGAGAGATAAAGCATAAAATAGAAGTTAATAATAGAGTACAAAAAATATAAAATTCTCCAAAATTGGAAAAAGAACATTTTAAACAAATTGCTGAAATGAAATGAAACACATAAATGTTCTAAAAGTGTCATAAATAGATAAACGATATATTTTATGATTAAATAAATAATTATAAAAAGAAAGCATTTATTTATTTACATATCGTGATATTGAGATCTTTACTGCTACACGCATTTTCAGCAAAGTACGAGTAAAGGTGCTGCAGATTTAGAGCTCGCCGCTACGCAGTTAAATAGGTAAATTTGGTATAAATAGTGCCGGGCAGTCCAATTTCCTTTCGAATTTAAGAACTCAAATATTATACGCTTCTAATAAAAAAAAAATAAAAAAATTATATCATTAAGAAAGCATAAAAAAAGAAAATTGTTTATTTAAAAACTTAAAAAAAATAACAAAATAAAAAAAAATTTTTTTTTAAACTATTTTTTTTGAAAATTTGACATTTTTTTTATATGCTTGTAAAATTTTATTTAGTTAGGGTAAACAGTTTTCATGAAATAAATTTTCAAAATTTTAGTTAAATCAATTTTGAATTTTATAAAAAATTATGTAAAAAATCAAATTTTAAAAATTTAAAAATTTTTCGTATAAGGAATGTTTACTAATGATATAAGCATTAGATTCAGGTTATTAGATTTAAATTTCAAGAACAAGTGGAATTTGGGGTACACACTTGGCGTGATTTGTCTCATAGGTAAATTAGAACTAAAAATATTTGAGAAAAAGAAAATAGGTAAATTTCGAAAATATCTAAACAAAAAAAAAATAATTTTGGAAAAAAAGGGAAAGACAAATAAGAAATTTGAGAAAAGATAAAAAGTTAATTATTTTTTTGCAATCTTTCCAATTGTTTACATTTTTTCTTTTCCCACAAGTTTCTTATTTGATCTTGAAAATGCCGTCAAACATGTTCCTTTCCAAATATTGCTTTAAAAATATTTTAAAAAACTTTTCACTTGGATTGTGTAACAGAAGCCTGCTTTCACTAGAGTTTTTAATTGTTATAAAATTTTTAGAATCGAATATAAACTCGTCCAAATTTATAACATCTCTTTTACAACATTCGCATTGGATTTTATCGATTAACTTATTTTTTATGGCATAGCCCACAATATACCGACCTGCAGCGGCTTCGATAGAAGTCAGTGGCTCAACCGAAGTTGTACCTAAACCCTCTTCTTCCCCTTCTGAGGCTTGGTTTGAAGCAAACTCTGCTTCTGTTAGGACGGCAGAAGACCCAACTTCTTCTGCTACTTCATTGGGTGAAAAATTCCATTTCATCCCATAATCGGTATTGTCTTCGAAATTTTTATTACGACATTGGACATTATGTGAAATAATTTTCAACGTAAAAAGTCTTGCCAAAAGTGACTGGAATTCCCTAACAGAAGGATCTGTGTTATTTCCTAATTGTGAACTAATAACAGCAAACTAATTTTCAAGCGCATTCTGGTTAAATCTTCCCATCATTACAAAGGATATATTTGAATTTTTAAAAAGGCCATCAAGAAGACAAAGCATTGAATGTAAAGTAAAGATAAGACCCCTAATACAAGTATTTTTATTTCTTTTGGTAGTAAATTTTAAACCCTTCAAAAACTATAAACTTTATAATTTTTTCAATTGCTGGACTCTTTCTTTTAATAGGCCATTTATTTGGTTTTTTGTCATTGGAATTTCTGCTATTGCAGAGAACAAATCCATCGTTGCATTCTTTTGTGTACGCAGTGTGGCATCGGGTTTCGCTATATTGTCACCTGTAAACAAATTTTGTTCTTTACAATAGCGAATACCGGAACACGCTGCGTCACTTAAGACCTGCATTGCCATACCAGTCCGCATTCTTTCCAGCCAATTGGGATAAATGTGGCTGTCGGTTAACTTTGGCGAACAGAATTTTTCCTACCTAGTTCTCTAGCCTCTTTCACCACGTTCCAGCTAGCCACTTCTCCATTACCCAGGGAAAAACCGCCTTCCAATAAAATTTCGCATACTTTTAAATAAGTGGCAATAGTCAAACATTAAATAAATTTTGTCATCATGAGGTGTAATATAATTTATGGTCAAATTATTGGTTAGGTCATCATACATTTTAATATTTTGGTTTCCTTGTTCCCTACAACGGCAATTACCTTGATTCCTGCGAGCGACAAGAAGACGATAGTTTCTAGAACTTTGACCTTCAACATTTCCGCAGTTATGTCACCCGCAACAAGGAAAAAGCTGTGGACAAACTTCCAATTCCGCACCGCACCCTTTACCATTATTACCAAAGTTTTATTGGCGATAATTCGGTAGCGGACCCCACCGCCCAAATCTACGTGCCCCTGTACGTAATCCAGCCACGCATTATACTCTAGTTCCTTATTTCAAGAAATATCATCGAAGAGTATAATGCATAGTTTGGATTCCGGATCTGATGTGGCGGCCATTTCCTTAATTTTTTCCTGCACTTTCGGATCTATTCCAGGGAATAACATTTTGAATGGCCGTCATCTAAACAGGGCAGAGGTAGAGGAAAGTTTGAATCCCAGCTGGTTCCTTAGAAATTTATATGAGCGGGTGGACTGAATGTAGAAGGCCAAAAAAAAAGCTCCTTCTGTTGCTCCGAATAGACGCATCGCCGGTCTTCGGTCACTATACGACAAAATTCTACAGCAGCCGACGATGCGGCAGTAGCAGCCAAAATGCTGGAGGCATTCAATTTTTCAAGTTGATCCTCCAGGTCTTTAATTTTTGCTCCCAAAGCATCATTTTGCTTTTGGTAATCAGCCAGCGAATCATACAAATTTTTAGTCTTTAACGAAAGTTTTTTCCGATATTGAAAAATTTCTTTTTGTAGCAGTCAGCCAGATTGCAAAACTTCTGGCAGTATAAGCAAGTGCCTGCTAAGTTTTGCAATTCTTGGTCGGCTGCCACAAAATTGCTGACTGATTTGCTGGCTGAATACTTGTTGCCCAAATTATACTTTGAGAACGCCTGCTTCGTCAGTTTTTTAAGGCAGACTTCTGGATCGAAGTGTTTTGAACATATTCTTAAATTTTTCGAAAATTCAATATTTTCGCGTAATGTGCACACTTCGATCCATTGTTGTCGACTCTCGCAGTCAAGGGGGAAGCTATGAATGGTTTCGTTGCCAGAGTCCTATCGCAGCCATTAATAGCGCATAAACGAAGAGTAATATGTTCTTCCGTATGTATTTCTTGGAAATGATGAACAATGTTGTTGCACCCAAGAAAAAAAAAACTAAATTCTCATAGAAAAAAAAATAATTTTTAATTTTTTGAACATAGAAAAAAAAATAATTTTTCATTTTCTGAAAATGAAAATCTGAACTTAGAAAAAAAAAAATGGAAAGTTGAATGACCTGACGAAATTTGGCAACATCCATAACTCCTTAAAATTCAAATTTTTTTCAACACAACAACATGAATTTCACACTATCATGTAAATTTTTAGTGAAAACAAAAAAAAAAATTTATTAACTTTTAACGAAATGTCACCCGTTTCATATAATGCCACTACTTTTGCCTCGAAATGGTACTTAGGCCCTTTGGTACGGCCACTCCTCAATTAGGCAATACCTTCGTAAATTCTTGCGCTTGCGTAAAAACGCGGAATAAATTAAAAACTATGAAAAAAAATTAAAAACAAAAGGAAAAACAAACGAAAGTGCAGGAGCAAATGAAACAAAGATATATTTTATACAATGTTCCCATATCTTTGCAATTACGTGAAGTCTGAAATCCTGCAAAGGACTTATTTTAACATAATTACCGGAAAAAATTTACGGAGCTGTTCTTATAATTAGTTTTTTTTTCTTGCATCTTTGCTGGATATTTTGTATTTCCGAGTATTGGTGTTCAACAAAGCCCATAGGTTCTCAATTACATTTATGTCCGGAGACTGTGCCAGTGGTTCCACCAAATGGGGACATTTCAATAAAAGCCAAAACTGCACAATTCCTGACTTGTGCTTTGGATCGTTATTTTGATAAAAACGAAATCGACGAATTCCCAGTTTCGCATCACTTTGCAGCAAATTGACTTTCAGATTATCAAGGTACATATTCTTGTTCATTGTTGCTTCAATAAATACTAAATTTGCTGCTCCGGCTGCGGACATACAGTCCCAAACAAATACACTGCCTCCTCCATGCTTAACAGTAGCTTTGAGGTTCTGTTTTTGAAACTCAGTATTTGGTTTCTGCCAGACGTACTACATTCCATCGGAGCCAAAAATATTGAACTTGGACTAGTCTGCAAAAATCACTGTGTTCCAGAATTCGGGGCCCTTGCTGAGATACTTGTTTGCAAAAGAAAATCGACATTTTATATTTTTTTTTTGCTTATAAAAGGTTACTTGCGAGCAACTCGGCCATTAAAGTCATGCTCGCGAAGCACGCTTATAGCTAAAGTAGTGTAACGAAACTTTTTGCCGCTAGCCGGGTTGTAGCCGTCGTTGCGCATGGTTCGCATACAAATATTTATTCTCCGCCGAGGAGAGAAACACTTTGCACAATTTTCACTGGTGTTATTTTTCAATTTATTTTTTACCTGAAAATCACTCTTAAAATATACACTTAGCGCTACGTGTGACAAACGCGCTGAAGATGAATGAATAGAATGGTTAAGGAAATCAACCTATCCAGGCGTCGTGCCACCACTGCCTCCCCGTGGATTTATCGCGTCGCCGGTCCGTGCTTCGTCCAGATGTCATGATGCAAGAGAGTCGCGACACCGCTGCCTCCCGTTGTCTTCTGCTAACCTGTACTCGTCTGTCTTGTTAGTCTTGCGAGAGCCCGTGACACAACTATTCTCTCGCGTCAGGTCAGGAACTTTTTCCTGTCACTGTCCATTGATACGTCTGTATCAGATTTTCCTTGAAAGTCTTCGTTTTGTCCAAAGATGGTTGAAATATTTGAGGAAAAGGTCTTACTTCGTTGCCGGCTAGGTTAATAGAGAGCGATACCATCGCCGGAACTTGTATTCCATTTACATCCACGATCAGCTGTTTCCTTTTTATCGATATCATTTGACAGTTGGCACTCACTGTTTTGGGACCAGGGTTGTTGCTGCACGTGATAATCCTCAATTTTCGTCCAACTGTTTGTCAAGCGGTTGCACAAAAGTTTGTGAAGCCCATTGGATGCTATTGTCCTACAACTCTTACTAAAAGATCCTTAGTTTTAAATTAATTCTAATCTTTTTCTGTTATTAATTAATGTTTAATTTCTTTGATAATAAGTTTCTTAATTCACGGAGAGAATTTTGAGCTAAAAACAATCCCAAACCAATCAATTTTGGGTGCGATTTTCAGCTTCGCCATAATTTCTTGATTTTAAGTAATAATGTGATTGTTTATCAAAAAAGTGAAAATGCCCATTTGAGCTCAATTCAATTCAATTTTGGATTATTCATCAAAAATTTATTAAACTCATTTCTGCTTAACTCAGCCCTTTTGGACTTGTTTATAAAAAAATAAATGTTCCCATTTGTTCTTAATAATTTCTTATTTATCAAAATATGAATATGACCATTTTTGCCAAATGCAAGAGAAATGTCATTTCATTATCAATGTACCAAAATGTCCAAAGACACCTCAGTACATCGTAACATCCCATTATGGGATGACAGTACTCTATTATAAATACTCAATTCGACTGTCGAGCGGGAATTATTTAAGCAGTAGGTAACATAGTCATATTGAGAATCATAACCACACAGGATAAGCACAAATGAAAATTTATTTTTTGTTAAATAACCACATAAGAGCTTGAATTAATCAAAAAATGGGCTTATTTCTTTTTTGATAAACAAGTACATAATGGCATGCATTGAGTACAATAGGTCTTAATTATCAAAATTTATATCATTCCCAAATTTGGACGTGAATTGCGAACAAGTTTGGCATATTTTAGGATGATTTTATGCCATATTGGGCTTAATTCTGAATATTTAATTTAAGAACGATTTGAGCTAGATTTTAGAACATTTTTTCTCTACGTGTTCTATTAATACTTAGTTAAATACTGTGAAAACAGGATGTGGACGCAAATAAGGGATCTGATTTGCGTCCTCACATTTCCCTCTTACTCCGCCGCACAATGGGAGGGTTTGTAGGAACGGCGGTTATGTATAGTAATAATAGAGCTGGCTATTGAAATTTGGTACATATGTTTTTTACATTAAGATATTATTTTATTTTATTTTGCGTAAACGCCACTTCATTGAAAAAGCAAAAGCACATAGCTTGTGTAGAGACGAGCACAAAATAATACTCAGCCGACAATATGTTAAAGATATTATGACAAATAATGTCCACTAAAAAAGTAGGCTTTGTCACGCCCTTTAAGCATTTTATTTATTATTTTCATAAAAATTATGAGAAAAAATAGTCCGCACTAGAAACTTTTTCATTGCAAGGAGGACACAATCAAGTCGAAACTAATGTATACAATAATAGAAAAAGGAAAATATTAAGTTATTTTATTCTTTTAAATTTATTTTAATCAGTTTTTTCATTTAATTGCAGCAGCTCTTGAGCTTCTGGTGATAACTCTTTATATTTTTTATCACGTTTTACTCGGATTTGGCTTATAATCGGATCAGAAGAGATCAGCATGTTATGCAAAACGTCTTCGTTGTTTGCTACTCTAGAGCACAATCTGCTGTTGTGTAACTAAGCGCTTTTAAAAACTTTGTTTGATGCTTCCTGAGCTTCTTCGGAAAGACTACCAATTGGTATTTGAAGTGCTTGTATGATTTCGCTTCCGTGAATCAAAACTTTATGCACAGAAGGGGGCATATTATACCAATAATAGTGGTTTTTGTATAGCCTTAAAGTTTTCTGGGTATAATTGTTGAAGCTTACGGGATTTATAACCTCTCCGCTGGCCAAAACTTGCAGTATATTTCTGAAATTTTTCACTAGCTTCACATTTAAACCCAGAATCTTTGAAACTTTTTCAGCTTCAGAAAAAAATCGTCGCGCAGTGTTACCATCATTTGTGGTACCATGTCCTTGTTTTATGAAATCGACGCTGATTGAGAGCTCCTTTCTAAGACTATTTTGTATTATCCGCTTCCGTTTTTGTTTTAAGTTTTTGTTTTCTCCGGATGCATATCCTATTTTAAAATCTAAATTTTAAGAAATATGCAGGTGACACTCCATAAAACAAATCCAGCAATGTAACGTTGAAAGTCCAAACTGATAATTTTCAGTATTTACCTTAAAAAAATAAAAAAAAATTAAATGTTAACATTTATTATTTAAAGCATTTACCTCCAAAGTTTTGATTTTTTCGATATCGTTCATTTCCGTTGGCTTAGCTCCGCATATGTTATATGATGCCGATGATCGTTGGGCAGTTATAGCGTTGCACACTTTACCATCGATCATTGTGCAGAGTAAATTAAATTTTATCTTAAAACTTATGTCTTTTTTTTTCAACCTTTACTGGAAGCAACTTTTGAATTTCATCAGTGTAATATTTAAATTCCTATTTTATTTTATCGGTAGTTTCTTTGCAATATTCAAATTTAATTGGACGGCAAAAGCGTATGGAAGATGGACGATCATTTTTCCACAATACGTGATTACTTTCATCATTTGAAATCCGTAGCGGAACAAACGAAATAATTAAAACGCTGCTGTCCATAAAACGTTGCTGAGCATTTTCTTGTTTTGTTTGTGAAGAAGTCGATGCCTCATTTTCATTAATAGGCTCACTACTAAACTTTTGCTTAAAGGTTTGTTGACCTGAAGCACCATCCATCCCCCATTTACCGTGCAAAGTGTACTCTTTTTGATTTGCATCAACCAACTTTTCATCTTCTAAGGAACTCATATTGCGTTGAACAGTGTGATTTAAAAGGGACTGGAGTTTTATTTCTCCACCACTTTCACATAAAAATATGTCCTGTGGATAACAGTCACATTTCGCTTTGTATATATTTTCACCAAGCAGCAGCTTGTTAAATGACCTTAGATCTTCATATTTGGACTTAGAAAGACCTAAGTCCATAAAAAGAGCTAAAGCTCCATATTCGAATTTTGTCTCTGCTGTATTAGTAACGCATTCGACTTTGTGTTTCTTAGCTGCTGCTTTCGATAACATTTCATAATTATTATTGCTACATAACTCCGCAATACGTCTTCGATTTGTTCTGTCCGATACAGCACTTAAGCGCGGTCCGCCAAGCTTTGAGGTTGAAGCTGTCATTGGCAACACTTCGTCACCTTAGCCACTCTCTTCAACATCATTTGGAGTTCGTTTCTATGATTAATTTAAAACTATAAAAAAAACATTCTACAAAAAATTTCAGTAGGGATCACTAAAGACGAGAAATACTTAAAAACTTAAGAAAATGCGTTAAAAATCCAATTTTAGCCTTTAGATGATTTTGAATGTGTCATCTAGTGAAAATTTTTTTTTTTAATACTTAAGTGAAATCTACTCTGAAATACATTTTTAATGAACCCATGACCAAAAAAATTAGTGTATCGTGTAATTTATCTATGTTCCAAAAGATTAATAACATACCAAATCTTTAACACAACTGCTTAGTGTAAAATCAGCTTCAAGACTAGAATGTTTTTTTTCAACCATTGATTTCGCACGACGACATGGCGACCATAAGTTTGTAAAGCGTAAATGCAAGAATGAAACTTGATTACGTACCCTAAGTGGATTTAACTCAACTCCAGCTTTTTCCAGTACATAATCTTTCATTTTCTTTCCAATTTTGATTGACGAAGTCACTAAAAAATTTACGTATTAGTTTCAAAGACCATATGTATATGCTATATAAAACATACTTCTCGAAATTAATTCAATCGCTTAAATACGTAGTTTCAAAATTTTTAATAATAATATCACACATGTCCCCACGTGTTTTAAATAAAAGTGCTTGCACCCAAAATGTTTTTTTGGAGAAATATGCGGAATGCCTCTAGGATCAAACATATATAGCTCTTTTTTCAAAGTGAACGGCAATTTTTCAAACCAGGGCCAAAAAACCCATTTTTTAGCACTGTGATCTATACTAAAACCAAAAAAAAAAAGTTGACTAAAACGGATACAAAAAAAAAGTATGCAGAAAGTAACCTGCTTGTCCGTAGACAAATTGCAAAAAAGGTCTTTTCTCCTTGTTTAGGCTAAGATATCTCAAAAACCGTATGAGATACAGCAGTTTTAAGGCCGGATTTGGATTCAGCATTGTAAAATACATTAAATGTAACTATTTTTATATTTGTTTGTTCTGTTTTTTTTTCTTAATTTTTTTAATTTTATATGGTTTTCATGCAAGTGCATACCATGAACACAAAAATGTGCATAACTAGCGAAGACGAGCAGCTAGGATTTTAATTTTAACATTTTAATCTAGAAACAACATAGAAACTTTCTGCATTAGCCGATTTGGATCCATTTTAGCTCCGCTTTCCCCCTCTTCAAGCTCACCGTGAAAGGTTACAAAAAAAAAAAAATTTTGTTTATAATTCAATTATTGAGTCGGAATTTTTGTACGATTTCTGATAGAAATCATCATTTATTATTACATTCAATATGCTCTTGGCTTATTTTAAGAAAGGATGAGTCCCGAGGGGGATTAAAAGGAGGAAATATACCCCTTACCTGTCACCCTTCGCTTAAGAAATTTTTTCTTCAGAATTTAAGAAGACTGTAAGCTTAAAATTCATAAATATATTGTAAAACCTTGCAGAATGTAAAGAAATAAAAATATTTTTTTTCTCAAAAACTGCAACATGAAAAAATTCATAGAAAAATAAGTTCTCAAAAAAGGCAGTAGGGACTTTGTGTTTCGATTAAGCAACTTGGCCACATATATTGGAAAATAATGAAAATCAGAAAATGTATTTTTTTTTTTAAATGTTAAAGTTTGCAATTTTTCCATTTTTTTTTTTAAATATTTGAAAAATCACTATAATTCACATAAGATCGGCAAAAAAAAAATATTTTTAACAAAGTAGAAACAATATCCTTTCTAACGATATGCTACATTAGTGGATCGGGCTTAAAACAAATTAAAATCTCCCATTGTGCGCCGGGGTCTCACTGATGTCTACTGCATCCATTTTATGGCGACGGAGCCGTCGGCCCACATCTTCAGTCGCAGTCGCTTTCCGTTGACGATTTTTAAAACCCGGAACCGTTTCTGTCCGTCGAGTACGACATTTCGTACTATCTGCCGAATCTCTTCTGCCTCCGCATTCGTAAACGGTTCTAGGTCAACTCCTACTAGGGGATCGGGCTGGGTTTCTGGTTCGGTCGGACGCTTCACGGTGCTGGCCATCGAAGTCGTCTGGAGCCGCAGTACCCAGTCTTCGGATGTGGCGTGGCATGGTGGTTGTCGGGTGCCGCTGTCCTTTTGCCTGGTCGTCTCGTGTGACTGTGCTGGTGACAGTGGAGGTATTCTTTCGCTCGGCTCCCTGCCCGCTGCCTTGCTGACCGGTCCCTCACTGCTGGTGTTGCTTATGGTTATTACGCCGACTTGCTGTGTGGTCGGTATACCGGATGAAATCCTCACGCCGTCCGCGCTGGTGGCGTACGAGTAGCCGCATAGCCTTGCCTGGGCGGCATCATTTTGATAAAGCAAAGAAGTTAATTTCGCTTGATCGATTGGTGTAGTAAAGTAAAAGTTATTCGAATTTTTAAATATAATTTACACAAGTGTTTTAATAATTTTGAACAATGCCTAAACAAAACAACAGAAATTATAAAAGAAAAGATTGCGACTGGAACACAAATTCCTATAAAAACAAATGGCATGGAAATGAATACAAAAACAACAGGAATAAACATTTTAATAAAAATAACAGGAATAGAAAGGACTTTTGTAGTAGATCTCGAAACAACAGCGTTCGGCGAGTTACAAATTACGTTAATGGAGTTGTATCATCGTTAACTGCTGCAGAGCAGCGAGAATTGGATCTTCAAATTAAAATTGACAACATCAAGCAATACAACGCGGAGCAAATAATAAAAAACCATTACTACCAAGAGTATTTAAAAAAAAACCGACGACGAACAAAGAGCTATATTATCCACAATCATTATGGACAAAGAGACGACAAAACAACTTAAGTCAAATGCGTTTAAACTGGCGCAGACTTCCCTCTCTGGCAAACGCAAAACGCCTTGAAAACTTGACAAAAACAAGTAAGTTTGGCTAGCCATGAATAAAAGTCAACCAACACCAATTTCAAATTTAAGTTGTTTTGTTGTCTCTTTGGATAGCCATGAATAAAAGTCAACCAACACCAATTTATATAAATCGAATTTGTATTTTTTTATATGATAATGACAGAATACATGTCAATTAATTGTAATCAGAATGATTATTTTATTTTCTTTTTTTAATAAAATGATTCCTATCTATATATATTTAAATGTGACATTGCAATTACCTTGCTTCCGATTAAAAATAATTTGTAGGTTATATTTTTTAAAATAATTTAAAACGACTACAAAAAAATAGTTTCATTCAAATGTCAAAGAGTAAAATTATAAGATTTGTAATATTTTTACTTTCAATATCTGAATTATACAAAAGTTGCAAGTAATTGAATATTTTAATAAATAAAATTGTTTATATCTGCGTCCAACGCCATGGAGTCTCTCCGGGTCTCATAGAGGGGTATACGCTATACGTTGGTGGCGTGTGCAGGAGCGAAACGGTTCCTCGACGGATTTGCTGATCAGCTGGGGCCAGTTAATGTCGGCCAGGTATCGGTGACGGCTAACCTCTGCGACACGTTCCCTGTTGCCCAGACGTTTCTTCGGGTCGGTCATCAGCAACTCGCGCACAAAATCAAGACCCTCGTAGCTGATTGACGGCCAGAGCCTGTTGATTCGTCGTTCAAACTCGACCTGGAAAATCCGCTCAGTGCCCGTGAATGGCATCGTCCCCGCCAGCATTTCATAACCTAGCACCGCTACGCCCCACCAGTCTACCGCCAACCCGTACCCTCTAGAGCTTATCTTCCGCAACTCGGGGGCCATGTACTCCGGCATTCCACATCACTTACTGAATCTGGGCACTGCTCCCCTGGGAGTCACCTCCGACAGGCCTAAGTCGCTCAAGAGGAGGTGGCTCCTTGCTTGATTAAGATGTTCTCCGATTTCATGTCGCGGTGACCTATGTTACGCCCGTGGAGAAACTAGACTGCCACCACAACTTCGGCTAGGTAGAACAGAGCGTGCGCCTCTGCCAAGCTCTCTATTTCGCTTTGGTGTCCGAACAGGTCACCACCCCGAGCGTAGTCCAGTACTAGGTACACTTTCGTCGGCGTCGGGAAGGCTTGGTGCATTTGTACCAGAATTGGCCCCGAACTATGGTTAGCTTCGTCTGGTTCCCTGTTCCAACAAACTGGCCTTATCAATGGCCTTCAGCGCACAACACCCTCCGCTGTCCCGAGCGTTGACTTTCTTTGCCAGGAAGACGCTGCCGAACGCTCCGGCTCCTAGAAGCTGTGCCGTCTGGAAGTGGGACATGCGCACTTGCTGCTGGTTTTCACGGTTATTCAAAGGCACCACCGCTACTGGTTTCCCGACGTGGGTCACCGCTGCTGGAATGGATCCCTTTTGGTGAGCCGTCTCTGGGTTATTGTTGCTCATTTCTTGAAGCTTCATGCTTTGTTTTGTTTGCTTCGGTTGTTCTTGAATTTGTTTCCTCAGTGGTTCTAATGGAAGAAAAGAAAGGAACTTCATTAGCGTATTGTTGTTATAAGTGGGTATGGGTTTTTTTGTGCTTGGACCATTTCATTTTAAGTTCGCTAAGATGCGCCCTTCGAGTTCTCCTGTCCCCATCGCGCTTGAGCTGTACGATCACAGGAGACATTAATCCCACGACTCGGTATGGACCGTCATATTTCGACGCGAGTTTCACCGCAAAACTGTCGATGGCCTTGGACAACGGGTGTTGTCTCACCAGAACTAATTCCCCCACTTTCGGTTTCCATGGTTGTTTCCTTAAATTGTAGTACCGGGATTGGTCTGTGGCGGGTTGAGAGAGACGATGTTTCACCAGCTTAAACACTGGATTAATAGAGCAGATGAATAGAATGGATAATGAAATCAACCAATCCAGGATCCACTGCCTCCCCGTGAACTTGTTGTTCTCTGCTAACCTGTACTCGTCTGTCTTGTTAGTCTTGCGAGAGCCCGTGACACCATTTTTTCCGAAAAACAAAGCCTACGGTCCCAGTCACTGTCCACTGATACGTCTATATCGGATTTTCCTTCAAAGTCTTAGTTTTGTTCAAGGATGGTTGAAATATTCGAGTGACAGGTCTTACCTCGTCGCCGGCTTCGATACTACGGAGCGATACCATCGCCGGAACTTGCATTCTACCATTCCATTTACATCCACGATCAGCCGTTTCCTTTTATCGATAGCATTTGACAGTAGGGACTCACTGTTTTGGGACCAGGGTTGCTGCTGCACGCGATAATCTTACAATTCTCGTCCAATTGTTTGTCAAGCGGTTGCACAACAGTGTGTCAAACCCGTTGGATGCGATTGTCCTACAACTATCTACTTACTAAAAGATCCGTTATTTTAAATTAAGTCTAGTCTTATTCTGCTATTAATTCATGTTTTATTCGTTAGATAATAAGTTTCTTGATGCTACTAATACTTAGTTAAATACTGTAGAAACAGGATGTGGACACAAATGAGGGATCCGATTTTCGTCCTCACAGTAGTGCCAAAGTGGTGCCCTGTAATGACATCAATTAAGGTTCTGAGGGTTTGCTCTAATGAGATAATTTTTCGTGTTCATAAAGTGGCCACATCGCCCTCGAGGTAGAACATGTTGTTAATTTAGACCATATAGAACTAGCTCATGAAATACATTTTGAGTCAATATTGGCTCTAATTAATGCAAGTTAGTTTCAACATGAGAGTGGGAGTGATGTAATCAGATCTACTAATAGATTAAGTGATAATAGTTAACTTTTCATTACCACCAAATCAATTTTATGATAGTGAAAAACTTTTCACTATCCATTTATGGATTGATTGGGAGAAAAAATTTTACATTTACATTAAAAAAAAATTTTTCATAATGAATAAATTTGCACTATGTACCCACCACTAAATTCATCTCTAAGTTCATTAAGTGATAGTGGAAAAATTTACACTTTCAAACAATTTATTTTTTGAAAGTGAAAAGTTCAATGAACTAAAAAAATTTGCATTACCCTAAGTCTGATATTTAGTAGCATAACTACAGCAAGTGCGTTAAATTTCTATTGGGTTAATTGTTATTGAACGCAGCAGTAGTCGTGTAGAAAACAATATAAACAAAAAATCCTGCCTCATAAATCTGGTTGCGAAAATTCATTTGACATATGCTAGATTTATGCATATGGTTTATTAATAAATATTAACTCAAGCGATACAATCAATAAATTAAAGAGGGCGTGAATTGATTCAAGGTTATGCGTGAGGTGCAATTGTTATAATTTCAAGGAATTCTTCCATATTGGCGCGTGTCATCGTGTTATTACGGATTCTTAGTATACAAAGGAGAAGCATATATTTAGATACAATACAGGGAGAAGTGCCATTGTATATAAGTACAAAATAAGCACGATTTTATGTTAAGTAATGTGCAGATGTGGGTATGTATGCAATATATGTATACATTTAAAAATGCCAAAAGAAGATATTCTTCTTTCCAACTAAAAATAGTAATTTATGTTATTATTATGAGAATTACTATACTTGCCAATCCAATGTAGAAATAGGAATTTTTTTTTTTTTTTATAACAACAAACGGTTCAACTAAGTAAAACCATTTATCGCATATTTTATCGCTTAAGAATTGGGCCTTTTATGTTATGGATTATAATTTTTATCTCTTTTATATTTTTCTATCCAGGCGTGCAACAATCGGTGCCCAACCTTTATTCATTCGTGCTTAAAAAGGAAAACACCTTGTGAAGATTTTTTCATCGCCCACATGCCAAGTTCCAAATCCGTGCATAATACGAAATGTGATGCCGCAAAATTTCCTTATTCCTATCCTTGTATTGCTTATAACAATATGTGGATTCTTATGTATATGTGTGTTTGTATAGACAACAATACTATAGAAACCACAACTTGTTGTTGCCAACGTTTACGGAGTATATGACCGTCTCACATTATCGTAAATTAAATGTTATGGTAATATTTTTGATGTCTTTTAAATGGATTTTACGTGTGAAATATTGTTATTTCTACATTGGCACACATGCATATTCACACATACACATACAATCATACTATACGTATGTATGTGTTGTTTAGTTAATATGATTTCAACGTAAATTTGTCACAATCTTGGTTGTTTTAAATGATACCCAGTAGGCAATCGAGCAAGACAAACCACGTGTCAAAACTGCTGTAGCTTTTTATAGAACTACACATACCTTTCAATGGACGACATGGTTTATTCTCGCATTTGGTATAGTATGTACTTTCAAATTACTAGCCGCGAATAATCGCTGCACAAAGGAGCAGATATTGTATAAGCACTATAAATCATTGATGTCGTTTTAAGAAAAAAATCTCGGTACTCATTTTTAGATTTTTGGGGAGTATTTGGTGCTAATGAGAAATACAATGCTTACTTGTTCGTTTTCTAATAGGCTGACAGAATAAAATAAACTTTTTTAATGATATATTAATGCATATAATATGCAATTCATACAAGGCATTTATTGTAACCAGACTTGGGGGTAATGCACTAAATTTTTTAGTTCATTGAGCTTTTCACTAATATTTAATGAATACTTTGATAGTGAAACTTTTTCCACTACCACTAAATCTAATTAGAGATAGTGAAAATTTTCTCCATTAAATTTAGTGATAGTGGAAATTTTTTCACTATGAAAAAATTCATTTGATGGTAATGAAAAATTTTTCACTATCTAACAATTCATTAAATGATAGTGGAAAGTTTTTCACTATCATTAAAATTTAATGAAAATATCCAATAAAAATTGCACTAAATTTAGTGATAATGAAAATTTGTTTCATTGAATTTAATGAAACATTAGTGGAAATTTTCATTAAAGTTTCATTAAATTCAATGAAACAAAATTTTTCTATCACTAAATTTAATGAAACTTTTAATGAAACTTTTAATAGAATTTTTCATTAAAATCCAAGCTGTTCATTTACTCCGAAGTTTTGCAAGTTTTAAGCCGAAAAGCTCTCGTTTAAGCATAAAACGTACATGAATGAGAGCTTTTCGGGTAAAAACTTGCAAAATCTTCGAATAAACGAACAGACTGATTTAATTAAATTTATTGAAAGAGTTAGAATGAGTGGGAATAGTATCAGTTTGAAGGAGATTCATTAAAGTCAAATGCAAACACGACTTTTAGTTTTTGAAGTTCTTCAGACCCAAATAATTTCTGCGCTTTGTCAACTAAATGCTTAAAACAGCTTTCGTAAGCTTTTTTAAGTAATAGTAGGATTAATGTTCACGCAATCGTTTCGTACAAGATCTCGAAGGAAAAATTTAAAGATATCAAAATATTTTGACCTAGCACGGCACATTTTGTCTTAATTGAATTGAAATTTCCAATAAAAAAATCACGGAAGTTATTGAAAGTGAACATATATTCATTGAATTTAATGAAACATTAATGAAGATTTTCATTAAAGTTTCATTAAATTTAGTGATAGTGAAAATTTGTTTCATTGGATTTTATGAAACATTAATGAAAATTTCCATTAAAGTTTCATTAAATTTATTGCAACCTTTATTGAAAATTTTCATTAAAGTTTCATTAAATTCAATGGAACAAATTTTCACTTTCATTAGATTTAGTGATAATGGAAAATTTGCCATTACCACTAAATCAATTTTTTGATAGTGAATGAATTTTCACTATCACTAAATTTAGTGGAAATATTATTTAAAACTTTTAACTAAATTTAGTGATAATGAAAATCTTTTTCATTACCACTTAATGAATTTTTTGATAGTGAAGGATTTTGCACTAACACTAAATAAATTCCTTGATAGTGAATATTTTTTCACTAGCACTAAGTTTAGTGAAAAATAAAATCTAATGCAAAACCCCCAAGTCTGATTGTAACAAACCAGTTGTCGGTTTTTAAATACGTATAAAATATGTTGATGAAGCGGGGTGTCTTAGGATATTTCAGAAATGTTTTTATAACGTCATTCTGATACAAAAATGTGGTCCTGATGGATCAGACTGTTAATAAATAGCGCCACAGCAGATTGCTTACGCCAGCGCCAGGAGACTCACTTTTGATTGTAGCGCCAACACAAAACCAACCTAGAAGATCCTTTAAGAAAAAAATTACTCCGTCGCACCGTATAGTTTTGAGATCACCCTTGCCAAGATTTCGGAGACACAATTTCGCTTGCAAAAGGAAACACGAATTGATACTAATTCGTTATAAACTTCTTTATTTAGTTAATTTTAGTTTTAAGTTATCGTTTTTTATATACTGTCACAAAAAGTCAACTGCAGTTAAAAATGTATAGCAAAGAGAATGAAGTGGCAACGGAGAAATCCATTGCGCGTATTTTGTCGTTTGACATTTTATTGTTGGTAGCACCGCAGCAAGGGCGCGTTTACAATAGAATGCAAGTTGCGTCGAAGCCAAAGTGTCGCTAGCGACTATTTGACTGCGGCGCGAACACAGATGAATAAACAATTAACTTCATATACTGTAGTTCCCGCTTAATTGCAACTGGAAAAATATCCAACATTTGTTGCAATTATCTGAAGAATTCAAATAACCGAGTATTCGGATAATTATCCGGGTTTTTTGCAAAAATTACAAGTTAAAAAAATTATTTATTTAAAACAGAATTTTTATTTACATATTTTGCAGTTATTCATTTTCTTTATTGCTAGAAAAAAATTCTGTAATTTTGGACTGCACTCGGTTTTTGTCCATCGTTTTCAAGACATCCGCTTCCATTCCTTTCAATTCGTTGGAATATCTATCGACTGGTAGAAAAAAATATCTTAGCAGTTCAATGGCGTTGACTGCCTCTACTACACTTGGGACTTGCCTATTGGTAATTTGAGTTTCGTCTTCTGAAGACTCGTTGTTTTCATTCATAACAACTTCATTTAGAATATCTTGGTCACTTAGTTGCCCATAACATTCAATTTCTTCGTCGCAGTTGATAAAATCTTCTACACCCTCGATTATTAAATCGAAAAACGGTTCACTGAGATCTTCCTCATCCTCGTTTTCTGGAAATTCAATAAATTTTGCCTGTAACAAGTAAATCAAAACATTCAAAAGATAGTCCAGTATGGATTTTTGATGTTCACAGCAAAATACGTACCTTTTTAAAACAGTTCTTTATAGATTCCGGTTTTACCAGCCACCATGAGTTCTTTATAATGTGAGGAGTTTGGAACAAGTTTATAGACTTTAAGAATTCAGCAGTACTTTGCCCATTTTCTGCTGCAAGTATTTGCTTGCGTAGTAGATTCTTCCTGAAATAAGCTTTAAAGCAATGTACCACGCCTTGGTCTATTGGTTGCGTGATAGCAGTCGTATTAGCAGGCAAAAATTGGATTTCAAAATTCTCTAAGTTAATAAGTATTTTATGTGGTGCCGCATTATCCACAAATAAAACAAGTTTTTTTATTGATGCTGCGCATTTCATCATCAAGCGATATAAGCACAGTCTTCCAGATTTCCCGAGTCATCCGAGAGGTTTTGTGCGCATAATATTGCAGTGGTAGAGTCTTGTTTTTAAAGCAACGAGGATTTTTGGACTTGCCTATGACTATGATCTTTTTGTAGTCACCCGTTGCATTACAAATGAAAAGCAGGGTTAGCCGCTCCTTCGAACTTTTAAGTCCTTTCATATCATTTCCCTTTTTGGTCAGAGTACTTCGGGGTGTTGTGAGTTTGCTAAGCACTTATTTCATAATTCATTCAAAAAGGGACTACTAAATATTTTTATACATACACCCTAATTAAATACAGAACATTCTTTTGCTTGCACATCGATTGATCGAGTTTCAGCTAAAGCCAAACCGTGGGATACCAAAATGGAATGTATCCAACATCATCAATCGTGTGATTTCAATTTTAGTCAAAACAACTTAATACACTAAATACACCAACAACATGCTTTTGCTATGGACACCTGAACGGAATGTGTCTGGCAAAAGCTCGGGAATCGGAAGTCGCGTACGTGATCGAACCGATTGGTGTTTAGCAATGCAAGCTCACAACGTCTCCCGAAGGTTGAAACGAGCTCAGGTATGAAACGAGGTGAAAAGCTCGTTTCATGACACTAAAGCTCTTTTCAACGATCAGAAATTAACTATAAAATAAACCGTTCAATTAAGGAACGGTGTCTTGTAAATTTATTAACGAAGCGAGGACAAACTTGCTGAAAGCGCTTTAAGTAGCGCTAGTTAGAATCAATAAATTAGCTTAGTGAAATTTTTAAATGAAGTGTTTGCTTTGAAATCATCTTAAGGACAATTTCTAGTGTTTGCAACCTCACCGGGACACAGGACCACAACAACGAGATCCCGCTTCAGCACAAAACAGGCATTCAATTGCCTCAGCGAAAACAAGAACCGACATTAAACCATCAAACCTCACGGGCATTGATCCTTGCCCTCAACAACCCGTAGCATTCTTAAGCGCTGGTCCTTTTCAAAAGTCTCTAGGCAGGGAACAATCAATCTTCCGAAGAATAACACAACAGGGGCAGACATTTAAAAAACAAGCCACTTTCATCAGCATTGAAAATTTCTGATGACTCATATTTTGCTAAAATAGTAGGCAATGTTGTATTCATGAAGTTATTTGCTGCTTCAACATCAGCGGAGCCTGCTTCACCATGAATTTTCCGCAAAACAATTCCTTCGCGTTTCTGCCAGCGATATAACCAACCTGCAGTAGGGTTAAAATCGCATTCGAGCTGCACTGCGAACTGCTTTGCTTTTTCCATTATGAGCGCCTGGGAAATTGCAACTCCTCTTTCGCGCATCTGTTTGAACCAAACTGATAAGGCCTTTTCAACTTGGCTATTGGCTCCAACTCTATTTCTTTTCGACTTTAAGTTCCCAGTTTTGGCCTTAGCCACCACAACGTTTTTGTTTTTTAGTATGCGATAAATTGTGCATTTCGGGCATTTGTACTTATTGCACAATTCATTTGCGCTCATAGTGGTTGCATCAGCCACAACTTGCATCTTCTGCTTTAAGTTTAAATTAGTATTTTTACTCATTTTCACACGTCTATTTTCAATGAAAATCAGGGTTGCCAGAATTTTTTACCGCAAGGCGCACCAACATACATTGAAAAAGCGCAAGTTTTTTGGAAAAATCGCTCAATTTTATTTATGTTTTAAAAATAACTTTTTGTAAATGTTTTTTCTTTTAATTTTTGAATAAGGGTTGTATTCATTCAATAATTTGCATGCATCACATGCAACAACAACATCAACATTACAAGGTCTTCAAGGTTTTAGCACTGGAAATTTCCTACAAAATTACATAAAAAATATTTTCGTACGACTTACAGTTTAGAAGATCACCCAATTTAAAAAGTTGCACACATTTTAAATTGCGATAACTCTTCAAAAGGGAGTCGTGCAAACTGACTGATTTATTTGTGGTTAATATACAATCAAGTACCCCTAAAAAAAATTTCAGCTTTTAAAAACCATTTTTTTTTTGTTTTGTTGAGCTTGCTGACAAAGATTGTTCTACAATATAGTTGACTGACTGATTTATTTGAAGTTAATATACAATAAAGTACCCTTTATAAAAATTTCAGCTTTTAGAAACCATTTTTTTTTTTTTAGCCCTAAAAAAATTGATTGCAGAAAAATCGAAATTTTACATGTTTGAGGCCATATAGCAGCCGCCTGTTCTACAGTTCGCTTGACTGACCGACAGATTATTAATGTACACAATTACTATAACCAACTGTAAAAAATTCAGCTTTTAGAAACGCAAAGTTGTTTTTAGGCGCTGGCTCTCCGGCTATTACATACTTTTGTAGATCTTGTGATTTTTTACGTAATTGGCCCTGTTACTTTTTATCATATGACTCTTCGTTTCGGAAATATCCTTCAAAAACCAATATTTTCGAAGCCTTAACGGTTTTTCAAGAATATCCTTAAGGTCATGACGGTTTGCTTGGTTTTTAAATTTTAAGATAGCGTAAAATTATAATGAAATCACATAGACTCAAATGATTGAAAATAGCCCAATTTGCGACTTTTAGCCCAACGAAAAATGTGGCGTAAATGAATGCTGAAAATAGCCCAATCCGCGATAAGTAGCCCAATCTGGCAAGCCTGATGAAAATACATAAATTTATTTTTACCACTACACTGCATAAATGTCAAAAACGAAATGTCACTTTTAGCATACAATGTTGTCACTTAATCATAATACAGTATTGTAGTTGAATTTTTTGAAGTGGGCAAATATGCGGGGATTTTTTCGTACTTTTATTGTATTGTATTACTAAGCGTATGACTCAATTAAAAGGGTTTTGCAAATAAAAGGGTATCAATTATAAGGGGAAATTTCTTAAAGAACTATAGGAAAAAGTTTCGTTATAAAAATTTTATAGCAATTAAAAGGGTATTTCAAATAAGCGGGTATCAATTAAGCGGGAACTACTGTATTGAAGATTCATATAATGAAACGTTGACTATTGTAATGCAAAATGCATTAAAAAAGCCTTATGCGTCAAGGAGAAAATGGAGGTCATTTAAGTATTTTTTTACACTAAAATAGAAAAAAAACTTAAAAAACTAGTTCAACTATGAGTTTAAAATACGCATGACTTTTGTAATTTCAATAATTAAGTTGATTTTTTAACTAGTCAGTCTTACTTCTATAAATACGTTATGTACGAGTTAAGGATTACAACTAGATATCCTAATTTTTTTCCGATATAAGCTTTGTTCGCATTTAATAAATTGTTAACAAGAAAATTACAAAGAGTAAGTAGAATTTACTTTCAGAAAAACAAAAAACTGTCAAAGTTTAGAAACAACAACAACAATATAACAACAACCATATAGATTTTCAATTTCAGTAGAACTCAGAAGAAAACAAAAACAACAACCACATATCGTCAGGTTAAAACTACAACTTCAAATCTACTTTTTTCATGTTTTGAGGTTTTTTTGTATGAGATTTTGAAGTTTTCAGCTTTTAATTTTTAACATTAAATAGGGTAATCGATTACGCCCAATGACATGCATGTGTTAAAATAATGCCTTATGTAACCCACAAAGTTATCGGTGCAAAAAATTTTTTAGATTACTCGACCTATTAAATGTAAACGAAGATTTTACTGGGTTTTTATATGTCGATTAAAAATATTTTTTTCATTCAAATTTTAACGGTTTTTAGCTTGTTTTTCGAAAACAGGTCCATCGATTTTTTTTCGACTTAGTCTTATATTCTTTAGAATTTAATGTGCTTTCATAATATATACCCGTAAGAATTATTATCTATATATAAATAGGCAAACGAAATCGGTTAGGTCCCTGTTTCTATACCGAAATCTCAACCGCTTTGCTTGATTTTTTTTTTGTTGGAAAGGTTGTGAGGAGGAGCAGTGCATAGGACTATATTTGTTTTTAAAGTGGGAGGTGCCACGCCCCTAAATAAAAAAAACGATCTCACGGCTAAACCGCTGCATCGATTTAAACGAAATTTGGTATGGAGATAGGGTTAGAACTAGGGAACGATAATATGACCATTATGTTTTTCAGTGGGCGGTGCCACGCCCCTAAATGGAAAAAACGCTCTCACGGCTAAACCGCTGCATCGATTTTAACGAAATTTGGTATGGAGATAGGGTTAGGACTAAGGAACGATAATATGACCATTATGTTTTCAGTGGGCGGTGCCACGCCCCTAAATGGAAAAAAACGGCTAAACCGCTGCATCGATTTTAACGAAATTCGGTATGGAGATAGGGTTAACACTAAGGAACAATAATGTGACCATTATGTTTTTCAGTAGGCGGTGCCACGCCCCTAAATGGAAAAAACGTTCTCACAGCTAAACCGCTGCCTCGGTTTCAACGAAAGTTGGTATGGAGATAGGATTGGCACTAAGGAACGATAAAATGACCATTATATTTTCAGTGGGAAGTGCCACGCCGCTAAATAGAAAAAACGCTCTTACAGCAAAAATACTGCAAACGATTTTTATGAAATTTGGTATAGATATAGAGTTAGCACTATACAGCACGATAACATGATTGATTTTTATGAATTTTGGTATAGATAGATATCAAAAACTGTTTGCTCTTTAGTAGGAGTTACACGCCTCTAAATGGAAAGTATGATATTGCAACTTAGCTGCTGCACCGATGCAGATAACCCGAACCCTAAGGAAGAATATTAAAAGTTTTTTGTGTTTTATCGACCAAGGAAGGGTATAAAAACTTTTTGCTTTATTTTATGGTTAAATCGGAATGGGCGAATTTCGGCCACAAGGCGAACTCTAGTTTGTTAAAATACTGATAAAAATTTAATTTTTGTGTATTTTTGGTTTTTTGGCATTCTTTCAAAAACCCCCTAACGATTTTTTAAAAAATTCACCAAAATATGCAGAATTTGACAGGCTTTCATAATTTAAAATAACTCCAGAGGCGTGTTGTTATCGGCATTTTAATTCTCAGAACAGCACCTCCCAAAATTAGTTACTGGATAAGTTTTACTGCAAATTATAACATACATACCTATTTTGTTGTTTCTTAGCGCGATGATTTTGATCGAAACAAGTCAGCTTCGATAAGACAAAATCCTTCTTCCCTTGTGTGTCTTGAAAACAGATTTTTTAAATATATTTTAAAAAAAGCGAATCTATTGAGCGGTTTGTCTTTGAGTGTGTTAAGTTTGTTTACAATTAATTTCACAAACCCTTTCTATTTATGAAACAGTGAAATTAGTATGAGTGTTGTATGCAAAAAAGCTCTTACTGCGGCTTATGTACTTGTCAACTACATTGTCCAACTTTTGTGTAACTTCCAGCTAGCATGCAACATATTTTTTTTTTTTTAATTTTTTTTTTCTAAAAACGACTAGCAGCTTTTTAAGCGTTTACTCGTTTTGCTTAAAAAAAAAAAAAAAAAAAATGACATTAAAAAATATAAACGACAAAAAATGGAGATTCTTAAATTTTTATATTTTTTTGTACATTTTCCTTGGATTTCACAATGTAAACGACTGATGAAAAAAATGTGGCATGCGGTTTGCATTAAAAATGATATGCAGCACGAGAAACGGCTGTCGTCGTATTCGTCCTCAGACACATCCTTGACGTCCTTGTCATGATGTGCGGCAATTATAATCCACCCGACTACACACACGCATTTACTCACAACTATGCTGGTACGCCAACACATGTGCGAATGGCTTAAATGTGTTAAATGGGTGAATGCAACAGCACTTCTTGTTGCTTTTTAGTGTAAAAAGAGAAAGAAAAAAATAGTTGTTACTGTCACAAATTCCGTGTGGTTCTTGCTTTGTTCGCATTTCAGCCCAGTGTGCCTGTTTTCAACAGGATATTATATAATCTAACAAGCTCTTACGTGATTATGGTTAAGAGTTTTCTTTTTGACAACAGCTCGTACTTTTCAAAGGTTTTGACAGATAAGCGGCCTCGAAAAGAAAATATTGAAAGTGCACTTTAATTTGTCCAACTTAAATTGTGAAATTTCAAGCACATTTCTTCAATTTATATTTTACGTACATATCAATTATGTACGTAAAAATATCTTTTCATTAATTTCCAGCGGAGCTTCGTACTACAGTAGACCCCGCTTAGTTGACCCCCTCTTAATTAACTTCCCCGGATAACACTAGCTTACAAAATTCAAAAAAATCTCTGTGACCAAGACTTCTTTATAAAATTCTTATGTGGTGTGGTCGCCTAAGCTCAAAAAAAAAAATTTTAAAAAATATTCATGGATAGGTTTCCGAGATATCGGCCGAATCATTTTTTTGCTTTTTTTTGAAAAAGGTGACCTATCATTATTCCGAATAAATTCCTTTTGGACTGGCGGATTTGACCAGAATTATATTTTTATGAAAGACAATTAAATTGTCAAGAACTTTTTTACACATTTTGACCTCACCCGAACATTAACTGCGGGGATATGAATTTATATTTACGAACTTTATTATATTTTTTTGGGAATTGTGTGATCGAAAACTCTTTTTATCACCTCAATATTTTTTATCTGTTGGTGGAATCTTTCACCATGTTCATCACTTAAATGACCAAGGTTTGGTGGAAAGAAGACCAAATGAGAGTGGAGGAAATGAATTTAAAGGGACATGAGGACTCCTGTAAAGAAAAATTAAAAGGATTGTTTTATAAAAAAAAAAAACTGTGCATAAAATTGTAAAAGCGAGTATATACCTAATTTTTTGTAGTTTTTAAATAAATCATCGACGATTTCTACATAATTTTCACTTTTCTTGTTTCCAAGAAAGCCATCGACTATAAGTTTAAAGGAATTGAAAGCTGCTTCTTCATCTACAGTTATGTAGATGCTATATTTCCCTTGCGATGGGAAAAACAGCTGAGTTGTTTACCTAAAGATGAAACAAAGAAACGACAGTGTTGAATTTGGTTAAGGTTACTTACCGCTGGTTCTGCCGCTGCTTCCACTTTTCGTTGCAACTGCTTGTACTCGATATGGCTTTGTTTGTCGCGGTGCCCCCAAACTTCGGCTGAACTAAACACTTAGATAAGAAAACTCTCGAGCAAATAAAAACACTAGACGTCTGTTTAAACTCCGATCACTTCTTTATTTTGAAATTACTTACCAGCTAGAGGTTTACAGGTGCCTCTAGCTACATACATTTATGGTTACAACTTAGATTATCTGTTTACATACTATTTCGCAGTATTGCGAAATATATCTTACTTGGCTTTATTGACGTGCCCAATAAAGTCACATATCTATGATATAGGGGTCAGAGTGATTCCGCGATGAGTACGCTGTTCTTTCATTCTTTTGATTACCGTTCTTTACTAGCAGCCCCTAAAGGTATGCTAGCCTAAATAACTCTTGCAGTACTAAAACTATCGAAAGTATAGCCTTAGTACTGAGTTGAGTATGGATAACATAAAATCCCTAACGGTAGGCAATGAATATTTGAACGCAGCGTGTGATCAACACACAACAGTTAACTTCAATTTGAACTGCTCATCCTTAAGTAATTTTTTAATCTGAGGCTCGTCGAAAATCCCCTCTTTAATCTTAGCGTCGGACTGTTTAGAAAAACCCGATTTTAAATGTAGAAACGCATCTCCAGATTTGTCAAATGCTTTTACAAAATTTTTTAAAAGGCCCAATTTGATATGAAGTGGTGAAAAATGATGTCACATTTGTCTACAAGCGGATTATATTTAATGTTTGCTTCGCCCGGTATAAATGCCAATCGTTCGCCCCAGTCTTTTTTTATGTAGTGCTGGCCACTTACGCGACTATCCCACATACAAAGGAAACAGCAGTGTTTCGTGTATCCACCTTGTAATCCTAGTAATATTGCTTCTATTTTTAAATCGGAACAGATTTTCCACTTGTGTTCGTTGTAATTGATAAAAAAACCAAAATTTGCGCAATTGCGTCATATGTTTCCTTAGTGCGGACGGAATGAGCAATAGGAATAGATGGTTTTTCGTTTCCATTATGTAGTAAAACTACCTTTAAACTTTCTTTGCTGCCTTCGATAAATAAGCGCCAATATTCTTTATCATAAGACTCTTTCAATTCTTCAAATAGAGCAGGAACATCATGGCAATAGCAGACGTTTGCAGCTTTCGTATAATGTTGGGCGAAACGCTCATGTCGAGTTCTACACACAGAAAAAAAAATTGTATTTCCAACAACTTCATGTTTTGTTTCAAGAATTTTCGTTGGTTGAAATCTTCCCAACTACTTTTGCTCTTGTTTTAAATATGAAATTGTTATATGTTTCATAAAACGAAAAATTGTTGAATCAAGTAAAAAGTTGTTGGAAGCTTAAGAGCGGAAATTGTTGTTTCAAAAGTGAAACTGTTGACAATGTTTAAGAACGAAATATTTGAACAAAAAATAAATGATTGTTGAAATGTTTGTGGTTTTATTAGTACTTATTTATTTGGAATATGTCTTACAGCAATAGGAATGAAATATATACAAAGACATTGGATGTCGTATGAGAAGAAGCCGAGAGAAGTACACAGCGTTTTCATACGTGTGAACTCCTGCTTCAACGGCAGAAAAGGACAAAATCTTTGCACCTTATCGTGACTGGCGATGGAAAATGGTTACAGTACGAGAATCCCAACAAAAGTCGTGAGGAGAGCCAGGTCTATGCATCGACATCGTCCGCAAATTTAAATATCTAGGATTCGAAGCTTCTCTCCATTTAGTGGGATCAATAGAATTCAATTTGTTATGGAATGCATTCATAGGCTGCCAGAAAGATGCGAGAAAAATATGTTAAGTGATGGGGAATACTTTGAGTGAAAGTTTTCTTACCTTTGTTCGTTAAATAAATCTTTTTTTGTTTTAAAAAGGATTTTTTTATTTTTTTTCTTTCAAAACAGAATGTTTGAAGTTTTGTATTTTAAAATATTTTTCATAATTTTTTATGACAAATGTGTAGAAAACTAAGTACCAAGAATGAAATTGTTGATTTAAGAATTAAATTTTTATTTCAACAATTTAGAAATAACAATTTTTTAAGAAAGAAAAATTGTTGTTTTAACAATCTTTTTTTTTCTGAGTGTATGATAGGATAATATCACGTCAGGAGCGCAGAAGTTTTTCTCATTCATGCGAGATGTCAACCACTCTGATTTTTGTTTTGTAAGGTCAAGCTCTCGAATCCATTCATTTAGCATTGGTTCAGTCATAAATGTTGGTGTTTTTCCTACTTCAAACTCACTACCACTTGCAATTTCATCTTCGGGAATTGTTTGGAAACGAAGTGGTACTCATATTTTCGGAAAAATCTCCACAGGAAATGTTTCCTGACGCTAATTCTAAAGCTGGTAACGTTACGGATTCGACCAATGAATAATCTATTTTCATAAATCGTCCAATGTCCAACTTTTTTGTTGCACAATGTAGCAGTCTGTCACAACCAAATCATCGGTGAAAGGAATTTGAATTTCCGCCTAATACAAAAAAAGTTATTTTTAATGCAAACCTATTGATAAAAACCAATTACTTCTTGCCAATGGACCAAGCACTTAAAGTCTCTTGACAGGACATGACATATAATGTTTGGAGCCCATGGCTTTTCCACATTCTGAGCTTTCTCTCCGAGTACAATACGCAGTTTGTAGCGCGTCAGAAAACAAACGTCGCTTTCGAGACTTTTCAACAATATATTTACCGCACACAAAACAAAAGCAATTTTGAACATTTTTACATTTAAAAACTCGGCTTTTTCTATTCATAATTAAATTATTGAGTCCGAATATAAAGGATTATATTTATACCCTACACCCAGGGTATATTCACTTTGTCCTTCCGTTTGTAACGCAGAGAAGGAGGCGTGGCAGATATAGAAAAGTATATATATTCTTGATCAGCGTCACCTCCTGAGGTGATATAGCCATGTCCGTCTGTCTGTCTGGCTGGGTGGCTGGCTGTGTGCTGAAATACACTTTTTGGGGAAACTGAGCAAGATAATTCAATGAAATTTGGTACACTGCCTCCGTCGTCAAAGTTAGCTCGGAGGATTGAAAATGAGCAAAATCGATTGAAGGACACGCCTACCGCCCATACAAAAAATATATTCATAATGCAATTTTAGGAGTATTTTTCACGAAATGCAACCAAAATACTCATAAATACAACAAATTGTAAGCGCAAGTTCTGAAAAAAAACTTAGCGAATTCGGACAAGAGGGCGTGGCACCTCCCATATAACCAAATGCATCGAAACGCAACACTAAAAGCGCTTCTTGAGATATTCAAACCAAATTCGACTCAGACACTAAGAATTATAAATGAAAGCTCTCAACAAAAATAAGTTGAAATCGGACAAGGGGGTGTGGCACCTCCCATATAAGCAAATGTTTCAAAATGCTATACTGAAAGAGTTTTTTAGATAATCCAACCAAATTTCACTCAGACACTAAGAACTATAAATGCAAGCTCTGAGCAAAAGCTGGGTGAACTCGGACAAGAGGGCGTGGCACCTCCCATATGAGCAAAATTTCAAAAATACTGCAGTGTAGGGTATTTAATGTTTGGCCAGGCCAAAGGTTACACCCTTACTAGCTTTTTGTTAATTTTATTTTCTTGGACTTACGTCCATCTAGCACAATGAATTTTATTCAACTAAACTTAAAATATTTTCGTTTTGACAATTTTAATTTCAACCCTCCATCTGACAGATGTTCCGTTTACCTTCGCACCGACAGCTGGTACCTGGCCAGATGTGTAGTGGACAAGATAGTTGCACGAATGAAACATGGTACGGTCCTAGCTTACTTGGACGATGTAATAATCCCGAGTAAAACGGTGGAAGAAGGACTTTTGCGACTAAACGAGTTTTTAATCTGCCTTAGCGAATTTGAGTTAACCCTTCGACTCGACAAATGCCGATTTCTTCAAATTACCATTACACACCTTGGTCATATTATCAACAAAAAGGGGATGTGGTGAACGCTATAAAAAACTTTAAGACTCCGTCGAACATCACCGAAGTACGAAGATTCTTAGGTCCACCGGATTTTTCAGAAAACTTGTAGAACATTATTCTTTGATATCAAAACCACTTACATGTTTTCTACGTAAAACAGAAACTGAAATGCCTTCATGCAGTTTACTGAAAAATTATGCAAACATCCAGTCTTGGTTCTGTACAATAGCTCTGCTCAACAAGAAGTTCACACAGATGCATCTGCCGTTGGACATTCCGCGGTGCTTTTACAATTCCACAGCGGAAAGGAATGGCGACCCGTTTTCCATTACAGCCGACACTGTACTGATGCCGAAAAACGTTATTATTGTTATGAATTAGAGGTTTTGGCCGTGGTATAGCCTCTTGAACGCTTCCGGATCTATCTCCTCGGAAAGGAATTTCATTTAGTGACCAATTGTGCCGCTATTGCCAAAACTAAGAAACAAAAAGAGTTAAAGCCGAAAATTGCTAGATGGTGGTTAAGACTATTGGAGTTTAATTTCAAACTATCACATCGTGAGGGTAGCCGCATTGCCCATGTGGATGCTCTTAGCCGTGCCCCAGACAACTCTGTACAAAATGTCGACCCTGATGGAAGAGTTATGCAGGTAAAGTGTAATCTTGATGACTGGTTGCTAACTATGCTGCTGCGAGATGAAAAACTTGCAGAAATTATCCCCGTGCTTAAAAACGAACGCAAATCTAATCAAGAAACACAATTACGAAAAGACTATCGTATGGAAAATAACCGACTTTACCGTAACGAACCTGATGGACTTAAATTTGCTGTCCCAACCGCAGTTTGATGGCGAATTGCAAAACACTGCCATGATGACATGGGACATTTTGGTCTCGACAAGACAATTCAACGCGTGAAGAAAAATTTTTGGTTTCCTAGAATTCGAAAATACATCAAAGAGTATATCGCCGCCTGCATGAGTTGCTGTTACAACAAAAGCCGTGGTAGAAAAACTGAAGGAATGCTCCACTACAATGACGTGGAACCTGTACCATTCCGTACCGTACATATCCACCACTTAGGACCTTTTGTTCGAAGCAAAAGGGGATATTTGTACAGTCTTGCAATTTCGGATAGCTTAAGTAAGTACCTCATCGTGAAACCAGTATGCTCGACGAAAACGACTCCAGTCATAAGTGCGCTTAACGAAGTCACCAGCTATTTTGGTCTGCCCATGTGCATCATTAGCGATCGAGGCACCGCATTTACGTCTAAATCGTTCCAAGAATATTGCGAAAACAATAATATCCGGCATATCAAAACTGCTGTACGTACCCCAAGATCTAACGGACAGGTTGAAAGGGCCAATCAAACAATTTTAAATTATATTTGTACAACTGTTGATAACCCGAAAGACTGGGATTTAACGTTGAGAGAACTCCAGTGGACAGTAAATACCTAGCGCAATGAAACTTTAGGATACGCACCAAATGAACTCATCTTCGATTTTAACCTACGGAATGTGGTACAAAATCATTTAATCGCTGCTATCCATAACGATACGATTAATGACAAACCTGCTGACCCTATCATTGAAAAACGAGAACAAGCCGCTAAAAAAATTAAAGCGGGAACGCTGGGAAAAACGTTTCAATAAAAAGCACGCGACCCCGACTGTTTACCACGAAAACGATCTGATTGTCCTCGCAAACGAACCTGCTGCAACGGGAGAATCCCGTAAGTTGGAACCGAAGTATCGTGGCCCATAAGTGATTAAGAAAGCTGTAGGCAACGACCGATATCTAATTGAGGATGTCCCTGGTATTCAAGTAACGTCAAGAAAATTCTCATCCATATATGCAACCGACAAAATCAAACCATGGTGCCAAAGTCCACAAATTTTGGATTTTCTAGATGAAGAATCTTACGAGGGAATCGTGGACGATTCCATGTCAGAATAGGCCGAGCTGTCAACGTACTTTTTACTTATCATGCAACTCTGCATACTATTTTCTTAAAATGCAATCCTTAATGTATCAGTCTGTTTTTCGCGATTGAATCAACGACAACGCTTTTGTAATATTTTCTATATTTTGTCTTTCTTTTAATAATAACTTTTTGATTTAAATAAACATTGAAATAAACTCTAACTTAATAAAATTGTTGTGACAATAGAGACTATTTTTAATTTTGTGACTGTGGTAGAGTAAGGCTGTTAGGCTGTGTAGCATGCAACGGTTTGAATGTTGAACAGTTTGTGCAGGCAAGAAAGGAAGCGGATGCACGTATTAAAATCCAGCTCGGCTCGTCGGCTAATGGGGTGGTAGTTCTTGCATCCTTTCACCTGGGGTAATAACGTTACTACAAACAAAACTATTTAAATTTTAACGTGCATCATAAGAGGCAAAGAAAGAGAAGATAGATTTGAAAAAAAAGAAAATACATAGTTTTTGATATGGTGACAAAAAGAATAGTTAAAACTGCTGACTGGAATGGTGACTGCCTAAAGATGGTCTTTGCTGCCACATAAACCCACCCAACCATGATCACTTAATCCATGTCTTGGATTCAAATTTTTAAAGTGATCCCTTAACTCACAATTACAACAACAACCTCACGACATTTCGTAGTTAGAAATCAAAACGAGAAAATTAAGCCGACATTATAAAATCAAAATTTATTAAAAATTATTCAAACTTAAAAAGTTATCAAGTGAACCAAAATTCATAATCTTAAATCTGATAGAGGGAAAGCGCTGAACAAATTCACGAATCCACAATTTAAATTTTCAATATATTCCAAGTTTAAGTTAGACATAATACTTTTCTTTCGTATTTGTAGGTATTTTTAATCAAAAAAAAATAAAACTAAATCTGAAATTTACTTTTTCTTTTTAGCTTAATGTTTTGTAATATTAGATGTTTTTTTTTTTTTTTTCTTTTCAATTTTTATACTTTATAAACTAATCATCTAATCAATCTGATTATCCAAATCTTTGTATTATCTTAACACTATAAAACAAAAATTAAGTTTACTTATTTCAAAGGAAATAATGAGTGCACAAAGCTGAGAACAAAAAAAAATATTAAATAAAAATTGCATATTCTTTCCTTCTTTTTTTTTTTTAGTGTGCATAGTTAAATTGTCAACATTTTATATTTTTCTGTTTTACTCACGAAATTTTCAATGTTTATGGCAAAATTGAGAGAGGAAAAACTTACTTGACAGCAGCGATGAGTAGCTCCCACGAAGAAAGATCTTTCTTTATGTTGTGGTAGTTACGAAGCTCGAAACAACAAAAAATAGCATAAAAGCAAATGAGAGTACCAAATAAACATTTATAAATTAAACGTGAGCGCTAGCAACATTGCGAATTTTGCGAAACACTTCGGTCAGCAACTTTTCTCAACATTCAAAAAAGAGAGTAAAAATTTCTTGTTTTATTTTCTTATCGTAAACAAAAAACATATATTCTAAACAAAAAACATATATTCTAAAGAATGGCATTCCGGTAAAGCAACAATGTTTCGCAACTTTATCTTGTGCACAAGTCCAGTTGGCCTAAAATTTCGCCGCGCTAAATTGAAATTTTGCGAGCGCGAGAGAATCCGACGAGATTCTGTAAGGCAACTGAGAAATACTCTGCTGTCATATTGGTTTTTTTTTGAGTTTCTCATTTGTGCAGATCTCTCTCATACATTGCGGTAGAAATTTAAAAATTTCAACAAAATAAGTATTTTTCATTTTTCAATGAATGAGAAGCCTACAGTCGGTATTTTTTCAACTTATTTAAATTGCAACATGATCAAATAGAATCAAAAAACTTTACAATTGGATTAATTAAGCGCTTTAGATTTAGAAAATTATATGTATAAATGGGCTATTCCACGCAAGAAAAATACATTTTATTTTTGTAATTTCTTAATGATTCTTTATTAAAAAATTTCTAATTGGTACGTTTTCTTTAATTTTAAGTTTTGGACAGAATTAGCAGAGCAAGGTATAATTTTTGTACTTAATTAATTAATTAAATTTACTTGAAAGTTAAGAGTTTAAGCTCTATAGAAAAATATGTTCTATAAAAATCGGGTAAAAATTCACCGCGCTTAGGCCGATATCATCACTTTTTTCGCATATGTCACATAGTCTTTTAAGTCAAAATACGAATTTTAGGGATATAATATTTTTTTTATCAAAATTGCATAAAAATTCTTTTCCAGACAAAAAATATAAGTTAATAATGACGGTAATTTGAAGTTTCTATGACCCAAAATGTGCAAGCTAAAAAGCAATTTTATTCAGAAGTGGATTCTCATATGATATTTGACTCTTACCATATCTTTGAAATGATCATTGCTATTAAATAAAAAAATAACATACAACCGTTTTGAGGCTCATTTTGAATACGAAGAATTGTGCTAAATGATGCACTTAGTAGAAAATATCAAAACCATTTCCTGCGTAATCTATATAACCTCAAAAAATCGGTTTTTTAACTTTAGGTTAGAATATCCCAAAAGCCATAAGCGACAAAGCAATTCTGAGACCAAATTCAAATTCAGCATTTCAAATGTACCGTTTTTCGACCTTTTTCAAAAATCAGTCGTTAAATTTATATTAAAAACATTTTTTTTTATTCAGTCAGTGCTCACCAGTAATTTGACACCTTTTCTTGGAGTTCACAGTTTTTATATACTCTGTGATACAAAAAAATAACCAAAAATTATATCTGCACAATAAAAATATATTCTCATATCTCTCTCTTATAACTTTCTCTTAACTCTTTTATCTTGCGAAAATTCCAACCGATTCCTTATTCAAAGACCACGTTTGAAGCTTTTAACTTTTTCTTATGTTCCCTTCTAAAATTTTTGGAAAATTTGTAAGCAAAAATATCAAAAGGTCGCTTCAAAATAAAAATTTCAAAAAATTCGGTTTTTTTTAATGAAACTCGGCCTCTAGCGCACAAACTGTTAGCTGTGGAAAGATGACTATCAGGGACAAAATATAGCAAAATATGTTTCCTACAGTTTTTGGGATATAATAGTACACATTTTTTACGGTATTTAGGGTATACAGTCGCTCATACTCAAAAAAAGCCGTATTTGACAAAAATTTAAAAAAACCCTAACTCTCAGGCTGAAATTCGCAAGGAAACTACAAACCGATTTTGAGATTCTTGGTGTCCTGAAAGTTTATCGGTCTTTAACGTAAGGTAATACACATAAAAAGGTAATACACATAAAAAGGTGGGCTTTTTTTTCATACTATAAAATTTTATCAAAAATTTGTCAGTGCATTAGATTTACTCTTTATTTAAGCAATTACTATAAAAAGTGACTAAAACAGTAAATTCAAAATAGTTGTAACATTTTGCAAACTATTTTTTTTTTTCTAAACTAATTTGGAGCCTCAGCGACTCAGCCCACTTATTTTTTATTCCTTTGGAGCATTTTCGAGTTATTTTGACATTTTTATTTTCGAGGTTATAGCTTCATATACGTCAATATATTTGTATAACGCCAAGTTCGATCGATGTTATTTTGTCACTTTTACAAAGGCTGAGTAATGGCGCTTCTAACAAGTATACCAATAATTATGCTCCGATCAAAACTGAATGAACGATAGCAAGAAAAACTTCGATTTTTGTAAAAATTTTTTAAAATTTTATATCATTTTCTGTAGAAGAACATTGAGGATCATGTTGCAATTGTGTCAAAAATACAAATTTTTGGAAGAAATCGAAATGTCTCCATTGCACTAAAACCTTAATATCTTCTCGAAATTTTATTTGATTTTGCTCAGCATAAGCTTAAAATGTTTGCAATTAAATGTACCATTGTATAAAACTGCGAAATAATTTTTTGGAAACGATATATGCGGAAAACTAAGTGTTTCATTTTACTTTGATCTGAAAAATTTAAAAAATTTTTTAAAAAATCTGAGTTTTCTTGCTATAACTCAGTTAATTTTGTTAGGAGCATAATCATTGGTGCACTCGTTAGAAGTGCCATTAGTCATTTTTTGTAAACGTGGTCAAATAAAATCGATCGGATTTGGCGTTATACAAATATATTGATGTATATGAAGCTATAATCTCGAAAATAGAAATGTCCGAATGACTCGGGAACGGCTAAAATTACTACAAAATAAGTGAGATTTTCGTGTTCAGCGACCTCAAATTAGTTTAGAAAAAATGGTTTGCAAAATGTTACAATTATTTTTAATGTAGAGTTGTACTAACTTTTTATAGTTAACTAGCTGTTTTACCCGGCGTTGCACGGATTTTAATATAAATAAATAAAAATAAATAACACTTTCTTGTGAACTCAAAAATCTTATCGGAACTCCTCTACGACAAAAAACGATGATAAGCAAAGAAGGCCAATCCTTCGATTTTTGGACCAATTAAAAAAAAAATACAAAATAATTACATATTGGTTGAACTAAATTTGATTTGTTTGGAATTCCAGGTTTACGTCTTAAGTCTCCATAAAATTCATTTTGTCATATAAATAAGTTGATAACATACCGACTGTAGGCATCACATTCATTGAAAATGAAAAAATACCAATTTTATCAAAGTTTTGAAAGGACACTACTTCTACTACTTTAGTACACTTTTTCGTTTTGTTGTACAACAAAAACATGAAAATTAAAATTTTACTAACACATGTTTAAGATTTTTCCTATATTTACACGTGATCCTCAATACATTTATACATTTGAGAGAGAGAGAGAGCAGAGTGTGTGCACAAATGGGAAACTCAAAATAAAAACCAATATGACAGCAGAGTATTCGTCAGACTCTCTCGCGCTCGCAAAATACCAATTCAACGCGGCGAAATTTTAGGCCAACTGGACTTGTGCACAAGATAAAGTTGCGAAACATTGTTGCTTCACCGGAATGCCATTCTTTAGAATATATGTTTTTTGGTAAATAACCAAACTCCAATGATGTATCTAAACACGATATTAAAATTATGTTGCTAGAACCACAATCGATTTTATTGAGAGAATGTTGCTGATCCAATGCACTTCACAAAATTATCACCAATTACAGCCAATGTTGTTAACAGATTATCGCATGCGATTTTTCGACATAGCTGTAATATGCTAAACACATTGCTGTTTATTTTTTTTATATATAATTTATGCACTGAATTACGGTTTTTCTTTTTTTTCTTTTTTTTTCTATTTTATGCACGTATTAAAATATATGTATATACATTTTTATGTATATATAAATATTTAGTCTCTATGAAAAATCACTTTTTTTCCTATTTTCTAAATTAATTTTACTTAGTTTTATGTTAATTTTTCTAATTTTTACTTTACTTTTCTTTAGCCATTTCTCAAGCATTTATATGCACTTTATAAAAATAACTTTTTCACTTATTTTCAAATTAATTTTACTTATTTTTACTTGAATTTTTTTCTAATTTTTACTTTACTTTTCTTAAATCATTTTTCAAGCATTTAAATGCACTTTTCCACTTATCTTCTAGTATTCCTTATTTTTAATATATATATTTTTGAAATGGCTTTTAATTATCTTTTTTTTTTGGTTTTTGATTAATACTTTGCTTTAGCTAATTTTTCATGTTACCAAACTGTTGTTTTTTGTTTCTTTCGTTGCGGAATTAAACATTTAAAGCGAAGTCACTCGATTTTGCGCAGAAAATTTCACGCGTCCGAATTGGTTGCTTCTTCGAAAACACCGTCGATTGACTGATGAGAGCGAGGTAGAAAAAGCCTTGCTTAGACAAGCAGAAAATTAGTTTTTGGAGTACCCATGTAAAATTGATGAGCTTTGTTGAGTGATTTGATTTTGATATCAAATGAAATTTTTGCGTATGCTGTGCATTATTTTGCAATAATGTGCAATAATAAATTTGGTGCCAAATCTACATAGAATTTTTATGTGAATGTAAATTTGTGGATTAAATCAAATAATTGCTTACCCTTTTCAGGAATTAGCACCTTTTTGAAAAATAAAATTTTTGATGAAAATTCTAATGCGAATAAATGCCAGTTTTCGAACTGCATATAAAATATGTAAACTTTTCAATAAAATTCCGATTTAAAATTAACGACTTGAAAATTTTAAGTCCGACTTCGACGATGACTGTATTAAGAAAGAACGATAAAAATCACCATAGAAGCTTACAAAGGTCGGAAAAATTCTATAAAACTGTAAAATCATTCGATTTTTAACGAAATATAAAAAAAACTTGGTAACTGTGTTAGTGATATGTGCTTAAAATTTAAGCACAGCGGCTTAGTGAATTGCAATATTGTTTTACTGACAACTAGAGGACTGACATGGTAGGAATTTTAGTAATCTGAATACAATAAAGTAATCAAAAAAAAAGACATGAACAAAAATAAAAAAAAATGCAAAATAGCTTACAAAATTGGAAGATTTTCGTATAAATATACATTATACGAATTTGTGAAAATTCAAAATTATTTGGCTACAAGCGCCACTACAGCTGTAAATTTGTTTTATGCCGTTCCATATATTCCATTTTTTAAGAATTTCACATTTCCTGTTGACAATTCCTTATACAAATTCAAGACATATCAAATAAAAATTCTTTATCTCAACTTTTGCGTACGTTTGTAAGAAAAACTAGTAAAGGTGTTACTTTTGGCATTGAAAAAAATGGAATACCCTACACTGTATACAAAAAAGTTTGCGTGATGAATTCGTGTTACACTGTTGTCGACTGATTCCATTTCAATTCATCCGGTGAGTGTGCACTTAGGTTTGCAAATCAACTTCAAACTAGCAAAATATTTTTCTACAATCAAAATAAGGGAACACGTATTTTTTTTTTTTGGCTTGGACCAAAATTGGGGATTTTATGGCGTTTTGTAGGAATTTTGCCGAAAATTTAATTTTGAAAAATTCATGGAGTTTAATCGGTTTTTTCAACCGCATTTCTTTATTTATCAACTGATTTACATGAATCAAAATTTATTTGGTGCACAATGAAATTCTTTTAAGTAATAATAAAAAAAAAAAATTTCTTTAACCCTTACTTTCCTTAAAATTGATGTTTATATTTTAAATAAAAATGCTAATTTTCTCAAAAACACCATCTTTTTTTTTCTCGAAAATTTGCACAGTGATAGTAAAGCACGTCCTCTTTATTCCAGTAATGGCGGTTTTCTTGCTTTTTTTGTTATAAGTGTAAAATTTGCAATTTTTAACGTTAATAATGAGTTCTTCTATACAAAATGAATAAAAAAAATTACACAGTTCAATTTTCACTTTCCTAGACGGTTTTGCAATACTGATTCCGAAAATGGCACTTAAATTCTTCTACCATTTTTGGTTTTCAAGATATCTTGAAAAACTTGAATAAAACCCATAAATTTGAAAAAACCGAATTCTTTATTTTCGAGACACAAAATTCATTTATAGTAAGTTAGATGGAACTTAAATATACTCACGGTATAGAAAACAAAGCATTGTTTGTGTTTTTTGCGATTCGACCGTACCTTGGCTTTTGTTTTTCTTCGAAAGTTCTCGGAATTTTTATTAGTTTTTTTTTTCGATTACTTTCGTGTAATTGTGTTGTGCTGTTCTGGCTATGTAACAAGAAGTTAACCCTCTGGTTCCCTCACTCTTCCAAACATGGCATTTTTGAATACTTTTGCATTTCTTTGCATTTTTCCACTGTTCAATTTTGTTTATTCTAAAGGAATAAAGTTCATCAACAGCAAAATTTTTAATTGAATAGCTGGTGTCAGTTTTAGCACTTGAGTTAGAAACTCACAAGCAGTCTGGATAGCAGCCGTGTGGTCATTTCACAGACTATGATGTGTCGCGAAATTACATGAAGCAATCGAAAAAGAAACTAATAAAAATCCCGATAACTTTCTAAGAAAAACAAAAGCCAAGGTACGGTCGAATCGCAAAAAACACAAACAATGCTTTGTTTTCTATACCGTGAGTATATTTAAGTTCCATCTAACTTACTATAAATGAATTTTGTGTCTCAAAAATAAAGAATTCGGTTTTTTCAAATTTATGGGTTTTATTCAAGTTTTTCAAGATATCTTGAAAACCAAAAATGGTAGAAGAATTTAAGTGCCATTTTCGGAATCAGTATCGCAAAACCGTCTAGGAAAGTGAAAATTGAACTGTGTAATTTTTTTTATTCATTTTGTATAGAAGAACTCATTATTAACGTTAAAAATTGCAAATTTTACACTTATAACAAAAAAAGCAAGAAAACCGTTATTACTGGAATAAAGAGGACGTGCTTTACTATCACTGTGCAAATTTTCGAGAAAAAAAAAGATGGTGTTTTTGAGAAAATTAGCATTTTTATTTAAAATATAAACATCAATTTTAAGGAAAGTAAGGGTTAAAGAAATTCTTTTTTTTATTATTACTTAAAAGAATTTCATTGTGCACCAAATAAATTTTGATTCATGTAAATCAGTTGATAAATAAAGAAATGCGGTTGAAAAAATCGATTAAACTCCATGAATTTTTCAAAATTAAATTTTCGGCAAAATTCCTACAAAACGCCATAAAATCCCCAATTTTGGTCCAAGCCAAAAAAAAAAAAAATACGTGTTCCCTTATTTTGATTGTAGAAAAATATTTTGCTAGTTTGAAGTTGATTTGCAAACCTAAGTGCACACTCACCGGATGAATTGAAATGGAATCAGTCTGTCAGTATATACTTAGTAGGGCTGTTCAAAAAAAAAAAATTTTCCAAATTTCCAAGATATACTTTGGCATCACGATCTACATCATGACAGAATATCCCAAAAAATTTTTCAGATTTTTAAATTCATATTTAAAGGTGGCTCAAAGCAGAAATATATTTTTATTATTTTTTTTTTTAGCATAAATTATAAAATGTTGTCAAACAATTTGAAAAATTTGTTTTAGAGTAACTTAAAAACATTCATTTTATTTGTTTTTTAATGAACTTTAAAACCTACGTTGTAATTTTGACAAAAAAAATTTTACACTTCTTAAAAAACGAAAAACTGCCCTAAGAAGGCGAAATTTTACGGTTTTTCAAAGAAAAAAGTCATCGTGCTTTAAACGAATTGAACATTTTTTAATTTACAAGATCTCATTCAAAAGAGCTCTTAAAAACCTTCAAGACAAGACATGTTAAGACTTTTTTGGGCCAGCAGGCTCGATGACATAACGTTTGAAACATAGTAATGCAGCCCTGGGAAGGGCAAAACGCTTTTTACTCAAGAGGGAGGCATCGTACAAAAAAGTGCCCATGGCATAAAATGCTTAAAATCATCCAAGGAACAAGTGTAAATTGTTTTTTTTTTTTTTACTTAATTTTAGAAAAACATTTTTTTTAACGTCATTTTTAATAAACTTTAAAAAAAAAAAAAAACAATTTACACTTGTTCCTTGGATGATTTTAAGCATTTTATGCCATGGGCACTTTTTTGTACGATGCCTCCCTCTTGAGTAAAAAGCGTTTTGCCTTTCCCAGGGCTGCATTACTATGTTTCAAACGTTATGTCATCGAGCCTGCTGGCCCAAAAAAGTCTTAACATGTCTGGTCTGGAAGGTTTTTAAGAGCTCTTTTGAATGAGATCTTGTAAATTAAAAAATGTTCAATTCGTTTAAAGCACGATGACTTTTTTCTTTGAAAAACCGTAAAATTTCGCCTTCTTAGGGCAGTTTTTCGTTTTTTAAGAAGTGTAAAATTTTTTTTGTCAAAATTACAACGTAGGTTTTAAAGTTCATTAAAAAGCAAACAAAATGAATGTTTTTAAGTTACTCTAAAACAAATTTTTCAAATTGTTTGACAACATTTTATAATTAATGCTAAAAAAAATAATAAAAATATATTTCTGCTTTGAGCCACCTTTAAATATGAATTTAAAAATCTGAAAAATTTTTTGGGATATTCTGTCATGATGTAGATCGTGATGCCAAAGTATATCTTGGAAATTCGAAAAAAATTTTTTTTTTGAACAGCCCTGTTGAATTTTATGTTTGCAAGGATGGTTTTACATCCTCTTGCTCAAATTTGACTGAATTTTTAAATTTTTTTTAAATCTTATGTAATTTGTTTTTAGATTTGGTTTGTATATTTGGCATCACGTACTCTTGTCCAAATTCGCTTAGTTTTTGTTTAGAGTTTGTACAAGCCATTCTCAATATCTTTGCACGGTAGGTATAAACAAAATGATGCTTTTTCGTTCGTTGCAAGCTTTAGTTACTTAGGACGTACTGAGAAGCTGCAGAAAGCCTCCATTTTTCTTCTGCAATTGTCTTCTAATTTACAAATGCATCTGGAACAAATCCGGGTTGGAGACAGTTAATATAAATAACACTTTGCGACAATTTTTTGATAATCGTTTAATTCAATTTAGTTACCATGAAAAATAAAATTAGAGCTAACTTTTACAAGTCCAACGAGTGTTTACTAACCTCTTTGGGGTTATTTGGAAATACAGATTACAGCATTAATTTTCATGATGCAATATTATCAAAAGAAACATCGTGAACGCAACGAAATCCAGGAGCGCGCGAGGTATGTCAGTCGGTAGCCTGGCTCTTCGGAATTAAGTTATAAAGGAGCGTTTCTCGGAAGCGGAACATGCATTGTGCGTAAGAGAGTTTTCCAAAAACGGTTATTCGGCGACTGCAACGCATTATATTTGAGGTTTTCGCCAATTAAATGAGGCGCCAATCATACCTCTCATTCAACAATCGGAAAAAAAGTTTGAGAAGATTGGTACAACCTTGGAAAAATCAAAAACGGAGCGACCAAGATCCTCAAAAACTGCAAATAACGTGGAGAGTGTCAACCAGCCTTTTTAAAACATTTTGCTCTGATTATTGTGATTTCGATAGACAGAGGTACTTGTATTCATGGACTCAGTAGCAGAACAATGATCAAAAATCAAACATGCGTACAAACTGAAAGACAAATATATCCTCAGTGTAGGGTACAAAAAGAATTGTTACAGTCTTGCAGCAACATAAGCGCAATGAAACGGCATCAAATTCTCGAACTTCAGACAAATTTTCATAAAGAAAAGTTTTGTTTGGCAACACAGAAAACAAAAACATTGAATTCGTCATTCTCTTTTAGAATTTCTTTTTGATTTGCTTTCATATGAATACTTGTCTGTCGACAGCCGGAATGATGCAGCCCTCAGACAAGGCAAGTCATTGGCAAAAAATGTGGATATGCCGCGGTTTCTTTTGTTTTATGCTCTGTGCAGGATTATGCGGGATTATCGAAGTTTTCCGGCATAAAAACAAATCGTATTTGCATTGTTTTTTTACTGTAGCAAATTGTAATGTTTGCTTCTACGTTTTGTGCTTTGTAACACCAAGTTTACATCGAAATGTTGGCATCTTTGGAAAGTTGCCACGGAACCTTGTTGAGACTTTGCTGAGATTTTCACGCCACAAACAATAAAATGATCATAATTTTTTTGAATTCATGGAATTAGTGAAAAGTTCTGCTTGTTTTTTTTTTTTGGGTTCTTTTATGTCTGACAAAAAAAAAATGTTGTAGGGATGTAGGGGAGGCTTCGGCACTTTTTTAAGAGCCTTATATCGCGCAAGCTATTCAACTTAAGAGAACATGTTTCTTCTAACAAACCTTAATTGTTAAATAATAAAATAATTGTAAAATTTTTCTTGTAAAGGTAATGCTGGTAGTTTTCATAATGAATGAAAGAAGTTATTTTCGCTAGCTTTTGCATTCGGTATAAAGTACCATAAAATAATTAAAAAATAACTTTTTCCATTTATTTAACTTTAAATTGTAGGGGAAAGTTTTGAAGCACGGCCATAGATGACGCTTTCTAGTAGTTTTGATAGCTCTGGCCTACTGTCAACATTTTTTCACCTATTATCTCTGTTTTATACGAGCATTCGTCCCGATAGCAAACTTTTTTTGTATCTCTCCAGACAGCGCACAGTGATGCGATTAGTACATGCTAGACGGAAAAAACAATTTTTTTGCAGTTTTTTATGTTTTAGGTATGGGAAAGTACAAAAAAATATTTCAGAATTTTTGGACAAGTGGGTGTGGCACCTCCCATACAACTTATTTACATTTTGGGCTATATCTTAAAAACGGAACGATCTATGGTTACAAAATTTTAAAAGTATGAGTTTTATGTAGTTTCTTAAATTTATAAAAAATTTCAGCACGATTAGACAAGTGGGCGTGGTACCTCCCATACAACTGAAATATAAATTGCACCATAACTAACGAAAAAATCTGCAATAACGAAATTTTAAGTGAACGTGTAATATTTAATTTCTAAGGCACTAATAATATTAATAATATTTATATAATAAACAATATGAGTATAATAAATAATATTAATATAATACTAAAGCTTAGCAAGTGTCAGTGATGATATTTGATAATTTTGGAGGGGACCTTTTTTACTTTTCAGAAAGTACTTTTTCGGTTGCGAGAGTACTTTTTAATAACATGATTAAATAAGCTTCTGTTTCGTTCCTGACGCAAATATATATTTCAGTTATATTATATAAAAAAATAACAAAAACAATAAACAAGGATTTAAAGAAAAAAAAAAAAAAAAAATATTTGAGGATTTATTTCATTTCAATGTAAATAAATAACAATGTTTATATCATATACTTCATATCATTTATAATAAGTTTTATTATTTATACTTTTTATTTTTTATACATATTTATACTATTTATACAATTAAATATAATTTATTTATATTATTTTAATGTATTAATAATATTTATTGCTTTTCTCGGGCTATCTACTTTTATTTTTTATAATTTTTATTTCTATAATTGATTTTTTTTTTGTGTATTAATATAACGTGTTGTGTTTGTTATGTTTCCCGGATTAGAGCTCAAAGTAATGGCCATTTTTTTTTAATTACTATACCAAAATATTTAACCAAATTTTTCGATTTTAAGAGTAATTTACACTTCACTAAAGTAGGCTTTTTTTTTTCTCAGTGATAAAATATTGTGTGTTATATTACAAATATTCAACTGCCATAAAAAGTCTCATCGACTTAACATTATATATATATCAGGCAATACGGTCAGAGTCTAATTAATACAGTAATGTATAGTACCATCATTTAGATTAAGAAAAAAAGTCAAAGGTAAATTTGCGCACTTGGACATTCCCAAAGCTTAAAATAGACATAACACTGATTAAATAAAGAAAGTTTGGTATAAATATGGAGTGGCCCATTTTTTTTTTTTTTTTTCCAAAATGTTTTGCAGAATTTGGCGTTTTTTCACATTTATTTCTCTAAATTCTATTCTATAGCACCAACATTTTAAAAGATTTGGTTTTGAATTTATAATATTTCCATAAAAAATATCTTGGCAGTAATGTGTGCCGATTTTCAACTCTTTTCGATATTGGGAAGTATTAAAAAAAAATTGTGAAAATATCAACTAATTTCATGGACACAAATTTGGAAAACATCATTTTTTAGGCCAACTTTGACGATTTTTGGTATTTTATGTAGAAAGCGGAGGTAAGTAAAAAATTACTTTTAAGTTAATTATATATTTTCTGATATTTTTTCATATTCGGAACGTAAAAATTCGATTTAGAGTTTTTTCCGTCTAGCTTGTACAGATCGCATCACTGTGCAGCGTGTTCAACATTTTGTTCAAAAAGTTTTTTTTAGCATTCGTACTTGTGGCATTTTCATTAACATTTTCAAGCGAATCGAAAAATGCAAAAACATACGGGTAATTCCATGGTAACTCGCGTTACAAATATAAAAGTTTTTAAGAGTTTAGTGAAGCTTTTGAGCCTCATCCTTTGGATTAACTAAGAAAATTTGATTCTTAATGAACATAATATTTTGTTCCTGTTATAGGTTGGTTGAAATTTTCATTGACAACTTAATATTTCACCAGCAAAATAGTAAAATGTGCTGGTAACTCGCGTTACCATTTTTGGACAACATGTTCAGAGAGTAAATTTCTTTCGCAGGTTTCTGCGAAATTTGTGGGTAGATTTCTTTACATTAGACATAAATGAAGGCAGCAGGATATCAATAAGTATTCCTTTATTAGAAACAACAATATTAAATCGTATTTATTTAAATAATGCAAAAATTTTATGGTAACTCGCGTTACAAAAAATTGGTAACTCGCGTTACTATCGATTTTTAGACCAATGCAAGGTGCCTTTTCTAGTCCTTAGGTATAAAAATTAAAATTGGGTCAAAATATAAGAATAATAAAGAACTACTTCAGACTTTTAGGCACAGGAACCAAAATTAAATCAAAATTTAATAACACAGGTTTACAAAAAAAAAAGATCATGGCGTTTGGACCAGACTATGTGTTTCCTAAGGACTTTGACGTCCTAAATCCGAATCCCAGGTCCGTTTTTTTCCAGAACGTCTGAGAAAAAAGATTTCAAGGTCATATGGAGGTCAAAATGGGGTTCATGTGTCGTTTAGTGATAAGTTCGCAAAAATTCTGAAACTAATTTTTAATCATTGAGCTCTTAGGTCTTAAAAAGAATATGTGAGCAAAAAGAGTATTTCGGACCTAGTTTCGGAGATATAGCCATCGGAAGATCAGAATATATAATTTTTTATGAAAACCACTATAAGTTGGGAATCCCTGAATGGATTTGAAAAATATTGATGTCATATAAAAGGCACTTTGTTGTTGTTGTTATTGTTTTTGTTGTTGTTGTTGCTGGTGTTGTTGATTTATTTGTTGTTGTAAGTGAGAAATTTCACAAAATTTCAAAAAAGATCACACCTCGAAAACTATGAATCCAATTGAAAACATTTTCATAACATTTTTATAGGCTGCCAAAATACCTTTCATATAAAACCAATATTTTACAAATCCATCCAGGGTTTCCCAACTTATAGCGGTTTTCATAAAGGATATATCCGGATCCTGCGATGGCTATATCTCCGAAACTAGATCCGAGATACCCTTTTTGATCACATATTCTTTTTAAGGACTAAGAATTCAGTGATAAAAAATTAGTTTCAGAATTTTACCGAATTAATCACTAAACGACACATGAATTCCATATGACCTTGAAAAATTTTTCTCAGACGTTCTGGAAAAAAACGGACCCAGGATTCGGATTCAGGACGTCAAAGTCCCTAAGAAACACATAGTCTGGTCAAAACGCCATGACATTTTTTATTTTTTTGTAAACCTGTGTAATTGATCAACTAAGTCTGTTATATCGCGATTGGAATTATTTAAGGTTTTAATGCAGATGGTATATTATCATCACAACTATAACCATCACCACCAGATTCATATACTTCCTCGCAAAAGTACCGTTTTAGTTTGCTGCCCGTTTTTACTTCTTCTGATGAGCAGACATTAACTAAAAAAAGCGATAATAACGAATTGCAATGTCAAATCTTAATTTTGACACTAAATGATAATGTTTCTTTAATTAAACATTAGTTTGCATATAGTTGAAGGTTGAAAAAGAGTGTGAAATTTTTCAATACCTTGTCCACATATACATGGAAATACCCATTCGATGTGTTGCTGACGCGGTGGAAATTTTAAAATAGTAGCGAATGGGAAGCAATGAAGCATATCAAGTGGAGATCTATAAAGCACGACAATTATGACAGATGTCAACCTGAAATCGTATTTTATATGCGTATTACCCATCAAGCCTGTCACTCCGGACAAGAAATCTAATCGAGGTCGCAAGCCAATGAAAACCACCATATTGACTTCGCCAGAAAGTGTGGCCAAGTTACGTCAGAAAACTGAAGAAAAGCAAGCCAAAGAGGCCAAGAAGGATCAAAAGAAGATAGAGAAAACAGTCAAACCATGGGCAGCAAAGAGGAGTCATTGCAAATTTTCGGCACCACCGCAAATGGAATCTGACTCTGAAAAAGAAGACTTTTGCACCATTTATAAAACAACGCAATTCCACTTTCTTACTTTTTTTTTGGATAATTTCAAGCATTTTTCATTTGTTTTCACATATTTTTTCATATACATAACTTAGGGGCTGTTCATAAATTACGCCAAACGAATTTTACGATTTTTGGATCCCGCTTCCATGTCACACTCTGTCACATTTTCATAGACCCCCTCTTTTTGTGACATCACATTCTGACCTTTTATACCTTGAAATTATTTGAACGATTTTTTATTTTTAAATAAAGCGATTTATTATGCTTAAAGCTTAACAATCATAAAGTAACTTGACGTATTGATCAATGTTTTATTAGTTCTTTGTTTTAATTTATGCTTTGAAATTTCGAAATTTTTTCCATTTGAATTGTATGACATCAAATTTTCTAAAACCCCCAGTCACACTTTGTCACGAATTTGCGAACCCCCTGCTTCCCTAAAAGTGTGACGTAATTTATGAACAGCCCCTTATTCTTAATATTCTGTTATAACTTTTGGGTTTTTTTAGTAAACCGTCAGGAGTAAAAAACACTTAGGTACATAAAAACACATGCAACTTTTTCATCTGTGAAGATACAGATGACAAACCTTGTGAGGGCATTTCTTATTCGTAATGAATGGGTAATTTCCCTCAAATAAATATTTTTGTTCGATGGCTACTTTATGCCAAAAACGTCATTGCCGAAGCTATTCCAACGCCGAAGCTATCCCAGTCTCCCCTACGTACATACCATACATATGTACATATTTCTTATACATTTGCATAAATATGTATGCGTTTTTCTTTTTAACTTTTATTGCTGGAAATGCGATGAGACAATGTTGGTTTTTATGATGGTGTTGGGAATTATGGTCTCATTTCTAGCAAATAACTTTTTGATTGAATTTTAAATAAAAGAAGTAAGCGACAAATATGCAATTTTGTGGCAATTTTAATGGCTTATTATTACTTTTGTTTCTTATTTATTGATTAAAGTTTTTAAATTACAGCTGTTTTAAAAAACAACGAAAAATTCTGCACTGTAATAATGCAAATTTTAAAAATTTGCCTGAATTCGTAAAATGTTGAACTGTCAACCAGTAGGTCAAAATGGAAAAAAACTGGTTTTTGATGATTTTGGCGGTCTCTACTGCTTGAAATATCAAAGTTGTGGATACCGCGTCCGAGGCTAAAAATGCGTCCGTAATTTTTGTTTAAAAATTTTCTGTCCGACCATTAAGAAACGAAATATATCAAATCCATCATATTTCAAGATGGCAGCTAAAGCGCAGGGGTGGGGAGGTCACCTTTTTGGCTTTAGGCCTCTACAGTGGTCCGAAAAACATTAAGCAAAAAAAATTGCAATGCGCAATTTTTTCTAGATCATCATACATTTGACGACAATTTTACTTTACTAAATATACAGTTATCAATTTACAAAGTTTGTTGTAAGTGATGAATTTTTAAAAAAAAACACTCTTTTTTTATGAAAATCTGAAAAATCGCCAACTTCAACGCTCTGTATTTTAACAACAAATAATAAATACTATGACAAAATCCTAACTGTCAATACTGAACGAAATCGAAAAAAAAAAAAACAGTTTTCAGCTGGTACACTTAGCGTGTTTTTTTCTTCATGCATACATACATATGTATACAGGTTTTTTTAATAAAGCGCATCAGGTACGATTTTCCGGATTGCAGATCTGAAATCTAGAGACAATTTAAAAATAACACAGGACCACAAAATAAAAAAATAAGTCTTGTAGTAAAAAGTTGAGGTACCATACGGTATGGGTTTTGATGTGCTAAATACGAATCCGAGGTCAGAATTTAGCTATCACCCTCAGATTTCGAATAATCCTTGTTTAAAGTTGCAGAAAGCGCTGTTTTCAGCCTTATGGTGCAGTTCCAGGAAATGTGGTAGTTCCATTTTTTCAATGACATCGCATAGCTAAAATCTTCCTTATTAAACTATGCCTTAAATTTTTTCCGATTGGACTCTAACTTTCAGAGTTATCTACCTTTGAAGTAAAGGGTTATCATTTTTATATGTTAAATTGAATTTACGCTACAAATATAATGTAGTGCTTCGTATGGGGGTTGAGATACGTTTACTTCAAACGGTGATATCTCGGGAAGTAAAAGTCCAATCGAAAAAATTAGATGGTATAGTTTTTTAAGGAAGATTATAGCTATTCGATGCCATTGAAAAAATGGAACTACATCGTTTCCTGGAACTGCACCATAAGCCTGAAAACAGCGCATTCTCCAACTTCAAGCAAGGATAATTCAAAATCTGAGGGTGATAGCTAAATTCCGACCTCGGATTCGTTTTTAGCACATCAAAAACCATACCGTATGGTACCTCAACTTTCTACTACAAGACTTATTTTTTATTTTGTGGTCCTGTGTTATCTACGTCAAATTTGGTTGTGTCCATTTTAGAAAACCTGCCTTCGCTTGAAGAGAGCCGTGAGCAGATACAATTCAGAATTGATGTGGAATATTTAAGTTTTTGGTTAAAAGAAAGGAAAAAAAGGCCCACTTAAAAGTTACTTATCTCGGTCAATTTTTATGCTTGAAGGATGTTAAAATGTGCAGAATTACTACTATTATTATTTCATTGACGGAGTAGTACGTCAAAAACTTGGTTTTTAACTTTAATCCCTACATAGAGCGTTGGGACCCCTGTTAAGCGGTGGATATTTTCTTAATTATTATAGCCTTATAAATAACTATGCCAAGTTTCAAACCCACAACAATTTCTTCTATTTAGATGTTTAATTACACTGTACTAATAAACAGAACAAAAAACAAAACAATAAAGTAGTTTTTATCTTATAAGTACATACAATCGGAACATAATGACTTGATTCCGAGACGAAAAAACCTGCGAAACAAAAGCAGCAAATGCGGGACTGTACCGCAAAGTCCGGGACGTTTGGTTGTTCGTTCAAAAAAAACTTTATAAATATATGTAAATATTTATAAAGTTTTACCACAAAAAGCGTTCGCTGAAACAAAAATTTGATACTTGCGTCACAAAAAATGAGAATAAAAAACAGCTGATCATTTCCCCTCCAAATAAAAATATCCATTTTTACACCGAAAAATGTTTTCTGGGATTTTTTCAGCACGTTATAATACACCAAAAGATGTTCTTACTTTTTTTTTACAGTCTCCAATTTTTTCCCATTTTTGTGTACGTTGAGTTGGGGGTGTTTGCAGTTACTCAGAGATATTTCAGTTCTTACTCTCTAAAAATTTTTAATTTGTCAGTCTTCAGGTTTCAATTTTCAACGAATGGACCTGCAATAAAAATCTTTATAAGTGGAATTTCAAGTCTATAAACACTTGACCAAGTCTAATGTATATTAAGCACTACCCTCTTTTCAATAAATGACTTTCTACGAATATGTAAGTAAATATTACAATTGAGATTTTATAAACGACTACGCTGTCCTCAAGTTAAATTAAGCTTGAGAACGTTTATTTACAGTTTTATTTGCTACAATCGAAAGTTTAAGATTTTAATGGACTACACATAATTAGAGTCCTTGAGGAGCACTTACACTCAGGACCAAAAATGTATTTCAACATGTTGGCAAAGAGCAGTCTGTGTTCGTAAGTATTTGCCACTATGGCGTCAAATAAGTTGCATTCAATTTTATTGTTACTTTATTGATGGTAGACAAGTGTTCAAAAACACATTACAAAGTCCATTAGCTGCAGTTTTGACAATCGGTTCATTTTTAAAGATTATGGGCGGTATTTTTATGAGAAGCAATACACGGAAAGAACAGATTTATAATTTTCGTAGCGAAAATCGTACAAAAATTTCTTATCTTTGTTAATCTTCGTTTATTTTACATATGGGTATTTCCACGAGATCATACTCTTCGCTTCATGAAAAAAATCACTTTCAATCTGGTGTGTTTTGTAGTTTTCTCCCCCACTAAAAGCAGTCGTTTTTTGGATTTTTTGAATTTAAAAAAAAAATAGTAAGGGTGTTACTTTTGGCCTGGCCAAACATTAAATACCCTACACAGCAGTATTTTGAAAATTTTGCTTATATGGGAGGTGCCACGCCCTCCGAACTCACCCAGTTTTTTCTCAGAGTTTGCATTTATAGTTCTAAGTATTTGAGTGAAATTTGGTTGGATTATCTGAAAAAATGTTTTCAGAATAGCGTTTTGAAGCTTTTGCTTATATGGGAGCAGCCACGCCCTCTTGTCCGATTTTATCCAGTTTTTGCTTAAAGCTTAGTGTCTGAGTCAAATTTAGTGAAATTCATAGTGTTTGTTCTTATGACCAATGGAAGGATTTCAGGGGGTGGCATCAACGAAATTCAGAAAATCATAAAATAAGCGCATGCCTACTGTCTATAAGCCACGTGACGCTGAAATTGACTCACCCTATGTGACGGAAACGTGAAACAAAAAAACGAAACTTTTCTCGAAAACGGCCACAGCGGTTTTAATCAAACTTCGGATAATGTTAGATATTAACATACAAGGAAGGATGAGCAAGATTGGAACTTTGCAAATGCTCACCAGGGGGCGTGGCACCGCCATAAATTTTAAATTTGATTTGGTCATAACTCGCAAACCATACAAGGTATTTGAATGAAATTTGGGGAGCGGGTACTGTTTAATAATACCTTGTAATAAACGAAAAGTGGGCGGGATCGAATAAGTGCCACGCCCACTTTTTAATCCTTGAAAATTTTGATTCAATATTACTCGAAAACGACTCCAACAATTTAAATGAAAATTTAAAAGACTATACCCCTGAAAACAAGGATTAATATGTAATATGCTGTTATATTAAAAAAAAAACTCGTGAAGGGCGTGGCACCGCCCACAAAAATATAGAACGCTTTAAAAAGAAAACTACTAAACAAATCGTTCTAAATTTAACTGTAGGGAGTCTTCTTGCTATTAGGCACCTACGATCTAAAAATGGGCAAAATATCGCCTGTGCCCGTGGAACCTCCCATACAAGAATAACACATTAAATGCTATTTCTCGCAAATGGTACAACAAATTTTGATTAAATTTGGTAAGAGGGTCTGGATCATGAGTATCTAAAGCATAACGAAAAGTGGGCGTTGTTCAATAATTGCCACGTCCACTTTTTACCAAAATAAAAAAATTTTAGTTAATAACTCAGACGCAAAAAAAAAATGGAGTGAACTCTTTATGTCTTATGTACCTACTTTTCGACGCTGAGTCCGTCTTCATCAGCAGAACTGTCATTATAACTTCAGTATTTTGAAATATCCTTGCTTGAAGTTGAAGAAAACGCTATGTTTAGTCTAACAGCGTAGCTACAAAAAAAGGTGATATCAAAATATCCTTTCGGATTTTTCCAATAGGTCTCTTACTTTTTGATACATAAAACGAAAAATTTTGGGTGCGTGGCATATTCCATTTATTTATTTTATGTAGAATGCCCCAAACAAAATTTTTAAGTTTTTGATATTTTCTATACCATTCGATACTTTGCGAGTTTTTTCTTATTATTATTCATCTCATCGGTTTGAAAGCATGACCATTAGATTTGAATAAAAATATCGACTAAAATAATAAGATCAGATTGTTGACCGAGCAGGGATCGGTCTCCAGGTACTCTTCCTATAATAGGCGAGGAGCCGGTAATACAAAAAGTGCCGTCATCGCGAATTCTGAAATTTTTAATGAAAAATGGTAGTTTACACTAAGACGAATAGGAAAAGTTTGGTTGGCGTGATTATAGCCTGGCAAAAATATTTTTAAATGATTTTTGAATTATTAAATTTTCGGAATGTTTTGCCGTCATCGCGAATTTTGATCAATCTTATATAATTCGATGCTAAATTTCATAACCATTCAGAAAAAATCATGCCGACCACATTTTTCTTGACGAAAATGACCGGCAGACCTATGGTGCTACAGTGGGAGCAAATTTTTTTTAATTTACGTACTGTACTGTCAAATTTAAAAATATCTTGTTATGCGGGCTTAGAAACTGCCGGAAGTGTCGGGCGTACCAGTTTTTATACTCAGGGCAGATTCACTTAGCCCTACCGCTTGTAATGCAGAGAAGAATGCGTGGCAGGTATAGAAAAGTATATATATTATTGATCAGCGAACCCTCCTGATTCGATAAAGCCATGTTCTTCTGTCTGTCTGATTGTCCATCTGGCTGGCTGGCTAAATGTACATTGAAAAAGACCGTTTCGTTTTCTTTAAGGAAATTTTTATAAAAAAACAAACATTTTTTTAAATAATTTTTTTATTAAATTTTCAACTTTTAAAACTAAATTGCTATTTTTATAAATGATTTATAAATGATTATATGATTATACTCATCGATTTTTTTAAAAAAATTTCTAAAAAAACTTTAATGAATTTGACAAATTTTGCGACTAAGTGTTTTTAGAATATGCAAACGATGCACATACTGGTATTTGAATGATCTGGGCGGCCAAAATTATTTGCGTGTTAAAATAGTATCTTGACGTTGCAAATACTTAAATGTTAAACATTTTATTTTGGCAAAAAAATTTATTTTTAAGAGAGTTAATGGCATAAATAAACAAGTACTTATGTTTGAAATAAATACAATTCATAAAACCATGCAAAAATTAAAAGTAAGCCGAAATGATTTTGTTTTTAAGGGAATAAGTAAATAAACGAATTCACCCTATAATGATTTGTTATACATAACACACCAATTATATGAAGACATATTTAAGAAATATAAAACAAAAATGCAAATTAATAATAATACAGTATAAAGTAATAACAAGTATAAGAGAAGATAGCAGAGCGAAACTTTTCGGACTTTCTCTTTTGCTTCTTTCAATAGGTCCCCGAAAGATTTGATTGGTCGACCTGGCCTATTTTTCAAGCTTCGACAACAGGAATTTCGAATGGTTCTTTCAGCCACGAATGATTATGTTTTAAGATAGTGTCTTCTTTTTTGTGCGCTTTTGTCCACTTTAGCTTGATCACCGATTTAAAATTGGCAAAAAAAACTTCGTTTAAAATTAGCAATTTGATCTACATCATAATCTTCGCTCGATAGTAAGTATCCCTATAGATAATTTAGTTTTGCATCTAAGCTAGGCAAGTTCTCATTTTTAATGCGGTCAAACAAGTATTTTCAGTGACAATCTTTACTCCTGAACCACCTTGTGGACCTTAAGCAAACATGCACCATGAGATGTGGCGAAAAAAAGAAATATGATTCTTTTTTTTAAAGTTTTTAGACAAATATTTTAATGGACCAAAACTTAATAAATCCACGATTTTCCGCGGACGTTGAAAAAGCTTTTTTTAAAGGAAAGACCAAATTTCCATTAAAATTATTACAGGATCCAATAAGATCGTACAACTTTAACCTATTTAAAACAAATAACTTGTAAAAAAGGATAGTTTTAAAAACTCAAAAAAAAGTGTTGTAATTATGTCTTTTTAATTTTTTTATAATCAGTTAAAAGTTTATTACCTGCTGTGTCAGAATCTTTTACTTTCAACTTGTAACGAACCATTTTAATTATGCATTTTGTAAGGTAAATTTTTTTTTTTTTCAAAATTTCAAATAAATTTTGTTTTTTATGTATTTAATGAAAAATTCGGTTTTTTCCTGCTAAATCATTGTAATGTTTCAATGTTAAAATATCGCATGAAATTTTTGCCAAGTTTGACTTAGACAAATGCAACTCAGTAGGAAGCATATTGTGCCAACACAAAAAATTATAATTTTTAGTACTGAGTACTCAAATGGTTGCTTAGCCAAGAGTTTCTTCCTTTTCTTGCCAACCTCGGAGAGAAACACAACGTTCAATAAAAATTGTGAAAATAATTGTTATTTTTTTTATCATCTATTGGCCGCTCTCTATCAACTAGCTTGACGATCGCTCTTTCTTACAAGAGATTCACTTTATTTTTACGGAATGAGTATGAATAAAAGAAAATGAAATATGAGTTTTATTTGCGTGCGGCTCTAAGTGTAACGGTATCGCACACATGCAGCATGAGAGCGTTTAACCCTCTGGCTACCTTAAGCGGCCATATGAACTTTGTGCTTTTCATCATATGCAATAGTTATATTTTTTTTCTTTTCAATTATTCTTAACATTAGAAACAGTCAAATTTTCTTTGTAAAATCATTAACATAAATATGTTTTGAAAAAAACTTGAATTTGTATATATTCTAATGAGAACTTAGATATATATAAACAATGTAAGAAAATTTGCAGTAAATGGGTTAATGCAAAGAAATTTAGCAATTTGTTGCTCTTCTTAGAATTTTTTATTTTGCGTGAAAGAAATTACAAAAACCAAAGGGGTTCCACTTTTCTGAAGTCGCAATCGTGTTCAACACTTGCAATTGATTTGTGAAATATTGAAAATTAGGAAAACCTCTGTAATATAAGTTGTAAGTTCTATTATACTCTATCTTAATTAGAAAGCAATAATTATTCATTTTATTAATTTAATAGAAGAAAAATGGACAGCCCAAAAGAAATTTTGGATAAAATAAACAGTGGGGCGTACTCTTTGAGTCAAAAACGCAAAGGCAAAAGTGAGATATGGGCTTTGTTTGCTGAAATAAGAAAAGAAGATGATACGCTTGTAGATGGACTTTTGTGTTGCCGAACTTGTAAAAAATTGATGAAATTTAATGGTAATCTAATCTAAATCGACACAAGTGTTTTAGTTCGCGTTCAATTAAAAAAATAAAAACTAACGACAACGATAAAAAAGAAGCTTTAGATGCTTGCTCTTCATGGGTTGTTGAAGATTGCCGTCCCTTTACCGCCGTTGAAGGATCTGGCTTCAAAAAAATGATAGACTCCTTAATACAAATTGGAGCTAAATACAGCGGAAATGTGGACATACATGATTTGCTTCCAGATGCTACAACTGTTTCTCGCCAAGTTGAAAGAAAAGCGCAAGCAAAGAAAAATGAGCTCATTCCAGGCTTACGTAAAATCGTCGAATGTGGACAAGCTTCTGTTACAATAGATTTGTGGAAGGACGATTACGTGAAGCGGAATTTCTTGTGCGCTACATTGAAAAAGATTTTCAATTGATGGACATAGTGATAGGAATGAAATCTATGGACTTCAGTCAAACCAAGGGCGTCGATATTATCAGCAAATTGCAGAGTTTATTTAGTGAGTATGACATAAATAACTTTAATGATATTATTTTTGTCACAGACAGAGGAAGTAATGTGAAGAAAGCACTGGAAAAAAACATCAGGCTTAATTGTGCAAGTCATTTATTTTCAAATGTTTTGGATACAGCACTTGAATCTACAGGAGAGTTGAAAGAAATTTTCACTTCATGCAAAAAACTTGTCAAATATTTTAAAAAGGCAAGCTTACAACACAAGTTACAAACATCGCTTAAAAGCCATTGCCCTACTCGGTGGAACTCTCATTATTATATGCTGAAGTCAGTAGCAGATAACTGGATTAGAATAAATGAACTATTAGCTGATACTCCGCAAAAGCATAGGCTATTAAACATTAATATTTCCATTATTGAACGCTTGGTTGAGTTATGCCAAGATTTCGAAATTATTTTTAAAAAACTTCAAGGATGTTCCTCGCCATCTTTATGTTTTGTTATTCCATCCATACACCGGGTTCAAGAGCTTTGCAAATACAACGAAAATGATGTTTCGGCTCTTTCCACTTTGAAGCTAAACATTTTAAAAGGAATAGAAGAGACTTGGTTGCCAAATTTAAGTATATGGCACAAAGTTGCTTTTTACTTATACCCACCTGCGTTGTGTCTTCAACATAATGATTTGGATGAAATTGAAGAATTTTGCATACAACAAATACTAAAAATGGAGGGATGCAATTTAAATTCATTCGAAACATCACAAGAAAAAACATCGGATAGCACAGACTCATTTAACATATCGCTGGATACAACAATTTTATCGACGGGATCTTCACCCTCACCAACATCATCGACCCCGCCGTCACCATTAATTTCAACCAAAAAAGATATACAATTCTTTTTTCCGGATTTATTGAGGCGATCTACTTTTTCTTTACCGGAGAGTGTAGAAGATGAAGTACATCGTTATTCTAAGGAAAATGTAAGACTTGACGAACATTTTGATGTGATGCAGTGGTGGAAGAGCAATTATGCAAACTACCCAAGGTTGGCTAAATTTGCAGTAAAAGTTTTATCCATTCCTGCTAGCAGCGCGGCATCAGAGCGGGTGTTTTCTTTAGCAGGCAATGTTATTACTGAAAAGCGGAATAGAATTGGTCCAAAAACAGTGGACAATATAATATTTTTAAATTCCATTTTTAAAAAAAATCTGTAAAATGTTAAATTGTTTTTTGTATTTTTCCTTAAGCATGAATTTTATTTAAGTTTATCATATGTTTCTTTGAGAAAAATCGAACAGTAAACAATATTCATACGTTTGAATTCTTTTCTTGAAAAATCCATAAAATATTGAATTGTTTTTTGACCTTTTCTCAAACATGAATTTTCTTTTATATAAGTTTATTAAATGTTTCTCAAAAAAATTTTTTTTGACTTGTATTCGATGTTTTTAAATTATTGAAATAAATATAGAAATGAGATTAGAAAGAAAAAAAAAAAAAATACGTGAACTTGTTCATATTCTCATATAAGTAAGAAAAAAGTTATATGAAACAATGTAAAAATATCTGTTGTGAAGGGTTAATGTGGAAAGCTATTTGTTTTGCTTTTTTTCTTTCTAAGTAAAAACAATAGACTCGAATGATTCAATTTTTTTGGAAGACTTGAGTGTTTTTGCGAATGCTGCGACTGTTTTTGCAGCAAAATAAATTACAGTTAGAGTCATAGAGATCTTGAGTAAGAATCGTACTCTGCTTTTCAAGAGAATATACTTGTTATTTGATTTACTCTCTTTGCAAAATGTAGCAACTCTGAGTAGAGTGAGAGTGGTTGTTGATCAACGATTTTTACGCATTTGCATTCTTTTTTTTTGCGAGTGACTTAAATACGCAAAAAAGCTACTCGCTGCAGATCTCTGATTGGCATTATAAGAATTTCTGTGAAAATAAAAGCTGAGAAAAGGCATACACAAAACAAGGTAAAAGGATTTTCTTTAAGACTTCGGTCATTTATAATTTTTTTGTCATAGAAATTATATTTCCTATCGTTTAATATAGATAAAAATTTCATTCATGTGGTGAACTAAACTTTCATCTTTTGCATAAGTTTTTTAAAATTTTTGTCACCAGAATAAAAACCAATTTTTTTCGATCTGGAGATCCAATTTGCTGCAATTTGCATTTTTTTTATCATTTTGGGAAAAATGTAACAAATATGCTAAAATTTACATCCGTGAATTGTTTCAACACCTTTTTCTTTGCTCAGAAAATATTCATTTCATTGTTGGAAACACACAACGGGTTTTTGTTTTTGCATAGCAACCTCCTCATATGCATCATCAGTATACATCAGTTCTCATCCATTCGCGTTTTGGTACCGATCATCGCTCTCGTCGATAGTACACCAGCGAGTCGCCGACTCGCAGGAAAAAAAAACATTCTTAAAAAACCTAATTAGAGACGCGGAAAAAATAAAAATAACTAGGAAAAAATCTAAATTTCATGAAAAATTTTATATCCTCGTCATAGAATCTTGAAAAGAAAAAAAAATTCCATAAAAAAGAAAAAGTGCATAAATACCTAGTAAAAAAAATAGATTTTAGAACGGTATAGCCTAAAACAAAAAAAAAAAAATAATAATATTGTAATAGTGTTAAAAGAATTCCTAACGATAACCAAAAATAGTTTTTCTTAAACCTAATTTACTTAGTTCTATAAAAAAAAACAAAAAGCTCAATTTAAATTTATTGGAAATTTTTGGTTTCCTATTAAGTGTTTAAAAATAAAATAAAACCAAAGAAACTATTCCCATATATAAAAAAATATAAAGTGCATACAAAAGTAAAATTAGAAAAAATCGCATGCTAGTCCATAAGTAATTTAACATACCCCTGTTAAATTGCATGCGATAAAACCCCTAAAGTCGTGTTGAGAAAAAAGATCGATCGCATTACAACAACCATACGCTGAATTTGATGTGCAGAATCTGCACTCGTATGGTTGTGTGTTGATCCATTTTTTTTTTTTTGCTCTTTACCTTTGCCTATCAACATCTTCACCAGCATCTAGCAACAACAACGATGGAAGGCCTTTCACCGAGCTGTTTGCAGAATCTAATGTAAGTCTCTGTTATCATATTTCATTTTGTTTTGATTAACATTTATGGTATTGCGCATGCTTTGAGAGACAGGCTTGATAATTACTTATCTCATTAATTGTAAAATGTTTCATTTCCAATCATTCCTTTATGTTACAAATTCAACATACCTGATTCAAACTTCGCATACTTAAGCTTCTCTCTCATTTTGCGAAATGTCATTTTGATATTTTTACTTTTGTTTTGATTTTTAAATTTCTAAAATCTTTATACATATTTTATGCGTTCTGCTCATGGGGAATATTTTGGTTTCTTCAATTTTTTAAATTTCAGAATATCAGTTAAGTAACTAAAAGAAAAAACCATAAATTTCTAATTTATTTCCTAGGATTTTCCCACAAACCTAGATTGGAATTTTTCTAAAGTAAAAACACTTAGTTAACATTTTTTTTTTTACTTTTATCTTAAGCTTAACATAAACGTACACGGAATTAAATGGTTAAAGATTGATACTCCTCAGAACTTGAGATTTAAAAAAAAAACAAGAAAACTATTTAAAAATGAATTTGTAACCTTTGTATAAAAAAGTTATAATTTAGTATAAACTTATATACATCTTGCTTTACTTTAAACTTTACTAGTATTAGATTTTTTTTTCTCTTTTACATATAAGGGTAAAAATAAAATGCATTGCTCTGTGAATAACATTATTCAAACCTTAAACGAGTGAGTTTTTTTTCCGATCATGATTTGCTACAGCTTTTTATTTCCGTTTCCGGTAGTATGGCAAAGAAGATAATTGTGGTAACTTAAATTTGCGTAAGGGATCTTTCTAATCTTTTCGCCCCGAAAGATCATAGGTAGGGCCGGGTTTAGAGCGAGCATATCTAAATATCATCTAAAGATATGCCAATTTCTGTCATATTGAAGGAGAAATACGTGAGTTCCATTTTTTTTGATAAGTAGTATACCAGTTTTGAGTTTTGGTTGATTGGTTCAATTAGATATTTTATTTGTTAGGATTTTAGTAATGTTACCAGGGACTCTATAACAATAAAATGATGAAGTGGGAACTGGTAGTTAGAAGAGTCAAGGATCCCCCCAGCCAGGGGCGTGGAGAGAAAATCCGGGCCCGGGCGTAATTATATACCGGGCCCCCTCCACTACTAGATTTTTTTTATTTGAGACTATCACATCGTCGAGCGAATATTGTTTTTCCGTAAACGCAAGGATGCCCACGAGATATATGAAATGTGTAAAGTTTTGATTTTGTTTGCTTCCCGGTCATATTCATAAAATAAAAGGTCAAAAAATAAGGTTTGAGCCGGTCTGCGATCAAAGCTTGAAAAATGTATTAAAAATTTTTTAATTTTTGAAATTTTTTTGAAACCTCATCGTTTTGTTCTCATAACGCCAATTTTACATCTGTATTTGGAAAAAGGCCCTTTTAAGTTTTAGATGGAATAAGAGAGAACTAACGATAACTTTTTTAATATTTTTTTTTCTTAAATACTGCAATTTAAAAATTAAATTTAATATTTTAAAAAAGGCAGGATTCGGTACCTTCCAGCTTTTAAGCTATTAAGCGTGTAAAAGGCACGGGCTCGGGTTTTTTCCTTGGCCCGCGGGGCTTAAGCTTAGAGGCCCGTGAAGACCCGTAAATCACAAGCAAGTTTAGAAGCACATTATTGAAAAAAATTATGGAAAATAATGTACATATAAGTGTAGTACTTCTGCTTGAGTCCGGGCCCTCCAAAAAACTCCGGGCCTGGGGGGAATCCCCCCTTACCCCCCTCGTCAGGCCTGCCCCCAGCCACTGACAGCTAGCCCAAATAAACGTGTCCCGCTCGATTCTACTAGCTGGCCAACGAAATGATTTTCCTTCCGTGAAAATAAAAATTCTTCGGTCCACTACGATTACAAACTCTTTAAGTGACTTTTAAGATAGAAATATTTACTTCCAAACTTCATGTTTTTGAAAATATTTAAAAACAGATATTTACAGGTGAAACAACCGATTTCCAACTGACGGTAAGCACCCAGTGGGTTTTTTTAAATGGAATAACAGGTTAGGTTTAATTGTTATTACTGTCCCCTACCATTATAACTGGTTTTTAAGAATAGATTTGCTGTTTTCATAACTGGACTTTTGGCCGCCCAGATCGTTCAAATACCCGTATGTTTCCTCTCCAAAATTTTTCGTAAACATACTAACCAATTTTTTCCACTCCTTAAGGGGTCTCCCTTACATTACTGGGAGAGGAAAATAACGTTGCAGACCCCCATTAATGTTTCCTCCCCGACATTTTTTCCAACATATTAGCCCCTTTCATTACCCCAAAACCCGTTTCTGGCAACTTTCAAAAAATTATTAGCTAAAACAGTATAATTTCGTTGCCCATTTTCGGTGACAGAACTTAAGCTTTTGTTTTCTTTTTTTAACTTTTTTTGTATACTTTCTAATAAATAATGGAATAGATTCAATTAATTTTCATTCTAATGCAGACTTTTCCAAAATTTTCCAATAGAAATGTACTACAGTGTAGGGTATGTAATGTTTACCCATGCCAAAGGTTACACCCTTACTAGTTTTAATTTCAATCCAAGTTTTGTAAAAATCGTCATATTTGAAAAAGACTGGTTAAGAGCAATGCTTACTAGCTATAAACAGCTAAACTATTCCTACATAACTATACAATTACGCCAAAAGTACAAGCAAGGCTTTCAACGTTTTATGCAAACATTGATTTCAAACGTTATACTGACAGATTCGGAACTTTTATGCGATGCAGCATATTAAATTTTTGGTCAGGCCAAGGATATCACCCTTACTATTTTTTTTTTTTTAATTTGCTTGTTTTTAAATTGCTTACTCTTCAAAATGCTAATGTAATTTTCTAAACTTTCAGGTTTCTTTATTCATTGCATTTCATTACGTTTCATATTACGATTATTTTTTTATTTGCTATGACTGTCAATAACCTCTATTTAAATACTCTGTCTCTGTAGTAACGTTAGCAAAAAAATGTTTTCCCAAGATACTTACAAGCATCTGTTTTAGAACATAGAGCAGCATACTCGTATCTTACGTTCTACCTCTTAATTTTCTTTTTTCTGTTGGCTTAGTACATTGCTGTGTGTTTCCTTACTGCGATAAGGTTAGTTTTCGCGTTTCTGAACATGAGCGCTAAATTTTCATTTACCTTTTTAGGTTACCAAGATTTTTTTTTTTTTTTTCATTTTCTTGTCACTGCATAAGCCAGTAAAAGTAGCTTGGTCCTTACCAGATTTTCATCTATTCGTTGATAACTTTGCTCTGATTTTTTCTTCGAATTTAACATCACAGATGAATTTCGTTTATAGTTCAAGCAGTGCAGCAACAGTAGTAATAGCTTAGTTGCATTCATCCTTTCTATGTCCTTGCAACTTTTCCTTTATTTTCAGTTTTGCACTATCCTTTTCTTTGCATTCACCTTTGTATGCTGTTATCCTATTTTCCTGTTTTTTCCACAAGTCTTTCATTTGTAATTCAAGATGTCAGTCAGTTGGGAAAACCAAACTTAATTAAAGTTTCATTTTTTGTCGAAGTGCTTGTTGTCATTGGTAAAGCTACTAAGTACTCCATTTATTACTCTATTCCTACTGTGTTTGATGGGACTAAACTGCTGCTGCTCCTCTTTTCCATTTTTCATTTATAAATCATTTTTAAAGATTTATTCTTATACTAAAATAAAGCAAAATGTCTTCATGTAACAAAATTACTTTAATAATGTACATTTTTGATTTTATTGCTGGGAACAGTAATTTAATATGGAATTAGTGGTCAGTAGATCATTTCGATAACTTTTTTCTCTTCCTAGATTAGATTAACATCAGCTGGAATAAAAGTATAAAATTTAATCAACAATTTCGTAAGTCAACTTGAGTAATTTCTTAACGGGCCTTCTGGTTTTCATGATAATTATGACACTAGCGGTTCTAGCAACAAAAATCTTTTAAAATCTTTTAAAGATTTTTTCGTAGCTAACATAAATAAGAGATCAAAATTTGGTAGGGTAGAAGGGGGAGGTTTCGACACGTGGGAGGCTTCATCAGTGCCAAATTTTGCGATTTCTAATCGCACTTACTTCCGCGTGTAAACCAAAAAGTCTTACTCCTAATGGTACGCAGCTATCATAAAAATTTCTCTGCGCAATTCGGCTAGGGTGCGTAGTTAGTCGTGATTTTGTATTTTTATAGCAAGTTGATGTAATATTTGCTTGTTGCTTTTTGTGTGATACTCGGTTAATATAAAATAAAATTTCCGTTTTTTTTAAGCAGATACTTAAATATATTATTACTGTTAATATTACATTTAAGGTTTGCAAAATAAATAAAAGTTAACTGCGAAATTTTGCAAATTTGGAAACAAGTGGATAAGGGAGGATTCGTCAAGTGAAAATGGGAGGATTCGACAACTGAAATTTATACATATGATTCAATTATTTTCCATGAATCTGATTTTTCACAAGATATGGAGTTCGGTACTAATGCCGAGGTACAAATGGATATAGAACCAGCCTGAATCATGTCTCGAACTCGTTCAAGGCTCTGACCTTCCTGATCCGAATGATTTGCTGGATATGGCCCCGATTGAAGACGACATCCCTGATTCTCGTTATCCGATTGTATCACCGGAAGCAATTCGTCTTTTACCATCTACATTCAAAAGGTTGAAGGTTTCAAAAAACCAAGGGAATCAAGAATTTATATGACTGACGAAGCCTCCCTAAAAGTGGGAGGTTTCGTCATTTATTTTAACTATGGTTTTTTGGTCACAGTTCCGAAAATAGCGAAGATATAGAATTTTTTGTAATTTACAAAAGAAGCACACATATTCGTGCATAGTCTGTGTGTATTCAAAAGAACATGCACAATTGCATATGGAAGATATAAGGACTTTATTGTTAGGGTGTCGAAACCTCCCCCTTCTCCCATACATTCATAAGTTTTTAAGTATCGTCGGGTTATCGCAGGTTTTTTCGTCTCGGAATCACGTATTTATGTCCCGCATTTGCACATATTAGGTATTTTTTAAATATATTTAGTCCCAATTAAAATCTCCACAAGCTCAGACCTTATCACGCATAATCTCCGCATGCACTAGCCTGGTTTTAGTGTTGTATGAAAAAAAAAATACAGCGATATTGATAGCTTGTACGGGCTAATTTTGTTAGGTTACTCAAAAAACTGATTCTAAAAAAATTTGGTCCCAATCGGAGGGGGGTAACACCTGCCCCATCGGGCCCAAAGAGGGGCACCTTTGCGAAAATTTCACGAAAATAATTCATAGCTCCCTCGGGGTGACCCCTAGAGGGGTGAAATGTATGACCAGGTTACACTATTTTTTTCTTTCCAACATTTTTTCCAAGCACACCTACCCCCTATTTATCACCCTCCGGGGGTCCCCCCTGCAAAATCCACATTTTTGAAAATTCGCTGTAACTGTTCCAGAATGACCCCAAGCTAGATAAGATGTATGACCAGGTCCCATTATTTTTTTATCCCCAACATTTTAATGAGACAGACCTACCCCCTATCTGCCCCCCTTTTGGGGTCCCCCTACAAAAAACTCAAAAAATTAAAAAAATTTCTAAAAATAGTTCAAAGCTCCCACGGAGTGACCTCTAGAGTGGTGAAATGTATGACCAGGTTCTATTATTTTTTCCTCTCCAACATTTTCTCTTGACACACTTGCACCCTATCTGCCACCCTTTTAAGGGCCCCCCTTCAAAATCCACATTTTTTGAAAATTTGCTGCATTTGTCCTGCGATGCCCGCAATATAGGCTTAATATCCAATTAGGTCCTATTATTTTTTGTTCCCTTATATTTTTCGGTGATGCACCTACCCCCTAAAATCCACCTCTTGGGCGCCCCCCCTACAAAAAAGCAAAAAAATTAGGAAAAATATCGAAAAATAGTTCTTAGCTCCCCCGGAGTATTTCATAGAAGAGTAAAACGTAAAACCAGGTCCAATTATTTTTTCCGACATTTCCCCCCAAGCCAATCTACCTCCTATCTGTCACCCTTCTGGAGGTCCCCCTACTAAGTCCACATTTTTGAAAATTCGCTGTAACTATCCCTGGTGACCCCTAGATGGGACAAATGCATCACAAGATCCTATTATTTTTTTATCCCCAATACTTTCCCCTCACACACCTGCCTCCTATCTGCCACCTTTTTGGGGCTACCCCTATAAAAACACTTCAATATAGGAGTTCACTTATAAAGTGACACAGTTTAATTGTTACATATCATGCTCTGGCGCGGTTAAAAACATTCCTTTCATTTCACTTACTTATGTTCATTTATTTCATAAGCCATCAATTAAATTAAAAAAGAATTTAGAGTTAGATAAGCCTCTTTTAGTTGCTTGTTGGCAATAGATTCTTATAACTTGCGATGACTAATAGCAAGTCTTAAAAATCACCTTAATTCCACCAGAGGCCTTCATTGCAGTCTTGAGCCATCTTTACGCCACTTTCAGCCATGTCGTTGACAAAGGGCACTTAATTCCATTTTATGAAGCCCTCTATCAGTTTTTTTACGATGCTGTGACTAATTACGGTAGAGTGAGCTGAAGGAAAAGGTCTACCGAACTTAGGCAAAAGAAAATGACACATCATCTGTTAAAGATGATAAAGAAGGACCTTCTCCTTCAGCTGACTCAACCGTAATCATTCTCAGCAGCGTAAAAAAGCTGATAGAGGGCTTCATAAAATGGAATTAAGTGCCCTTTGTCAACGACATGGCTAAAAGTGGCGTAAAGATGGCTCAAGACTACAATGAAGGCCTCTGGTGGAATTAAGGTGATTTTTAAGACTTGCTATTAGTCATCGCAAGTTATAAGAATCTATTGCCAACAAGCAACCAAAAGAGGCTTATCTAACTCTAAATTCTTTTTTAATTTAATTGATTTACGTATTATTTTTCGATGGCTTATGAAATAAATGAACATAAGTAAGTGAAATGAAAGGAATGTTTTTAACCGCGCCAGAGCATGATATGTAACAATTAAACTGTGTCACTTTATAAGTGAACTCCTATATTGAAGTGTTTTTATAGGGGTAGCCCCAAAAGGGTGGCAGATAGGAGGCAGGTGTGTGAGGGGAAAGTATTGGGGATAAAAAAATAATAGGATCTTGTGATGCATTTGTCCCATCTAGGGGTCACCAGGGATAGTTACAGCGAATTTTCAAAAATGTGGACTTAGTAGGGGGACCTCCAGAAGGGTGACAGATAGGAGGTAGATTGGCTTGGGGGAAATGTCGGAAAAAATAATTGGACCTGGTTTTACGTTTTACTCTTCTATGGAATACTCCGGGGGAGCTAAGAACTATTTTTCGATATTTTTCCTAATTTTTTTGCTTTTTTGTAGGGGGGGCGCCCAAGAGGTGGATTTTAGGGGGTAGGTGTATCACCGAAAAATATAAGGGAACAAAAAATAATAGGACCTAATTGGATATTAAGCCTATATTGCGGGCATCGCAGGACAAATGCAGCAAATTTTCAAAAAATGTGGATTTTGAAGGGGGGCCCTTAAAAGGGTGGCAGATAGGGTGCAAGTGTGTCAAGAGAAAATGTTGGAGAGGAAAAAATAATAGAACCTGGTCATACATTTCACCACTCTAGAGGTCACTCCGTGGGAGCTTTAAACTATTTTTAGAAATTTTTTTAATTTTTTGAGTTTTTTGTAGGGGGACCCCAAAAGGGGGCAGATAGGGGGTAGGTCTGTCTCATTAAAATGTTGGGGATAAAAAAATAATGGGACCTGGTCATACATCTTATCTAGCTTGGGGTCATTCTGGAACAGTTACAGCGAATTTTCAAAACTGTGGATTTTGCAAGGGGGACCCCCCGGAAGGTGATAAATAGGGGGTAGGTGTGCTTGGAAAAAATGTTGGAAAGAAAAAAATAATGTAACCTGGTCATACATTTCACCCCTCTAGGGGTCACCCCGAGGGAGCTATGAATTATTTTCGTGAAATTTTCGCAAAGGTGCCCCTCTTTGGGCCCGATGGGGCAGGTGTTACCCCCCTCCGATTGGGACCAAATTTTTTTAGAATCAGTTTTTTGAGTAACCTAACAAAATTAGCCCGTACAAGCTATCAATATCGAAAAAACGCGCACTAAAACCAGGCTAGCATGCACATTATCATTTTTATACCTTACGCCTTGCAATTGTTCTTCCATTTGTAATGCATATAGCTATGTCCGTCAATCTATTGAAATCATTTTATTATTTTTTGGAAGCAAGATAATTCGATGAAATTTTGTACACTGCCTCTGTCGTAAAAGTTAGCTCGGGGATTGAAAACAAATGAAATCGCCTATCTCCTTTACAAAAATAAAATATTTAGAACAGAATTTAATGAAGATTATTTACAAAAACTCAACTGCAATACCATGAATACTAAAAATATTCGGGGAACGTTTCGAGCGTAGTCTCGATTAATACGGACGGGCGTGACAACTCCCATTTTCATTTTTTGAGAAAATTGTTTTAAGTTTTTTGAAATTCGTTTCTTGTATGGGATTTTTAAGTTCTCTGCTTTTTAATTTTTATATAGAGCGGCCATTCCACGGGAATGGACGGGACATGTCGTAGAGATATAATGATAGAAAGTGGTGATTTAGAGGTATGATCTGCGATATTATTTTTTCTTTTGAGGTAGTATAGTTTTAGAACAACAAACGATATAATCCCAGTGTGCCAGACGGTTCAAATTTCCGCTTTTTTATCCGTTACGGATCCGTTACTGATCCGTTGGCGGGAGAGATTCCCAAAAAAAAGCGAATCGTTTACATACAAACTTAAAATTGTGCCTGTGTTAGGAAGAATTGGCTCAAAAAGTTTGGGATGGACGGGACACAAAAAATTTATTGCTTTTTGGACATACTTTCAGTTTGATATTTCTACGAAATGACTTAAACAGACTTAACAAAATAAATGTGTTCTTATAACCGATGCTTCATATTTGCAAGAAATGTTCAAAAAATTTTGGGATCATTGTTAACAAATTAATTATGCATTAAATTTTGTGGGGTGGACGGGACAAAATTTTAAGAAACAATAATTGTACCAAAATTTATTTACAAGCTGACGGCTTACAACAATATAACATTTGAGTTGCTTGGATTCAATTTTGGGAAATGCATAAACAGTAGACTGATTCAAAAACCACTGCTACCCAAAAAAAAAAAAAATATAAACGAGGGTGTTAAATAACTGAGCTGAGACTTTTTAAAATTTTTTTGAAGGTCATTTAGAGATCACGCAATGTCGATCACTTTTTAGCCCAAATACCTACAAAAAACTTTTATTCCGGATAAATCTTCTTATTCCAAGGACACCATGAAACCACGCAATAAACAATTCACTGAAGCATCTCAACCCATTATATCCTGTTTTTTGCGGGTCTTTAGCCATCATCCTCAGATTTTGAGATATCCTTGCTTGAAGTTGCAGGAAGCTCTGTTTTCAGGCTTATGGTGCAGTTCCAGGAAACGATGTAGTTCCATATTTTCAATGGAATCGAATAGCTATAATCTTCCTTATAAAACTATACATTCTAATTTTTTCGATTGGACTTTTACATCCCGAGATATCACCGTTTGAAGTAAACGTATCTCAACCCCCATACAAAGCACTACATTATATTTGTAGCGTAAAATCCATTTAACATATAAAAATGATAACCATTTACTTCAAAGTTAGATAACTCTTACTTTCAGAGTCCGATCGGAAAAGTTTGAAGGCATAGTTTTATAAGGAAGATTGTGGCTATTCGATGTCATTGAAAAAATGGAACTACCACATTTCCTGGAACTGCACCATAAGCCTGAAAACAGCGCTTTCTGCAACTTTAAGCAAGGATATCTCAAAATCTGTTTGTGATGGCTGAATTCTGCCCTCGGATTCGTTTTAAGCACATTGTAAACCAAGGGTGTCAGCGTAGAACAAAAGTGAGCCAATTTTGGCTCGACACCAACAACATCAATATTTCTGTACAACATTCACAGAAATAATTTTTGTTGTTTTTTTTCACGCTCGTGAAAATTTCGCGTTTTTGTTGCTTTTTTGCGTACACACAAAATCGAACTCGAACCAACATAAAACAAAAACAACGACTACGTCACATCAAAAACAAAAACAAGAAACAATGTGGGTATTAATGCGTTGATGCGCAGTTGCAAAAATGCAAGTCTTTTACGCACTAACGCCTGAACGTTCAATGTGAATATTTACATTTCAGAAATTGCAGGAGTAGTGCAAAATTTTCGGTAATCTGTTTGATGTTTTACAAATGTCAAACTTTCGCAAACCGCACTTCCTCAACAACGCAAGAGCATTGCGCAACAACGCGTGAATACCCCTACTTTTTGTGTGTGTCCCAGTTCTTAGAAATTTTGAAAATTGTTGAAATATTATTGTTGTAAACGAGGCATGAAAAAACAACAAAAAATTGTTTTTGTGATTGTTTAATTCGAATTTGAAGTTGTTGTAAAAGCGAAAACTTTGCGCTGCATGCGCTTGTCTCAGTGATTTGAAAACGCTGACACCCTTGTTGTAAACCATACCGTATGGTACCTCAACTTTCTGCTACAGGACTTTTTTTTTTGTGGTCCTGTGTAATTATTAATGTAATTATTAATGTATCTGGATCAAGCAAGTACAGCTCTAACTCCCTTCGTGCATCGTTTTAAACAATAGCTTGTATACCCACAAAAAATAATATACTTACTACAATACGGGAATCATATAGGCATGGTTTTTGATCAAGACAAAATTTGGTAGAATTATTATGACTTTAAAGCTTTATTCGTTTAACCACTCTGTTCGATCACAAAAGGGTTAATTTTTGAAAATTTTTTTTTTAAAATCATTCTTACTTATCGTTATGCTACAGTTATTGGTTCAAATAAAATAAAACTTGCGCTTTTATTAATTTCGCACAGAAAAACAAGTAATTTGACTTAATGTGCAACGGTCCATAGAATATGTTGTGTACGTCACGTCGTTGACTGCGACAGATTTGACGGAGAAGCCAATGAATACTTTGAAAACGGATTAAATCATCAAAATATTTGTGGTTTTTTTCATAAAGAATCTCTTTCTAAATTGTAAAATATATTTCCCAATTCATGATGTATTAATGGGTAATCGAGTTTCTAATTTTTTAATTTTTTAATTAATTTATCGGATACTTCTTAACTTTAACGTCAATTTTACCGAATTTTCTTATAGAGTGAACGCCAGACGGACTTGAGTATGCGAAATATGAGTATCGAAAACTGAGCTCAAATTCTCATAGATCTGAGCACAAGTAACAAGAAAGTGGATGTTGCCAGGACCTGCAGTGGTCCATTTTTTTAAGCCCCTTCCGCCGTCCAGTCCGAACATGGTTTCCCGTACTCAGTTTTGAAAGTCATTTTTGGTAGATTGAGACCTTATTATGAAAATGATCTAGTCAAATTTGGTTCGATTATCTCAAAAAACGCCTTCAGTATAGCGTTTTGAAGCTTTTGCTTATATGGGAGATGCCACGTCCTCTTGTCCGAATTCACCCAGTTTTTTCTCAGAGCTTACAACTTATAGTATTTATGTGCATTTTGGTTGCATTGTCATGAAAAATACTACGAAAGTTGCATTTTAAATATATTTTTTGTATGGGCGGTAGGCGTGTCCGTTGACTGATTTTGCTCATTTTCAATCTCTCGAGCTAACTTTAACAACAGGGGTACTGTACCAAATTCAATTGAATTATCTTGCTCAGTTTTCCCAAAAAATGTATTTCCACATACAGCCAGCCACCCAGACAGACGGACATGGCTGTATCAACTCAGGAGCTGACGCTGATCAAGAATATATATACTTTTCTATATCTGCCACGACTCCTTCTCTGCGTTACAAACGGAAGCACAAAGTGAATATACCCTGGGTGTAGGGTATAAAAATATCCAATAAATTAATTAAAAAGTTAGCAACTCGAATACCTATTAATACATCATGAATTGGAAAATATACTTTTGATGAAAAATCATTGATTTATCAGAAGTTATGATGAAATTTTCATTTGAACTTTTTGTATGGGGCGATGAACCAATAAAGCAAAACGGTTAATACCACTGAATTCCCCGTACCCGAATTACGTAAGAACGACCCATTTCCCGTCAGACTAAAAAAAAAAAAGTCCAAAAAACTAATACATTTTACACTTCAATTTTATTCAGAAAACAAAAGAAAAACGCGACGTGTTGACTAATTCCACCTTTAGCTGTCAGTCGAAAAAAACGATAGCAATTTAAGTAATTTACTTTTGTTCAATTAAATTGAAACTGATTGCACAATGATTCTATGCAAGGCTGTAGGTGCATTCGAATGTTAAATTCTGTTTGGACAATATTTGCTTAATATAAAAATTTAATACCTCTCCCTATCATCGGGCATTAGTGTAGCGGTCTAAAGAGTTGGTAAATGTAAGTAAAAATAATCTATTTCTATCTATCGCACGGATGGTCGTGGATTCAAATCCTGGTGCGGCCAGTTTTTCTCTTTTTTTTTTTTTTAATTTTATTGAAAAAATGCTTACCGCAGCATTACAAATAAGCGCTTCAAAAGGCTATTTACAGTAAGTCTGCGGTAAGCTTAATCGCGCTTACATCCTATGACATGCAATGTTAAAAAGAAAGAACAGTTCTTACGGAGCGGAAGCGCTTATTGGTAAAAAAATGCACTTCAGTAGACTTCTTGAAGCACTTCTTTTCCCCTTCGATTGCTTTAATTTGACTAAGTTTTGTATACAATACTAATAAACCGTATCCAATTTACATATACTTTAGAATAACTTCCGAAGTAAAGTATTTTTGAACGAACGGTACGTGTGTCTGCCAAATTAATTTCTCTAATTTTCAATTCCAAAATTTATGCCTACTTGTTTTCATGGCCTCGCCTCTGCCATATATTAAAAGCTGAAGGAAAAATCGAATGAATAAACAAAACGTTGAAAAATTTAAGGTTTTTTTATTAAACGTTTTTGAGCTCCCAAATGAACAGTCAAAAATTCAAATTTCAATGGACCGCTTGATGTGTTTTCAGTTTTCTTGAAATTATGTAAATATAAAAACTATGCGCTACGAAATAGTTTTGTGGAGGCCCTATAGTCCAGAATGTGATAAACCACACAAGAAGAAGAATCTTATTTACATCAAAAAATTTCAAATTATTTTTTAGTTTCGATTTCGTTCTTTTAGTTTGTTTTAACTTTAAGTGGATGACTAAAACTTTGGCCGCATCTCCATCATCGCTTTTTTTTTTCCCTCTATCCATGTAAAGTTAATTTGCTTGAATAATGAATGAATGGTGGTGCACAGCGTATTTTTGCGAACCCCTTTATCTACACTCGCATTAATTCAACCTCCAGAAACAAACTTCAACCTTCTTTAGTAATATGAACTAAAAAAAAGCGCAAGAAAGTACTTTTTAGTGAGTCCTTAACAGATTTTCCACTTTTTGTGGTCATTATTTAATGCGTCCGCTACAGAATCGTTTTCCTCCTCTTTGCAGTTCTCAAATCCAATGTGCCATCTTTACACGGAGAGCCGGAAAAAGTGTTATTAAACAGATGAATCATTTTTCTTACCCGCAGCTTAACTGAAGGATTTTGTTGGTTTAGAACAACAAAATGTCTGCTCCGCCTTCCGTGATATCGGTGCAATGAAAAAAGTAGTGAAAGTTTTCATGAAAACTTTTGACGCCATATCGCGATAGCTGCATAAGTTTTACTTCGTAAAAAATGTCAGAAGATTCGGTGGGGTGGGCAAAAGTAGAAGTCGACTAAAATACAGGAAGTGTTTAAAATGACATTAGAAGTATTAAAAGTCGATAAATGATTTTTGATATAGTGGCTCTACCTACTGCAACTGTAAGTAGTTGTAAGCAGGTATACATTCACACAACCACGTTAAGTATTATTTGGAAAGGAGTCGTCTTTATCAATAGGTACATAGTATCAAAGTAGCATGTGTACAAGTATATTCAAGATAAAAAGAAAAAAATAACACTGTGCTAGTTGGAAATTCTGACATCGATGGGACCCATGTAGTTGACATAATTCGAGCACGCTAATTTCAATGGTCATAGTCATTTTTATGGTTTGGCTCTTGTTTTCGAGAAATTTATGTTTGAAAATTTGACTAAAAAAAAAAAATTTAAGTAAAAAACAGATATTTTTTTCCATTTCCTATCAACAGATACCTATTCAGTTTGGTCAAATTTTTCACTTTTGCAACCTATTGAGTGTTCACGCTTACAAAAAGTACAGCAAAATGCTAAAAAATCGGTTTTTGTAAAAATTTTGTATGTTTTACATGGAAATATTTTTTTTATCAAATTTATTCTACTTCTGATGCTTCTTCTTCACTTGTTTTAGTTCCTTGGCTAAAGCAATCGACTGTCACTGCGATAACTAGAAAGTCGTACAATCATATCTAAACGATTTTGAGTAATTTCGATGTGATTGCATTGTGGGGTTACATTTGGTGGTTGAAAAAACTCTCTATATGCTTCTTCAATGCTTTCCAATGATGGGTGCTAATATTCACTCATTGAATAAATTTTGTTGGCTCGTACTCCACTTGATATTTTTTCGTTCTGTTTAATCCATTACTGAATTCAAGCACGCATAACATTCTTCTGGATCATGTACTAAGCATCCTGACATATAATATATGGGGCCAGTTCTCCATAACGATCTATATGTTCACCAAAGTACAAATGATACGTTCCGTGGGTTCCTACCACGCTTGCTTGACGAAATAGTAAATTTTCCACAAACATTACATTGTTTAATTTTGCATAGTTATTAATTTTTTTGGATTTTTAACTTTAATATTGTATGAACAACCGATAAAATAATGCACTAACATACAAATAAATTATTGCTTTTCGTCGTTTAATGTTAGAATATCATTATAAAATCAAGAAAAAGTATCAACAATACAATAAATTTTAAAAGAAAATGTTATTTTCATGTAAAAACTCTAAATTTTGGCAATAAAAAAGACTCTCTTAACATTTTGGGGGGAAAATATTCAAACCACACACTATAAGTCACAAAGGTAAAAAATTCGACCAAACTGAATAGGTTTCTATTGAAAAAATTGTAGAAATGGAAAAAATACCTGTTTTTCATTTAAATTTTTTATTTTTTTTAGTCAAATTTTCAAACTTGAATTTTTCAAAAACAAGAGCCAAACCATAAAAATGGCTATGACCATTGAAATCAGCATACCCGAAATATGTTTACTACATGGGTCTCTTCAATGTTAGAAAAAAAATTGCTCCGATTCGAGATTCGAGTAATGATTGAGCAGAATGTAAATTGAACATAACCAGATTTTTCATTAAACTGTTTGTGCAAGAAACGTATATTTCCATCACTGCATCTCAGTTCCCACTAAATTTTTTTTCAGAAACTCGCCGCAGGTTGTTCTCATAAAAGGTTTATCGACTACCATACAAAAATTAAAGTCAACACCTTTCCCTAAAAATTATACATTTTTCCCTTTATTTTGGTCCAATAGCCAGTTTTTAACGTTGTTCATTTTTTTTTTTGTGCGGGCGCGCCCGTTAAAAAACTAAGAGTATTTAATATGCTTTTTTGGGGTCTTTCCCCATTTCGAATTTCTTACAAAATGGTGCAGCGGTTTAACCGCGGCAACGTATTTCGCCGTTGAGGGCGTGGTACCGAGCGCTACATAACCAACAGTGTTTATTATCATTGCATTCCGAATTTCATAAAAATCGATGCAGTTGCTGAACTGCAACACCGCACAGTGGTATTTTTTGGCGGAAAAATAGCAATTTTTCGTCAACTAAATTTCAAAAATGTAATGATGCAGTTTTATAGAGAAATGTTATACTAAGAAGTTGCCATCAAAACTTTTTCTAAAAAGTCAAATTTTTGCTTCGAAAAAATGATACAAATTCACTTAAGATGTACGTGTGAAACTGATAAATTTTTTCACGCAACTATGTGGTGTTTTTTATAAATAACACTAGTTTACAAATGATTAAAATTTTTTTCCCATTGAATGCCATTATTCGTTTTATATGTAAAATGGGCTGCTGATTCCGAAAATCGCATTATTTTTTTTCGTGTCGTTTTCGAGATATCGGTCATTTTCGGTTTTTCGACCAAAAAAACAAGATAGTTCCACTTAAATACAAATATCTCAAAACCAATATCTGTGTTTAAACGTATTATATGTCATATTAACACGTTGAGTGCCATGTGCACCGCCGGCGGTACATACTTTGCTTGTAGCGCTGTGCCACCATACAAATTCAATAAGTATGAAAAAATGTCGGCTTGTAATAACTGTTGAATATAAAATGGCGTGACAGCCGGCGGTACACGTGGCACATGAGCGAAACCAAATTATCTAAGTACTTTGTTCACCGCAGGTTTGTTGAAAATATTTGACCACTGTGTTATCATACAAATAAAATATACATCTTGAGGTGAAGAAGCAATAAAAACAACCAAAAAGTTCGCAACATTTTGAAATAGGTGTATAAATTATTATTATAATTATTATGGATTATAATCCACCTTTTTGCCTGGAATGTTTCAACATAACACATTAGTTATTAGATAAAAGATATAGAAAAAATTCAAAACTCTAACCAAAAATACCTTTTCCTCTGTGATAAAATACAAAAATTTTTTGCTTTACTGCAGTGCTTCAGAATATATATTGCATTGAGTTCACATGCACCGCCGGCGGTACACACGGCACACTGGGGAAGTTTTAGTGTGTACCGCCGACGGTTCACGTGGCACCTGACGGGGGACATTTTGCTTGTATGGTGGCAAACAACGTGTTTAAAGTTAATTAAAATACCTATAAATAACGTTCACATCACTTTTTAGCTGGTTTGCTAGTTTCGGAGGAATAAATTAATTTCTGAAAAAAATATTATTTTTTTCCGAAAAAATTAAAAAAGTCAAAATCAACTGCAGATATCATGGTTAGTTTTCCCATAAAAAAATATTTCCACGCACAGCCAGCCACCCAGCCAGACAGAGGGACATAGCTATATCGACTCAGGAGGTGAAGCTGATCAAGAATACCGTAAGCAGGGGTGACTTTGACATCTGGGGGCGACTTTAACCGGCAAGAAAAAAAAGATTAAAATCGTAATATTTTCATCTCGAGGACTAGTTATCGATTTGTATTTGGTCAATGTGTAACCTTGAAGTATTGGTGCATTTTCGAAAAGTTGTCTTATGTAGCATTTTTTAACGCTCAGAAAATTACTACTTATTGACTAGAAGGAAAATTGCTAGCGGTGGGTGAATGATATCACTAAAATTATTGTTTAATTTTCTTCCCTAATCAATCGACTTTCATGGATATATTTGCCTCTTAGTATTTTTAATGCATTTTTAAATAGGAGTATGTTAAAAAACAACGTTTTTGGGGTGACTTTGAACCGGTTGAAAGTCACCCCCAAAAAACTTTGTATTGTTAGGCTGGCTCAAAAGAAATCCGAACTCGAGCCATATTGACTCCCAAAATACTGGGCATGGTGAACTGTAGTGAAAATAAAGTCTAGTCTTTCGCCAGAGTGAAATTATTTTTTCCTTTTGATCTTTGTAAAACAATTTAATATTTTAATGAGAACCCAAAAAGGATACTTGTTATTATTTATTTAGGTAATTTTGCAAAAAATTAAGCTACCGAAGTCCTTTACTAAAAGAGGAATTTTTGAAGTTACCTACTAAGAATTTCTTTTGTTTTTTAAATTTTTTGAATCAAGTATTTTTTATTTTCTAATTTGCAATGGATTTTTAACATGTTTTTGTGGATTTTTATGTTTTGCTTAGCCTTTAATATCAGTACATATTGTTATTTGATGTAACATTTGTACAAAAAATTAAAACATACCAAAGGCTGAAACCGAATTTATCAAAAATTTTTGTTTATTTTTAATCGCGACCTTGAAAACATTCCATAACCTAGACCAGAGGTGTGCACCTGGAGCAAAAATTTTTTCATCTTGCTCCCATATAAACTTGATTTTGAAGCCTTACGTCATAAACGTAAAGCTTGAGTTTTTGATTTTTTCAAATGTTAAGTTTTTCTAAACACAAGCCAACAACAACAAAAAGTACAAATATCCTGTCGTATATAACACGCTACTTGTTCGCAAGTGTCAGTCCAATTCTAGTTTTGAAGCAAACCAAAAAATGAATATCAGGAAACAACAACAATAAAATTTGCAACAACAATTGAATACGCTACTTTTCTACGAACTTTAAAAAATAAAATTCAATGCGAGCGACCGCAACAACTATTTCATGCAGCTTGAAGTCAAGTGAGTTAAAGCCTTTTTCGTTGCGATCGTAGAGCAACGGGAATTATTATTTTATCATTGATTTGTTGTTGTCATTGCATCCCTCGAATTTGAAATTTTTATGTTTTTATTTTTTTCGAAGAATGCTTGGGGACTTACATTTTGCAAATTTCGTGAGCTAGCTCTTTTTATCAGCCGATTAAATATTTTAGCTCCCTTACGTTACTTGTGTGCACACCTCTGACCTAGACTGATTGCCTATACAAATATACCAAAATATTGAGAGAACTCAAGTTAACAAAACCTTATACTCTCATTTTGCATCTTTGAAGGTATAGCATGTAAAATCAATGAATGAAATTTTTCGGTTAAAGTCACCCCACCCTTGAGGTGACTTTAACCCATTTACAATAACATTATTTAAAAATAACTGTAATTACTTCGTAAAAATTTTATTACATGAGATCAAAGCTGAAGCCCCCACGAAAAATTTAGAGTAATGAAACCATTAACTTAATTAAAATTGTTGAAATTATAAGCTCTTAAACTTGAAACATCTGTTTTTTTGTATCAAAGTCACCCCTGCTTACGGTATATATACTTCTCTATATCTGCCACGCCTCCTTCTCTGCGTTACAAACGGAAGGACAAAGTGAATATACCCTGGGTGTAGGGTACAAACATATTCTACGTAATATCCTGCATAAGTTTACTGAACACATGATACACCTCAGATGTAAGGATCATATAGTTAGGTTCATCGATTTAACACAAGAATGCATTATTATTGTTTTTTTCATGTACAGTGGATTAAAAAACTTCAAAAATCGATTAAAAAAAAGTCTGACGTGCTGGAGAAAAACGACGAGACACGTTTTTTTTTTAACGCCTACTTAAAGAATTTTTTGGATTTTCTCAGTTTATTACAAAAAAACGAAAAAAATAGGCAAAAACGCATTTTAGTAATTTATCAATGAATTGTATACAACTTTTGCATTTTTCCATCGACTTTCTTAAGTGGTATCTTATTTTCTTCATAAATATATGAGGAGTAGTCGAACAAAAGGTAACATTTCCAGTTTTTGTCTTTTTGCTTTTTTTTGAAGAATCGTATGTAAATCTATGAACTGCACATTCCAGTTGAATTTGGCGTTTCAAAGAATAACAGTTCCCAAGAAAACCGTGTTTTTCGTCGATTTCCGAACAAAAAGTAACATTTCCACTCCACTTACAATTTTTTTGTAGTTCTGACGAAAAATTGCATTTGCCTATTTAATACTAATCACTAATCATAGTCTTCGTCAAACATTTTCAGTTGCTTTTATTGCTCCCACAAGGCATCATTTCAGTTTAATGATTATCAAAAAGTAAAATTTACATTTCCTGACAAAAGGTAACATTTCAAACTTAGTTATCTCCATTAATATGAAAGTTCTTAAATGTGTAAAAACGCGATTGTAAGGCAGTTTTTTCAGTGTATATTTATGCGTAAACATATTTAAAAAAAAAATATGCTACCTTTTTTAATCACATTTTATTGATTTCTGAAAAAAAAGGAAACATGTTACTTTTTGATCAATTACTCCTCATATAGTCTATGATACAAAAAAACAAAATATTATAAAAAAATTATTTTTTCTTGTATAAATTTGAAGTTGATTTTGATTTTTTCTTAATTTTTTCGAAAAAGAAAAATGTTTTTTTTAGAAAGGATGTGAATATTATTTGTAGGTAATTTAATTACCTTTAATATGACATATAATACGTTTAACCGCAAACATTGGTTCTTGAGATATTTGCATTTGAATGGAACTATCCTTTTTTTTGGTCCAAAAACCGAAAATGACCGATATCTCGAAAACGACACGAAAAAAAAAATAATGGAATTTTCCAAATCAGCAGCCCATTTTACATATAAAATGAATAATGACATTCACTGGGAATTTTGGCTGTAAACTAGTGTTATTGTTGTAACTGACATTTTAAATTCATTTATTATTTATGTATATCATTTGTTATTCATTTAAAGGAAAAATTATTTAAGTCACGTAAATGGTTTAAAAGATATCTATTAATTAAAATAGCTCTTTTACATGCAGCATTTGCAATTTTCCTTGGAAAATTACTAAGTTGCCCACGTCAAGTTAAAGGTGAGAATCTATTCTTTCAATCTAAGTTGAAACTAGTAAATAAATACCTTACACTGCAGTATTTTGGAAATTTTGCTTTATAGGAGGTGCAACACCCTCTTGTCAGAGCATGCATTTATAGTTTTTAGTGTCTGAGTGAAATTTGTTTGAACTATCTCAAAAAACGCTTTCAGAATAGCGTTTTGAAGCTTTTGCTTTTGTGGAAGGTGCCACGCCCTCTTGTCTGAGTTTGCTCAGTTTTTTTCTCAGGGCTTGTGCTTACAATTCGTAGTATTTATGTGTATTTTGGTTGCATTGTCGTAAAAAATACTCCTAAAACAGCATTTTGAATTTATTTTTTGCACGGGCGGTAGGCGTGTCCGTTAACTTTGACGGAGGCAGTGTACCGAATTTCATTGAATTATCTTGCTCAGTTTTCCCAAAAAGTGTATTTCAACACACAGCCAGCCAGCCAGACAGACGGACATGGCTACATCGACTCAGGAGGTGACGCTGATCAAGAATATATACACTTTTCTATATCTGCCACGCCTCCTTCTCTGCGTTACAAACGGAAGGACAAAGTGAATATACTCTGGGTGTAGGGTATAAAAAGCTCGGCAAATTATATGTGATTTATTGAATTCATCAATCTGCAAAAGGTCATGTAATTTTCAATGCGAGTTTGCAAACTAGGTGAAAATACCTAATTTTGTTGAATATGCACCGATTTCGATACACAACATTTCAATTATATTATTAAGCACTTAAATACTATGCAATATTTTTGTACATGCAAATTTTTATTAAAATAAATTGTTTTATTCTTCCGCAACTCCTAGGAGTATAAGAACAAATTGCTTATACGAGAAGTGACACGCCCCTTAAACTTAACTGTTTTGGAAAAATAACGTTCGGCTATTTTGACCAGGTACTCCACAGTCTTGAGAAATTTTTTCAAGACCAAGACTGCCCAATATTAAAATTAAGACAGACTGAATGTCCAAGACCAAGACTGCTATGGTACTGATGTGCTCATGACTACATAGAAATTTATTTTACATACCATCCTAATAATAAAGTCGTATTCATGCCTTTTAGTCGACAACAACACAGGTTTACAAAAAAAAAATTTCATGGCGTTTTGACCAGACTATGTGTTTCCTAGGGACTTTGACGTCCTAAATCCGAATCCCGGGTCCGTTTTTTTCCAGAACGTCTGAGAAAAAAGATTTAAAGGTCATATGTAGGTCAAAATGGGGTTCATGTGTCGTTTAGTGATAAATTCGCAAAAATTCTGAAACTAATTTCTTATCATTGACTTCTTAAGTCTTAAAAAGAATATGTGATCAAAAAGGGTATCTCGGACCTAGTTTCGGAGATATAGCCATCGGAAGATCCGAATATATCTTCTATGAAAACCGCTGTAAGTTGGGAACCCCTGAATGGATTGAAAAATATTGGTGTCATATGAAAGGTATTTTATTGTTATTGTTGTTGTTGTAATTGAAAAAAATCAAAAAAGTCATGTCTCAAAAACTATGAATCCAATTAAAATATGACTAAACCATTTTTATAGGCTGTCAAAATACCTTTCATATGACACCAATATTTTACAAATCCATTTCATAGAAGATATATCCGGATCTTCCGATGGCTATATCTCCGAAACTAGGTCCGAGCTACCCTTTTTGATTACATATTCTTTTTAAGGACTAAGAACTCAATGATAAAAAATTATTTTTTTTTTTTTTTTTTTTTTTTTTTTTTTAATTTTTTTGTTTTTTGGAACAGATGATGATTAACATTATTAGCTACCAACAATGAAAATACATTGATGGTTGGAGCTTACTGTTCAGTGTTTTTGAGTAAAACAACAATAAAAAAAAAAAAATCTATGCTAAAAGTTAAATAAAGTATGCTTGCAAAACTCTATAAGATGTCGGCAAAGCGTCTGATGAGGAATTGGCTTATTATAGTCAATTTTGACCTGTGGTGGGTCCCTAAACTAGTAACGCAAACCAGCCTTCCGATATATTTTTTTGCTTTTTTTATTTATGTGTATTTTTTGCCTTGTTTTTTATGTTTTTATTGTTGTTTTACTCAAAAACACTGAACAGTAAGCTCCAACCATCAATGTATTTTCATTGTTGGTAGCTAATAAAGATAAAAAATTAGTTTCAGAATTTCAGCGAATTTATCACTAAACGACACATGACCTGCATATGACCTTGAAATATTTTTTCTGAGAAGTTCTGGAAAAAAACGGACCCCGAATTCGAATTCAGGACATCAAAGTCCCTAGGGAACACATAGTCTGGTCAAAACGCCATAAAATTTTTTTTTGTAAACCTGTGTAATTAATGCCACAAGCACAAGACGCTTGATTTTCTGTTCTGACTGTACTAACGGATAGTGACCATTTAAATACTCATCATTTGACTTTTTACCGAATCAAAAAGCAAGCAAATAGGCACTTATGAAATGTGATGTAGAGGGGTAAAAAGATGAAAGGGTGTGTCGCACGATTTATTTTTGTGTTTTTCTCATAGTGAAAACACAAAATCATTCAAACATACTTACATATAAAAGAAAAGAAAATTGTTTATATTGCAAATTATGCATTTCTATTCATTCATTCGTTTTCAACAACATAGTACAAACATATGTTATACGATGTATATTAGACTGGTTCAAAAACTAAAGTTACTCGGGATTTCTTTGCAGAAATTTTTGTCTTTTATTGAATAAACAGAATGATGATCTATAAAATCGGAGAAAAAAATGTTTCCAACTTTAATAGCAATTGAGTGTTAGCTGTTTTTAAGCTCTCCTAAAAATTACAACAGTAAGATAGAATAGTTTACAATTAACGCGACGATATTTTGGAGCATGGTTTCGGGTCCATCAAATTATATTTTATTCGTGCATGGTGCTTATTTACAAACATACATTCAAATGAAATTTTTATTGCCGGGGGAACGAAATTCCAAGCAACTGAAATGTTTTCTATACACTTAGAAAAAAAAAACATTCTTATCCGACGAATTTTTGCATTCTTGAAAAATTGTGAGCTTTGTGAGTTTTGAAAACAAAGTTCTTATAAAAACTATTTTAACTTTCAAAAACCTTTTTAAAAATTGAAAATTATTGGCTCAATAATAAAATTTTTGTGTTAAATATTTTTATGACCACATTAGCCTTCAAAAATGCAATTGTTAATTGAAGAATAAGTTTTTCAGCCTACAATTATTATCAAGTATAAAAACAGTTAATTTCAAAAACTTATTCTCGGGCTAAGAAATAAAATGCTATTCCTGATCAACAATCAAATTTGTTGGCACAAGTACTGAATACTTAAGGCAGTGTTGTAGTCCAATATCTTCAGTGGTAGTTGAAACCACGTAGTGCCACTTCACCACCTTCTATTCCTAACAACACCGAAAATCTACACTTCGGCTGCACACAATGTTTTCACTAGTTGTCAACAATCCGGATGAAAAGAAACGCACACTGTAATTTTTACTACTTAATAAACCTTTATTGGTTTTCACTTCAGAAAATAAACTACCCTCGTTCTTCATTTACTTACGCTATTTATTAAGCGTTGAACAGAATGATGAAGCTGTAGTATGCCGCTGTAGTACAAAATGTAGTGTCCCAGTGTGCCAGACGGTTCAAATCTTCGCTTTTTTATCCGTTACGGATCCGTTACTGATCCGTTGGCGGGAGAGATTCCCAAAAAAAAAACGAATCGTTTATTTTTTTGGAATTTCTCCCGCAAACGGATCAGTAACGGATCCGTAACGGGTAAAAAAGCGAAGATATGAACCGTCTGGCACACTGGGGTAGCAGACGATGAAGCGCTTCGAGAATTTCTATGAACAGAATGGAAAAGTTTGCTGCTTATGGAATAGAGTTACCAATCTTATTTCGTTATAAAAATTGCATAAATTTTAAAATTACCTAAACTTTTAAAACTTAAAATTATTTTCATAATTTTATTTACTGCTCTTTTTTATGAAATTATAATGAATTTAGCGCTAAATTAACCTTTAAATCATTAAATAATTTTTACAAATTTATTTTCAACTATTCGGTAACATTGTTCTTCTGTCAAAAAGCATGCAGCAAGCGACAAAGTTGAAAAGTTCGAACTTTGTACTACGCCGCAAGCTTCAGCTACAGCGTTAACTTCACATTGTGTTGTCGGAAAGTTAGAAAGAGCTTTTAGTTGCATGAATCGAGCTTTTCTCCTCGTTTCATACCTGAGCTCGTTCTAACTTCCGGGGGAGAGTTCACGCTGTGAGTTTGCATAGCTAAACACCAATCGGTTCGATCACGTACGCGACTTCTGATTCCCAAGCTTTTGCCAGACACATTCCGTTCAGGTGTCCATAACAAAAGCATGTTGTTTGTGTATTTAGTGTTCTAATTTGTTTTGACTAAAATTGAAATCACACGATTTATCACGTACGCGATTTCCGATTCCCATGCTTTTGCCGGACATATTTCGTTCAGGTGTCCATAGCAAAAGCATGTTGTTTGTGTATTTAGTGTTCTAATTTGTTTTGACTAAAATTGAAATCACACGATTGACGATGTTGGATACATTCCATTTTGGTATCCCACGGTTTGGCTTTAGCTGAAACTCGATCAATCGATGCGCAATCACAAGAATGTTCTGTATTTAATTAGGGTGTATGGACAAAAATATTTAGTGGTTCCTTTTTGAATGAATTATGAAATAAGTGCTTAGCAAACTCACAACAGCAGGTCAGCTGTACTTTTGAAAATGAGTTCTTGAGTTAAAATAAAAAGCTTTTGCCACAAACAAATAATTCTTGTCAAAACAATTTATTCTTAAACTTGTAAAAAACAGCTGAGGCTAGACCATAAATAATTAAAAAATTCTAATTGCGTAGTTAGCTCTGATCGTGTAACCAATTTTTATTTTATAAAATGAAAAATATGTGAAATGGAAGGTGGATGTGATCAAGCAATTATAAAATTAGTTGAGACACATCCTGGAACGGAATAAAAGCGTTAGAAAAGCGCTGCGTAGCTACACAGGAACTATTGAAAATGATCATCTCCCATGAAATTGATGACATTTTTAATAAAAGAGGGTTGATGGCGGACAAGATCAAGCTTTAATATGGTCTAAGCAAATGCAGAGAAGCTTGTCATGTAAGTACATATTATGTATTAGAGCGACCACAAGATATATGAAATGAGCAAAGTTGTGAATTTGTTTGCTCCCCGTCCATTTCCTGAAATTAGAGGTCAACAAAATAAGATCTCAAAAAAAAAAATTAGGAATCGGTAGTGGAAAACCCAGCCGGTTTTCGATCAAAGGTCGAAAATTTGACTAAAAAAGGCAAGTCACTTTGACTGCCCATTACTTCGAAACTATTCATTTTTTCGTAATATTTTCGAGACAACTTTTGTAGAAAATTACTAGGTCTTCTTAAAAAAGTTTTGGTCTAATAATTAAATTTGCTGCTGTTTCGGTACAAAAATTAAAATTTTTTAGGAAAATTTTCATGTCCTTTTTGCTATAAATTGGTTTTTTGTAGTTTTTAAAGGGCGCAATATTTGTTATGTAATTCTTATATTGTAGGGAATTAAATATTGATTAATTTAGAAAACAAAATTATATAAATATATACATAAAGTTTTAAGGCCCGTCTCAAAGTTTGGAAAAAATAAAGTATTTTAATTTTTTTCTTTTAGTCGCTTTTTTATTGGATGCAAGAAAATGTATTGGTAGTAGTTATCGAATGCATCATTTAGAACTGCTTTTTGCCTTTAAAATGAGCTATGGATTTGTACGATTTTTCTTTAAAAAGTTATGACCATTTTAAAATGAAATCATGAAAGTTAAAAATCATGTGTGGATTCTCTATAGCAATTGCCATATTGCTACATCTTTTATGATGTTATTTTAAAATGGTCATAACTTTTTAAAGAAAAATCATACAAGACGGCTCATTTTGAAGAAGAAGAACAGTACTAAATGGTGCATTTAATAGAAAAGACCAAAACGATTTCAGGCGTGTTCTATTCGGGCTTAAAAATCGTGTTTTTTAAACATTAGGGGTAAGATATCTCCCAAACCATAAGAGATACAGCAATTTTGCTTCCAGTTCCGTATTAAGCGTCAATAAATACGTCTAAAATTACTATTTTGATTTTGGTTTGTAGGGGTTTTTTTTAAATACCGTTTTCCGACCTCATTTTAAAAACCATTCGATGAACCAATTTTGAAAACTTTTTTTTCTTATTCAGTAAACGCTCATGTGTAATTTAAAATCTTTGTGCAGTTCACGACAACTTGATTTAAAATTTTTTCTGGGCTGCGTGCACGGAATTTTCGATTTTCTCTGATGGAACAGCCCAAAAACGCTCCAAAACGAAAAAAATGCTATTTTCTTGTTCAGCGACCCAAAATTACTTTAGAAAAATTGACTACCAAAATGGTTTCTAATCAAACTAAAAATTAAGAGGAAAAAAATAAAAAAATAAATTTTTTCTTAACTTTGAAACGGGCTCTATTTCTTAAAAACTAAAATTTTTTAATATTTTTTTAAATTAATCAACATTTAGGGCCGCTTTCTTCACTCCATGCTAAAAATTGTTAAAACAGCAAGTTCAGGGCATGCTTGCTTAAGGCGAGCATCTATTCTCGGCGAATAAGAATGCATGCTAAAAATTTCGATTTCTTCACTGCATGCTCGCTGAGAATGTATGTTTTAGCAGGCATGCCCAGAGCAGGCACCAGAATGTGGTTTTTCTCAATTCTAAATTCGTTGTTATCTTAACGAAAGACATTCTGAAGTAAAATTTTCTGTTCATGGTTGTTTTCAAATACAATTTACAAATTTTGAAATTTTTCTGTGTTTTTTATGAAAATTAAAAAAATAATTTTCAATAACGAGCAGCAGCAGCTTCAAATTAATTTAAATAAATTTAAAAATTTTTAATTGCTAATGGAGAAAAAACAATGGAACAAAAAACGGAAGCGCAAAGAAGACTCTGGCGATAAACCGCAGCGATCAGGATCATTTACCAGTGCAGAACGGTGGATTCTCTTAGAATCAAGTATTCGAAAATTAAATTGAACTTACGAAAACGAGCCTCTCAACAAAAACAGTACGCAAAGATAACTGGCGGTGGTCCATCTTGCTCGTCTCCGCCACCGACATAATGCTACAACTCGAAGAGGTGATTGCATTGTCGAACTGGAAAAATTTTGTGAAAATAAAAAGAAATATTGATAATATAAAAACAAAAAGCCATTTTTATGTCTACAAAATTCCAGCTAATACTCCTGGGAAATAATGACGTACAAAGTTCATTCTCACATTTCTCTCTGGTTGCTCTAGTGCTTCTTCAAAGTTCACTTCGGCTGTCCGCTGTGGCATTTCCTCGAAGCCAGTCACTTCCACTCTTGGTAAAAAATCCTGCTCGTCTAAAGCAATATTATGCAGAACACAACACGCCGCTATTACCCAACGTAGGTTAATTTGAGTTTGTACAAGAACCATTATCGGCAATAGTTGTTGAACTTGCTATTTACCCAAAGTAGGTAACAATAAGTTCTACAAGAACCATTATCGGCAATAGTTGTTGAACTTGCTATTTACACAAAATAGGTAAATTTGAGGTTGTACAAGAACCATTATCGGCAATAGTTGTTGAATTTGCTATATACCGAGTTCTACAAGAACCATTATCGGCAATGGTTGTTGTTCGATAGCTTTTAATAAAGAAAAAGTCACGAAATTTAATTATTTTAAATTATTTTAATTTAGAAAAAGAAGAGATATTACACAGTACTACTTGCCTTGGCGGATTGATCTCAAGTAAAGCTTAACAAATTTGAATAATACATTGAGCATGAACGGGAATAGGAATTGGAATAATGAAAACGGGAGAGAGCTTTTTGGGAGTATATATTTGATAATTAATGAGAGATGTGGAAGCTGGGATAGAAAATTATAGGGTTACCATGTTAACTTAAAATTATGATTTTAGCTATTACGATATTAAACAGTTGTTGAACTTGCTATTTACACAAAATAGGTAAATTTGAGGTTGTACAAGAACCATTATCGGCAATAGTTGTTGAACTTGCTATTTAGCCAAAGTAGGTAAAAATAAGTTCTACAAGAACCATTATCGGCAATAGTTGTTAAACTTGCTATTTACCCAAAGTAGGTAAGAATAAGTTCTACAAGAACCATTATCGGCAATAGTTGTTGAACTTGTTATTTACACAAAGAAGGAAAATTTGAGATTGTACAGAAACCATTATCGGCAATAGTTGTTGAACTTGCTATTTACCCGAAGTAGGTAACAATAAGTTCTACAAGAACCATTATCGGCAATAGTTGTTGAATTTGCTATATACCGAGTTCTACAAGAACCATTATCGGCAATAGTTGTTGAATTTGTTATTTACCCAAAGTAGGTTAATTTGAGTTTGTACAAGAGCCATTATCGGCAATAGTTGTTGAACTTGCTATTTAGCCAAAGTAGGTAAAAAAAAGTTCTACAAGAACCATTATCGGCAGTAGTTGTTGAACTTGCTATTTACCCAAAGTAGGTAACAATAAGTTCTACAAGAACCATTATCGGCAATAGTTGTTGAACTTGCTATTTACCCAAAATAGGTAAAAATAAGTTCTACAAGAACCATTATCGGCAATAGTTGTTGAACTTGTTATTTACACAAAGAAGGAAAATTTGAGATTGTACAGAAACCATTATCGGCAATAGTTGTTGAACTTGCTATTTACCCGAAGTAGGTAACAATAAGTTCTACAAGAACCATTATCGGCAATAGTTGTTGAATTTGTTATTTACCCAAAGTAGGTTAATTTGAGTTTGTACAAGAGCCATTATCGGCAATAGTTGTTGAACTTGCTATTTAGCCAAAGTAGGTAAAAAAAAGTTCTACAAGAACCATTATCGGCAATAGTTGTTGAACTAGCTTGTTACCCAACGTAGGTAACAATAAGTTCTACAAGAACCATTATCGGCAATAGTTGTTGAACTTGCTATTTACACAAAATAGGTAAATTTGAGGTTGTACAAGAACCATTATCGGCAATAGTTGTTGAATTTGCTATATATCGAGTTCTACAAGAACCATTATCGGCAATGGTTGTTGAACTTGCTTGTTACCCAAGGTAGGTAACAATAAGTTCTACAAGAACCATTATCGGCGATAGTTGTTGAACTTGCTATTTACACAATATAGGTATATTTGAGGTTGTACAGGAACCATTATCGGCAATAGTTGTTGAACTTACCATTTCCAACTTAAGTCGTATGCCATAGGCCAGCACGGGGAACGACGCACAGTGGGGCAAGGAGCTCTCATATGTGGCATCAAATAAACGGAGCTACGCACTGCAACCAAATTACATATACATACTAAGGATGGATCACTTAAGCTTTCAACAAAATTTGGTCGAATTTGAACAAGAGGGCGTGGCACCTCCCATACAAGCCAAATCTTAAAAACTCTATACTGATGGTACTATCTGATATAATCATACCAAATTTCGCACACTTGCTACCAATAATGTAGGTAAACTCTGATAGGAAAATTTGCTAATTCGAATAAGAGGGCGTGGTACCACCCATACAAACAAAGTCTTACAAACTATACTGAGGGTACTATCTGTGATAATCAAACCAAATTTCGTACGCTTTCTACCAATAGTATAGGTAAACTCTGGTAGCGAATTCGGACAAGAGGGCGTGGTACCTCCCATACAAGCAAAATCTTAAAAACTCTATATTGAGAGTGCTTTCTGAGATAATCGAAGCAAATTTGGTACAATTGCTACGAATAGTAAATGTCAGCTCTGATAGGAAATTAAGAGACACGCTTTCAGGTATTTTGACCAATATTGGGACTTGAAATGAGATCATTTCTTACTTAAGTGCTCGTGATGACCACCTGTCCTCTTTTCCATCTGTTTTAACAAAAAACCGAATTGGTGTTCAAAATTATCCTGTCCAGAACTATACATAATGTTTATAAGTTCTTGTCTCGTGACAAATAATAAGTTAGAGGCCATTTGTAAAACAAAATTAGAAATTTTGAATAATGTCGACAATGCAAGAAAAAATATTTTATTTTAGGTTACGTTCTAAAAATCGATGTAAATTTTAAAGTAGCAAAAAGTAGCAAAATTTTCATGTCGCTTCTAGAAGGCAATACTTAACGGAATATTTTTGAATCATTACTAATGCTTGGAAAGGCTTGGACCCCAATTAAATTATCTATCATATATTTAATTTCGTAAAATTTTTCTTCTCCATTTTATTTAACTTGCCTACCTAAATGTGTAAACATTTTTAAGGAAAAAAACATGTTTATATACGGTTACATACCTGAAGATGAAAGCTCCATGGTCAAATAATATTAAATGTTAATAAACTTTAGCAAAAAACTGCTTTGATTGATATGGAAATAACTTATAAAAATTATTTCAGTCTACAAAGTTAAAGTTTGGCGTGCTGTAGTGATGATATGGGTTTGTTACAAGTCATTTGAAAAATGGCAAATAGTACGTTGGTTAATATTGTACTTAACCAATATAAAAGGATATTCTGAAATAACATTTAATTTTTTGAATTATCGCCAGGTATTGAGAGAATCTGCCCCACTGTGCGACGCTTCAATACCCCATACGAACGTTCGACTACATTCCGAGTGCGAATTTGGCTTTCGTTATAGAGACGTTCCACTTCGCCGCTTGCTTCGAGAAAAGGTGTTGCCAAATATGTCGTATTTCGATAGCCGCAATCGCCTACTAAAATAAAATCACCGAAATCTGCATTTTCGAAGCGATGCTTTATCCGCGAACTAAAATTTGCTGAAGACACTGTCTGCACATTGATGGAAAACGAGCCTTTTCGATTGCGAAACACTTCAGGCTCATGACCGCCTGGCGAATGAATCCGAATATGCGTGCAATCAATAGAGCCGATGGTCCGGGGGAATTTTGCAATATCAAAGAACTCTTTGGCAGCAACAAGTAAATCATCCTGTGTGGAGGGCATTTGTATCATTTCAACAGATTTCATTGCAAGTGCCAAAGAAACTCGTTTTATTATCCGGCTAACGAACGCAACACAAACTCCCGCGAAATCAGCAATCGCTACCTCCATGGAACCGAATGCGTAAAATCGTAAAGCAATCAGCAACTGTGTAAGTGGTGTTATGTGGCGCGACCTGCTGAAACAATAAAAAACATTTAATAAATAGGCAATGGAACAGGTGCAGTGTTCCGCTTACCGCTGTTCACCACGAAATTTCAAAGAATCTTCAATGAATATTATTGTAATACGGTGGCAACTGTTGTTTTCTCCAAGCGAAAGCGGTATACGAAGTCGACGACATTCCATTTATCCATATTAATTCTGGGCAGCATTTTATATTGGCGGCGATCACAGGTCAAATTCTCATCCTCTATCTCATCAAAGCGATCGAAACGATTTTGCAAATCCTGTAAATAGTCCAAATGTTCCATAATTGCACAGAAAAAACGCGCTAGCATTCACTTAGAGAATGACGTGAAGAAACGAAATTCACATTAAAATTTCCGAAATCTGCTTGCTTAGGCTGCTAGCAACCCAACTTTGGCTTGCTCACTCAAAATACATTCTCACCGAGAAAGAATCTTGCGAGAATTCAAAAATTGACATTCTCACCGTTAGCATGGATTGAAGAATTTTGCTAGCATCTATTCTAAATCGAAGCGAGAATGCATTCTCGACTTAGCATGGAGTGAAGAAAACGGCCCTTAATTCTCTGCATCATAAGTATTCCAGAATAAATATTCCGCCCTTTAAAAATTGCAAAAAATCAATTTATTCAATAGAAAAAAAGTCATGAAAATTTTCTTAAAAAATTGAAATTTTTGTACCGAAACAGCAACAAATTTAATTTTTGGACCAAAACTTTCTAGGAAGATAATGTTGACCTAGCCATTCTCTATAAAAGTTGTCTTGAAAATATTACGAAAAAATTAATAGTTTGCAAGTTACGGGCAGTCAAAGCGACTTGCCTTTTTTTAGTCAATTTTTCGACCTTTGATCTAAAACCGGCTGGGTTTTTTTTTGAGATCTTATTTTTTTGACCTCTAGTTTCAGGAAATGGACGGGAAACAAACAAATTCACAATTTCGCACATATGGGCGCTCTAATATGTATGTTTGTATTCTCCTATAACTCCTAGGAGGAAATTCTCGGTCCACTTCGTCCTCTACTGCCTTGTGGACTCCACTCAACAGCCTGGCGACAGACGTGAAGCTATCGACGTTTTTAATGTCGTCATTGACAGTTTTCAAAGTGATGTAATTTCTGTTGCGTTCTGCTGTACGCTTTTAGTTGTGGACCGGCTTTTTCTGATTCCAAGGCTTGGTCTTCAATCTTGCTTTGCATATTTTCATTTATTGCTTACGTATTAATTTTAGTAACACTTCATTGCGCGTGTAGTATAGGATCGTAAACCAACCATGTTTCAAATAAATGTATTAACAATTTCATATATTACAAGTTGCGTTCAATAATGCCACCCGACATGTTTACTCAATATAAGTATGATCATATCACTTCGTGGAAAGAAAAGATCCTTGATTGCCCATAATTTTTGTTCAAAATTTTTTCTGTCCGACCAATAGGAAACAAGATAAATTGAATCAAACATATTTCAAGATGGTGGCTAATGCGCAATAATAATGACCTCCCCTCACCTTTTTGACGTTAAGCTTTTTTAGTGGTCCTAAAAACATTAAGCAAAAAAAATTGCGGTGCGCAATTATTTCTAGTTTTTCATATCTATAACTTATCCACACATTTTTCTATTGGAAAGCAAGTAAAAAGGAAAACTTTCGAATATTTTTTTTTCAAGTTCAAAAACTCAGTATTGTAAATATCAAAGGTATTTTTGGATTATAAATGGACAGTGTTATGCAATAACGAGTCAACCCACTCGAAATTAGTTTCGAGATATTTACGTTTTTGTGTAGATGTTGTAAAACAAATGATATGAAAATATGAAACAAATTTTGTTGTTTTCAACCTCTTATTAACAATATTTAGGTTCAGTTTTTTAATAATAGGTACTTCTTCATATTCAGAATCAAACCACATTCATAAGTCGAAAAAAATTTGTTTGAGGGTTGACTCGTTATTGCATAACAGTGTCCAAATATCAAAGATATTTTTTTAAATGCCAAGTGTTCAAAAGTTTATTTTCAAAAAAAATTTGTGGCCCTACACTGAAGTATTCTGAAAATTTTGCTTGTATAGCGTTGCCTTCATGTTACTTTAAATAACGCTTGCACAGCCCTCTTGTCTGAGTTCGTCTGGTTTTTGCTTAAAACTTCCAATAATTATTCTTAGTATCTCTGCGAAATTTTGACACATTACCTCAAGTAACTCTTGCATTACAGCATTTTGAATATTTTGAGTGTATGGGAGGAGCCACGCCCTCTTGTCCGAATTCACCAAGTTTTTGCGTAGAGGGTGCAGTTACTCATAAAGTTGCGTTTTTAATATATTTTTTGTATGAGTGGTAGGCGTGTCCTTTGACCGATTTCGCTCATTTTCAATCCCACGAACTAATTTTTACTACAAAGGCAATGTAACAAATTTCATCTTATTTAGTATTCCAGTAAAAAATATTTTCACGCACAGACAGACACCCAGCTAGCCAGCCAGACAGACGGACATGGCTATTTCGACTCAGGAAGTGACGCTGACCAAGAATATATCGATACCTTAGAGCGCTATAGTCCTATCTCCATTTTTCCAATTGTTGGGAAATGCAAAAAGAAGATTTTAAACAATGTTTATTTAGAATTGGCTGCTCTTTTGATATAACAATACATGCAATAATTTTACCTATAGTATATTTTAACATAATTTAATGTTTTTAACCAATTTTATTAATTTCTAACGAAATCCCAGCCAATTTATAGTATCTCATTACTTTTGCCCTTATATAGAATTCCAATACTATTAAAATAAACGACACATTTAGTACATTTTTTGAATATTTTCCACTAAAATGTCGTAGAAACCACGAAAAAAAAACGATATTTATTTTTTTTTTTTTAATTTTTGATTCCGACAAACTCTTGTTGGACCCTTGGGTGTAACCAAATTTGTTCACTAAAATGTCGCAAAAAGTTATGAAACGCGAAGAAAACGCGAAAAAACGAAGATTTTTTTTTTAAAAATGTGACTTATTTGAATATTCAGTGGAGATAGGACAGTAGCGCTCATCAAAAAATTTCAGTTTGGAGATAGGATTTTTCTTAATTATCGAATATTTTGGTACTTTAGTGGCATTTTGACATCACACAGTTTTCCGCACGGTAAAGAAGCCCACAATGATACCATAACTGCAAAAATCTCAAAATCGCAAAAAGTGGAGATAGGACTATAGCGCTCTAAGGTTTCGATATATACTTTTTATACCTGCCACGCCTCTTTCCCTAAGTTACAAAGGGAAAGACAAAGTGAATATACCCTGAGTATAGGATATAAACATCATTGCTAATTTTTCGAAGTTTCTAAGGAATGAAGTTTTAAATAGCTCTGATATAGTTGTTCGATTTTAGCCAATAATTTTTTTGTAATATTGTATTCTAAGTTATCTTTAGGACATTTTTGTATGAATAAAAGCAATGCGACAACTAGTTTTCAGAAGAAAAATTAAAATTTTTGGAAATCTGACAATTTCAGTTTTTGCACCAACAATTATCTTAACAATTTTTATCAACGACGCAATTTTGTCGCAACAATTTGATTTGATGAAGTGTTGACAATTTATATTGTTAAGCCAAAAACAAAAGTTCTTACTTTACGGCTAATACTTTTGTAAGAATTTAAGTTCTGGGGTTCATTTTAACCTACGGAAATTGTTGTACAAAATTATGGGCATAAAAATTTTTTTTTTTCTGAGCGTACAAATCTGCACCAGTCTAATATAAATGCAATGTACATGTTACATACTTAGGGTCTTACATTTAAAAATTATTTTCGCTTTTACCTTACACTTTACTCTCTCATTTGGTCTTGAAAATTTCTAATTACGCGTATTTTTTCTTGCATTTATTTTAGTTGTTTTCTTGTATTGCTTATACATAAATCGTATCTGATCTGTTGTTTTTTAATATACCCATATTAAAAAAGTTTGTTTATAATTATAACATAATTTTATTCAAATATGGGTAAAAATAAGGGTGGAGGAGGTGGAGGTGGCGGTGGAGCAGGAGGAGAAAGTGGTGGTGGTGGAGGTGGTGGTGGAAATGTAAGCAATATATGTGTTATGCAAGCTTATATTAAATTATAGTAAGTGTACTAATTGAATTGTTATACAATCACATTCTTTTAGATTTTTTTCAAATTTAAATTAAATAAAAAATTCATAAATTCATCAACATCCGATTTCCACTGAAATATGATAAGTTATTACAAAGTTTGAATGATTTTCTCACAGCAAATGTGCAAGAGTCACATTCCGATTTCTCTGGGAAATTGGCAAAAACTAATACCCTACACTACATTTGCAGCAAAAATCTTAAAATTTTTTACTAAAAAGAGTATTTTTTAAGTTTTTCTGGAGAGACGCGTTGAGATACATACATAGTATATAACACCGTTCGACACGACTTAGCACATATAAAAATCCAATATATTTTTAAAATATGGCTAAAAATAAGTTATATACGTACGTATTTTCTTGCCCTGAAAGTTTGTGTTCAATTTTTGGCGGAAAATTGTGGGAAAACTGAGAGAAGTAGAAAAGCGTGGTAACTTGAGGAAACTTAAGAAAAATTTAGATTTATTTTTGCTTTTGTTTTTATGGAAAAATATTGAATAATAACAAAGTTCTGAAAAATTTACTGAATTTTAGGAAGGAATGTTCGATTAAAAACTATGGGGTAACTTCGGAGAGACGAAAATGATATAGGTAGGGGAGATGTGTGTACCTTGGTCCGCTTTTTAGTTTTTTCAATGTGCTGGATTTTCCAAAAAAGTTTCTTTAGTTTTTTGATTAAGTTATATTTCTACAATGACATTTCTATGTTTTACCATTGAGTAGAAATATTACTTTTTCCGTTGCAATCTCAAACGGCCCAAGGTACACCATGCAAGTGTACCTTAGACTATTAAAAATAAAAGAGAATACATTGTATTTAGGTAATAAATTATAAAAGAACCATTTATTATGCAAACAAAAGTAACAGTTTTTTCAATAAAAAAAAAAAATTTTCATAAACAAAAATTATAACGCAAAAAAGTGCATTTAGTAAAAAACAATTAATTAAACAAAAATGGTTGCAAATAAACACATAAATTACGTAAATAATAATAATAATATTATATTAAGAGGCGATTATGGCTTCCTGGTCAATAAGCATAAGTAGGTCCAAGGTACACACAGACAGCATGTTTTAAAAACTGTCAACACCCATAACATATATTAATGAAAATACATCTAAAACACACTTAAAGCCTAAAACAATAACTAAACTTCCTTCCTGATTTTGTAAAACTGAAACATTTCGAGTAAGTTCTTCACAAAACGTTTCGTAGTTTACTCCAAAAACAAATTTTTACACACAAAAAAACACTTTTTCCGTCACTTTTTATACACGCATACAGCTTGACGGTCTGAAAACTACTAATATGAGTCACCGGTATGAGTGGAAAATTCCATAGAAGAACCTTATCGTACACGTGCAGCTGGCACTCGGGCCGAGGTACACTTGGACCAAGGTACACACATTTCCCCTATTTTGAGAAAATTGAAAACTTATTATGAGAAGATTGAAAACTTATTTTCTTAAGTTTTTCTGTAAAAATATCTAATAATAAATAAAGTCAGAAGAATAAAAACTGTTATTACATTTTATCCTACAAGCAGGCAACAGTTGCAAAGACATGATTGTCTGAATATTTTTCTCTCGGTAAATTTTCATTGAAAATTGTGGGAAACCTGAGATGAGAGGAAAAATTCGGAAAATGCAGAAAACTTGAGGATATCGAAAATTGATTTCCTCATGAATTTTCTTTCAAAAATATTCAACTCAGTCAAAGTTATGCGTGATTTAAGATTTTTCAGCCTGAGGGAAGTAGAAAGTCGTGATATCTTGAGAAAGCTTAAGAAAAATAAAGACTTATTTTTGCTTTTGTTTTCATTGAAAAATATTGAATAATAACAAAGTTCTGAGAAATTTACTGAATTTCAAGCAGAAAAATACGATTAAAAACTATGGAAAAACTTCACAGAGAGGAAAATGATATGTTTTGAGAAAATTTAAAACTTATTTTGAGAAAATATTAAACAGGTTTTCTGCAAAAATATCTAATAATAAATAAAGTTAGTAGAATAAAAACTGTTATTACATTTTAGCCTACAAGTATGTAACAGTTGCAAAGAAATGATTGTCTGAATATTTTTCTCTCGGAAAATTTTGATTGAAAGTTGTGGGAAACGTGTGATGAGGGGAAAAATTTTATTTATTACGACATTACTTTTGCACTTTGTTGTTGCATTTGCTAAAAGTTATAATAAATGGAGAAGTATAAAAAAATCCTTTTTAATTTTTTTTTTTTCATATAATTTTCAAATACACACAGCTACTTGCTCACCGTGTTGGAGATATAAAGTAAAGACCATTTTCTGGATTAATTTTGGCTTTTCCGTAATCATCATGGGTCTTATCATAAATAAAAATTCTTGAGAATCTTTTCTCAGAGTGCTTTGTATGTTTATTCAAGACTTCACATTTATTTGTTTGGATTATCGAAGCATAATTTATTTATAAAAAACATATATTATTTTTCTTTTACTCTAATAACTAGAAAAAAGGTGGCAATACTGGGGGAGCTGACAAAAGTGGAAATAAAAATAAAGCTGGTACTGATAAGGGAGGCGGCAAAAAAGGACAAGAACAGAAAACTGCTGGAGGAGGTGGCAAAAAAGGCGGCAAAAAGTAGGAGGTGGTCAAAGATTATCTAGTGAATTTTTTATATTGTAAGTATTTGTATTACGGAATTAATATTAATAAAACTGCTCGTCGAAGAAAGTGAACAACAATATTGTGATTAAAGAATGTTTATAATTTGACTTAAATACAAATATTATACGTTACATAATTTACAATTGTTTTTTTTTTATATGAATTGGCTCAAACTTGTATTATCAGGCCTGTTCCGTAATCCGCGTGGTTTCAGTTTTCACTTAGGAGGCTTTTTGATGAAAATGGTGAGTCACACGATAAAAAGTATCGGAATCTTTTTTGTGGAGAATTACAGGTTCTACAAATAATATTGATTTGTATTTATTAAACAGTAACTGCTTCGGAAGTATTCGATAAAGTCGAATTTTTCGACTTTTTGCAGTTTTTTAAGAATATTTCCTAAACGGTTACTTTTTCGTTAATACAAACCAATGTTATTTGTAGAACCTGTATTTCTCCACAAAAAAGATGCCTATACTATTTATCGTGTGACTAACCATTTTCATCAAAAAGCCTCCTAAATGAAAAGTAATTGAAACCACACGGATTACGGAACAGGCCTGTATAAATTTCTTATAAAAACAACTTATTCATGGGTAGTTTAATGAATAGTACCTGGAGACCGATCCCTGCTCGGTCAACAATCTGATCTTATTATTTTAGTCGATGTTTTTATTCATAGCTTTTTTTTGTTACGATACTCGTATGATCATGCTTTCAAATTGATATATTAACCGATGAGAATAATAATAAGAAAAAATTCGCGAAGTATCGAACCAAACGCAAATTTTTCGTTTTATGAATCGAAAAGTAAGAGACCTATTGGAAAAATCCGAAAGGATATTTTGATATCACCATTTTTTGTAGCTACGCTGTAAGACTAAACAAAGCGATTTCTTCAACTTCAAGCAAGGATATTTCAAAATACTGAAGTTATTATAACAGTTCTGCTGATGAAGACGGACTCAGCGTCGAAAAGTACATAAGACATAAAGGATTCATTCCATATTTTTTGCGCTTGAGTCATTAACTAAAATTTTTTATTTTGGTAAAAAGTGGGCGTGGCAATTATTGAAGAACTCCCACTTTTCGTTATGCTTTAGATAATCATGATCCAGACCCTCTTACCAAATTTAAACAAAATATGTTGTACCATTTGCGAGAAATTGCATTTAATGTGTTTTACTCGTATGGGAGGTTCCACGCGCACCGGCGACATTTTGCGCACTTTTAGATCGTAGGTGCCTAATAGCAAGTAGACTCCCTACAATTAAATTTAGAACGATTTCTTTAGTAGTTTTATTTTTAAAGCGTTTTATATTTTTGTGGGCGGTGCCACGCCCTTCAACGAGTTTTCCCAATATAAAGGCGTATCTCATATTAATCCTTGTTTGCAGTTGTAATATCTCCTAAATTTTCATTAAAATTGTTGGAGTCGTTTTCGAGTAACATTAAATCAAAATTTTTAAGGGTTAAAAAGTGGGCGTGGCACTTATTCGATCCCGCCCACTTTACGTTTATTACAAAGTATTATTAAACAGTACCTACAAACCAAATTTCATTCAAATACCTTGTAACATTTGCGAAAAATAGCATTTAACGTATTTTGCTTGTATGGGAGGTTCCACGCGCAACGGCGATATTTTAATCCGATTCAGATCAGAGATGCCCTATAGCAAGGAGGCTTTCCACAATTAATTTTAGAATGATTGCCTTATTAGTTTTCTTTTTATACCGTATATTTTTGTGGGTCGTGCCACGCCCTTCAACAAGTATTCCCAATATAACAGCATATCACATACTAATCCCTGTTTGTAGTGGTAAGACCTCCTAAATTTTCATCAAAATTGTTGGAGCCGTTTTCGAGTAATATTGAAGTAAAATTTTCAAGGGTAAAAAAGTGGGCGTGGCACTTATTTGATCCCGCCCACTTTGCGTTTATTTCAAGGTATTAGTCAGCAGTACCCGCTCCCCTAATTTCATTCAAATATCTTGTATGGTTTGCGAGTTATGACCAAATCAAATTTAAAATTTAGGGCGATGCCACGCCCCCTGGTGAGCATTTGCAAAGTTTAAACCTTGGTTATTCTTCATTGTATGTTAATATCTAACATTATCCGAAGTTTCATTAAAATTGCTGTAGCCGTTTTCGAGAAAAAGTTTTGCCCGTTCCAAACATACATACATAAGTACGTAGGTACATAATATACATACAATTTTATCTCGTATAAGAAGAGAAGATAAATAACCTTAAAACTATTAACAAATATTTATTTTCTATGAAATGTTTTACTTTTTTCTTAAGACCCTTCATTAAGTTTTGTACAGTTGTTTCGTCGACAGTACCGTACGATCTTCGCCACTTATTTCTGAAATCTTGTAAATTTTTTGCAGTATTTTTATTCTTCCGAAGATCTGATTTCATCTCTCAATTGGTCCAAACACTGGGCAGTTAGGTGGATTCGCATTTTTGGGAACATAATTTATGCTATTGCTATTGTACCATTCTATGGTGGCTCTGGAGTAGTGAGAGGTTGCTAAATCAGGCCAGAACATTACAGTACCCCCATGCCAATGAATAAATGGCAAATTACGTTTTTCAAAGCATTCATCAATATAAATTTTCGAGTTAATTGTGCCCTGTATTACAAAAAAACTGGCATTTCAGACCGCAGATGCACATGGCCTGCCAAACCATATACTGCTTGGGAAATTTTGTGATTTACTTCTCTTTAAATTTGCTCTGTACCTGCCCCTTCTCCGAACAAGTAAAAAATTCGTGTTCTGGTAGCTGTTTGAAATCCGCCTTAACCTATGTTTCATCGTCCATTATGCAGCAGTCAAATTTAGTCAGGTAACCTTCATATAACATTCGAGCTCGCTTTTGAGCCTCCAACTGCTTTTCATCTGAACGGTCTGGTACTTTTTGAAGTCTGTAGATCTTCATCTTACTTTTTTTCTTTCGTGTTTGTATAGGAGATTTTGAGGTACCTGCCCTGGCAGCCATATCTTGTACTAAAGTGTTGAGATTCTGCTTAAAAAGGTGCTTCACTTTGTTCACCTGTTTTTTTTTAGCTATTGCTGAATATTTTAATTCTGGTTTTTTCAGTTAAGTGGACAAAATGCCTTCGCGCCTTTTTTCTTGATTGCTAGACATCTTTATTGTTTGAAGTGTGTTCACCAAGTGTTATATGTATTTTTAATCATCATGTTATATAGAAAAAATAGCACCCATAATTCGACCTGCACGATCGTCAGGTAAATAATAATTCTATACTCTAAAAAAGTCAAGCGTTGCTCCCAAAGCCAAATTTTTTTTTTTTTGCCAAAATATGGCTTTGAGAATTAATTTTAACAACAACAACAAAAACAAAAAGTGTCGCTCAGACCTGGTTTCGGAGACATAGCAATCGGAAGATCGGGATATAGCTTTTATGAAAACAGGTATAAGTTCTGAGTCCCTTGATGGACTTTAAAAATTTTTGTGTCATATAAAAGGTATTTTAACTAGCTGGTGCACAAAAGTCTAAATCCGAGTTTTCCGTTTCGATATATGGCGATTTTAAGATAATTTTGATCAGTTTTTTTTTTAAAAAAACTCTTTTTTCGAAAAACGTCTCATCAATCCATAACTTTAGTAACAAAATATGAAGGGCCAATCTATTTTCATTTATTAGCTATGACATTTGAACCTGTTAAGTTTTTTTAACAAAAAAAAAAAAAAAAAAAATGGAAGAATTTAAATTTTTATTTTATAACATACCTTCATCTACAACATTATCATCATCATCGTTCTCTGCTTCGTAGGAAAAGGCTTTATGCAATTCTCCCTCATATTTAAAAAATTTCTCCATTGGCTCAACCCCTCTGCTTTTCACTTTTTAAGGAACATAAATTTTGCAATATATCCTTCGTAAAATCGTTTCTTCTTTAAATACATGTAAATCGTTTTTGACATGGCGCCACAGACCCACAGTCGTATTTCACGCGAAATTTTTAATAACAATTTTTCTCTTTTGTAATTAAAATTAGTAGTAAACCTCACCTTTAATTTTGTTGTTGTTGATAGTGGTGTTGTTTTGCTAGAGTTGTTGTTATTATTGTTGTTGTTTTTGTTTTGTTAGTGTTGCTGTTGGCTGTATTGTTGTTGGTGTTGATGGTGGTATTGTTGATGTTGTTTGTAATGTTGTTGTTGGTGTTGTTGTTGTTGGTGTTGTTGTTGTTAGTGTTGTTGTTGTTAGTGGTGTCATTGTATTTGGTATTGGTGATGTCGTTGTTATTATTGTAATGGCTTGAACGCCAGGCCAGATATTGCCGCCAATGTTGGGATTCCTGGCCTCCCAATAGGATGGTCCCTCTGAGACGTTGTTGTTGTTAGTCGTGGTGCTGTTGTTGTTTTTGTTACCGCTGTTTTTGTTAGTGGTGGTGTTGTTGTAATATTTGCTAAATTTCATGAAAATTTCTTTAGTTAAAATTTTCTTTTTCTATAAAAAATGCCCTAATGATGCAAATTCACCTACAAATGGCATATTTAAATAAGGCTTCCATATTTTGTTACTATAGTAATAGGTTAATAAGGTATTTTTTTTTAATTTATAATAGCTTTCTAAAAAAAAAACTGGTCAAAATTATCACAAAATCACCATATCAAAATCACAACATAAATTTGTAGCCAGTTAAAATATCTTTCATGACAGATTCAGAACTTATATCGGTTTTTATAAAAGCTTTATCCCGATCTTCCGATGACCATATCTCCAAAACTAGGTTCGAGCGACACTTTTTGATTACACATTCCTTGTAAGAATTATAACTTTAACAAGAAAAGTTTAGTTTAAATCAAATTTGGTTTTGGGAGCAACGGTTGACTTAAGCCAAAAATTGTTTACCACAAGTGAAATAGATGGAACTAAACTACTTTAACCCTTGCGGCAAATAATAATAATCTTTTGAATAAAACACTTTTTTTGAAATTAAAAAAAAAAAAGTTATCGAACGACCACATCAGGGTTCAAACCTACAACCTTCCGACGATAGACCGAAACTTATCCTCTACATCACTGACATATCGTCGCTCACTTGTACAACGGCACAATTGACTTTTTTTTTCTAAATCCAGTTTATTACATTTTCAGGTGTGGTTGGTCTTCAGGAAAATCTAATAAGCTGGATTTAAAAAAAAAAAAAAATTCAATTAGGGCCGTTGTACAAGTGAGCGACGATATATTATGAAGAGGTATACAATTTGTATACAAAATTTGATATTCGAATGCGTCCCACAGATCTAATGTGCAGAAAAACTGTTGCGGATCTGTTTCGAACCCGTAACGTACATCAAAAACGAATTCAAAACGGATTTGCTTTTAATAACGTAAATGCTGTGTTTAAAAAAAAACGATTCGCAAGATGGACCCGTTTCGAACCCGAAACGTACCTAAATACGAATTCAAAACGGATTCGCTTTTAATAATGTTAATGCTGTATATTAACAAAAGCAAAATGTTTTGAAACGCTTATTAACAATTAAAAAAAAGGATAAAAATCTACCTTTTTTATTTGTTTTTTTTTTTATCTTTTTATTTTAATGCGTATGATTTTTTAAATGTTTTTGATTCCAAATTTGTGTAATATTTTTATCAAAAGAAGGGAAGAGTGCGAAAATCGAGTTTAAATTTTCAAGTGTTAAAAAGTGGGCGTGGCACTCATTTAATGCTTCTCAAGGTACTTATAATTCACACCTTCCAACGAAATTGAATCAAAATATTTTATATAGTTTTTGAGTTATAGCATTTAACGTATTTCACCTGTATAGGATGTACCACGTCCACTGATGATTTTTCATCCATTTTTTGCTTAGTAGTACTTCATATGTAGTAGGCTCCCTGTATTAAATTTCAAAAAAATTACTTTATTAATGATCCTTGCTTTTTATCAAAATTGTTCAAACCGCTTTCGAGATATATTGAAATCAATTCACAAAATGTTAAAAAGTGGGCGTATCACTTACTTAATCCCGCCCACTTTTCACTCTTTGCAAGGTAGTTTCACAAGACCTCGAGTTGCAAAATTTCACCAAATTATCTTGTGCTATATATATTTCTGGCCTAGGCAACACTAATGTCAATAGCTTAAATTTGGCAACACCATAATAAAAGTTTGACATTTTTTGGCATAAACGTATTCACAACTTTTTGATGTACAAGTGCTATTTGTTTTGTTTGCAGTGGGTTAAGAAAATTAATTTTTCCATTGTTAATTTAAGCGATTGATAAATTATGGGGTTTCCAACGAGAACAAACGTTTTTTACAACTAAGTGTTCATGCAAAATCGAATGTATTGGAGTGGAACTAATGCCCAAGGATACCTCTATCTCACGGTATGTCACATGCGGATCTTGCATTACCAGTTCACGCACGGCATTAATGTTCTCTGGCACAACGGCCGTTTTTGGACGACCTTCACAGAATTCGTTTTTCACAGTGCTATAGGATGGCGCTTCATCGCCAAAGAAAGATTTAAGTTCGTCGATGCACTCTTGTGATAATCCACGTTGAAAGTTGTGAAAAATGATCGAACGAAAATGTTCACGAGTTAATTCTATTTTTTTGCCAAATTGATTTTTTCAAGTCACTGTAAACAACACAGATGATGGTCGTACGTCAAAACGTTCTGAGTACGTTTATGCTAAAAAATTATGGTGTTGCCAGATTTTAGCTATTGACATTAGTGTTGCCTAGGCCAGAAATATATAGCGCAGCCTACGTATAACCTGATAAATGAATCAACTTGATGATTTTTTCCATTTCTTGTCGCCATATTGTTTTTCCAAAAACAGCACTTGGCATTCGAAAGCAGACACTTCAACAAAAAAAAATGTGCCATCATATGACCTACTTATAATATATTGGGGGTAATCGTGAATAAATATTCCTGGGGAATTTTCTCAGGCTGCCGTGCATTCCCTATAGCAGTTTAAGAAAATTTCCGGGGAATCTTGATTTACGATAACCCCCATTATATTATGAAAGCATATTTAATTCTGAAGAGTTTAAGACTACTTAATTAGAAAAAAATCGATAGACCGGAAATGGCAAAAATCGTTAAAATTTGATATTTGACGTATTGTTTCAAACGTTCTGTCTCCCAATTTTCATACAAATATTAAAAACTAAAAAAGGGGGTAGATGTAGTTTTCATCAGTCTACCCAAATCGCATATAACCTTCATTTGCCGAATTGTGACTTTCTAACGTCATATTAGAATTAAGGCGACGATATGTATGTATTGTGTATACTGAACCAACTCCTAGGAGAGTATAAGAACAAATTGCTTATATGGGAGGTGCCACGCCCTCTTGTCCGAGTTCGCCTAGCTTTTTCTCAGAGCTTGCAATTATTGATCTGAGTGTTTGAGCTCAATTTGGTTGGGTAAACTCAAAAAACGCTTTCAGTATAACATTTTGAAACTTTTTTTAATATGTGTATTTTCACACCGGGAATATCGACATATATTTATCCACAAGAAAAAAGCGCGAAAACTTTTTTACAAATAGCTGACTAAGTGTGCGATCACAGTAGCCGCTATTAGCAAAGTTGCGCTCAAGGCAACGCTTGACCTTGAAAACAGTGTAGAACGATTTGTATGAAAAAATGGCAGCGCGATCATAGTGAAAGCGTGGCGATGCTACAACTGTAGCGTAAAGCCGCTTTGGAAGTGTTTTGTTGCGCTGCAAATGTTTTTTTTTTGCATTTCTTTGCATATTTCCAGTGGAATCTGAGCAGGAAAATGAAAGAATAGATAAAACAGAGGTCAATAGCAGAAAACAAACATAAAAATTCAAAGAAAATCGTGAAGCGGCTTTGTGTTTTGATTTTTTTTTTAATTGCTTGTATTCCTTGCATCTCTCTCACTGTTTTTTCGCACTTGCTTCTCTTTTGCACTCATTGCAAAGGAACACATAACTATTTTTTTTTTTTCATTTACTTTTGTTTTGCACAAATGAAAGCAAAACGTATTTTGTTTTGATTTGACTTTCTGGGATCATTGAAATAAAAAAAAGGAAATGTTTACCGTTATAGCTTATAGTTGCGTGAAGCGGCGCTTGACTTGCTGGTCTCTGCTTGCTTTTTTACGTAATTGTGTTTTTTCATTCTTATTTTCTTTTCTCTTTTGCACTCATTGCAAAGGACATTTGAAAAATTAAAAAATAAAATTTTAAGATTTGGCAGAAGCATCGACAACAATAAATAAATTACAAGTTTAGAATTCCCGTTCCTCGACGATCGCATCGAAAAAGGTTCGCCTAACTTCTTGTTGTTTTTTACTCATATTCCTTTATTTTAAATGAATACGGCAGGACACAGTACTTTTTGTTGTTGTTGGCTTGAATGTTGCATTGAAATACAAAAAGAAAATGTTTACCGTTATAGCTTATAGTTCAGCGTGAAGTGGCGCTTGGAGAAAAAATATGATTGCGAGTTGCTGACTTTTCACTTGATAAAAAACAAAAGCAAAACTTTAACTTTTTTAAGAGATCTCTTGGTCTCGTTTATTAACTTCAATCTGACTTAGACTAAAAATGAACAGTAATATTTATACCCCGATTTTCATCGCTGCCTCAAAAGGAAAATGCTTACTCAGAGAATTTCTGTATGTAATGCATTCGTAAAATTCTAGAGAAAGTTAAGCAATGAAAGTGCATTCAAAAGAGAGTGCACGCGTAAGTGTAATAAACTCATTACCAAGCGACTTTGTTTATAAGTTCGATTTCATTTACATTGTTGCACAGAAGGGTTTCTCAGAATTCTTTGTGCAACCAGAACGCAAGCGAACTCATAAAATTGGAGTACTTAAGAATTGGTTTTTAACTAGGGCTTGTGTATACGAATTTACCAGTTTGAGTAAATTTGTATATTCAAGCGTTAATTGCTTATGCGATTAAAGTTTGATTCATGGTTTTATGCATAAAGTCAAAATAATGTAAATATGTAATTTTAAGCTTTGATTTATGGCTTTATGCATAAAATTGGTAATGTGAAATTAATAGGGTATTCTGATATATTTTAGATGATGGTTACAGGGTGTTTTCTTATAACTTTGCTGGTCGCTGCAACGCAAAATTCTTTGAATGAAGTAAATGATCGTCACTTTGCTTTCAATTTTCTTCTTCTTTCGTTTACTTTTCTTTGTTTTGTTTATACTTTCTGAGCAAATTACATTTTTACAAACAAATTTGAACCGATTTATTACTTCTTTAAAATCTACAGTATGCATTTAATATCAAAATGTCACAAATCCAAGTTTTTTTATTTATGTAGGTGTGTATAATAATTTGGTACAAATTTGTATGTCAAAATGTAATTTCCTCAGAAAGTATAAAGAAAACAAAGAAAAGTAAGCAAAAGTAGAAGAAAATTGAAAGCAAAGTGACGATCATTTACTTCATTCAAAGAATTTTGCGTTGCAGCGACCAGCAACTCGCAATCATATTTTTTCTCCAAGCGCCACTTCACGCTACTATAAGCTTTAACGGTAAACATTTTCTTGTTTTTTTTTTTTTTGGTATTGCAATGCAAAATTCTTTGTAAAGGATCACTGCAGAAGAAAGTTGAAGCAAATATTGATCGCTGCTTTGCCTCTTTTACTTATTTTCCTTATTTGGTGTTGTTGCATTCATTGCTTCTTGTTATTTTTGTTGTTTTGCTTGCATTTTATTTTCAAATGCAAAACCAATTGAGTAAGTTAAAAAAAACCAATGATTGGTTTTGTGAATCACAGAATCTGTGATCCTTTGCTTGAACGCAAAAGAGAAACGGAAACAAGTGTGAAAAAACATTGAGAGAGATGCAAAGGAATACAAGTAATTTTATCTATTCCCTCATTTTCTTGTTTTAGTTCGACGGGAAACACAAAAAAAAAACAAACAAAACAAGCAGCCGTCTTCCCTTTGCTTTCATTTTTTTTTTTTCTAGTACAAAACAAAATAAAGAAAATTAAAAAAACAAATTCATCTCTGTGCAATGAGTGCAAAAGAGAAAGATATATTCCAAGCGTTGCTTTACGCTTTTCTTCAAGCGCCCACTGTGATCGCGTTACGCAACTTGATCTTCGCTACACTTTGCCTTGAGCATAACTTTGCTAATAGCGTTCTCTCTGATCGCACCCTAACTCTTATTTCTACAGAAAAATATTGTACGACAATATTGCAGGAAATTTCCTATAAAACGGTGAGATGTCTTAATTAAAGAAGTTGCAAAACTGTGCACAATTTTTACTTTGAACTACTTTATTAAAAACAAAAAATTTTGATTCGCGGTTGTAGTTTTTGCGTTAATTCATGATTATAATATTCAACTTTGTGCCAAAAACTTTTATAACTTAATTCGTGCGGTTTGCTAAGAGATGGCGTTACTTGATTATTATTCCATCGTTCCAATATTCCGAACATGCGTTGGAAAGCTACTGTCATTGTGCGTCTTTTTCAGTATATGTCATTCATTTGAAGTGTAAACAACAATATCTCTTTTTCACTCAAATATGTCGAACTTTATGCCTGAAAAAGTGTTTTTGCGGCGAGTTCTTCCCCATTACTTTAATATGAAGAAAACTGCTGCCGAAAGTAATTTTTGCATCGGATAGTGACGGAGGATGAAAAATAGATCCATTACGACAACCCGAAACGCAAACATTCATATGTGAAGCCCGGACAACCAGGACCTTCCCAGCCAAAGGCAAATATCCATGGTGCCAAGGTAATGCTCTGTAATGCTCACAGGTGACCTCTATCGAACCCAATTGATCCGTTTAAATAGAGCCATAGCTGAGAAACGACCGGAATAAGCGGCCAGACACGAAGTCATAATTTTTCAACATGACATCGCTTGGCCACATGTTGGAAGACCGGTTAAAAACTATTTGGAAAATATTGAAAGGGAAGTTTTGGCTCACCTGCCTTATAGCCCGGACCTTGCCCCGTCCGACCATCATTTATTTCGGTCTAAGCAAAACGCTCTCACCGAGATACGCTTCACTTCAGAACAGGGTATTAGAAATTGGCTTGATTCATTTTTGTCTTCAAAACCGGAGCAGTTCTTTTGGCGCGGAATCCATATGTTACCAGAAAGATGGGAAAAAGTAGTGGCTAACGATGGACAATACTTTGAATAATACTATTGTACATGTTTTTCTTAAATAAACGTTAAACCGCACGAATTAAGTTATAGACCCAATACAAAAACATTTTGAAATATTTCACAAATCTTAAAAATGATAGGCCTTTGTTAATTTTATATATACATATTAATAACTTAAGCTAATTAAGAAAAATAAATTTATGAAAAGCTTATACTTTTTCATGCATTTAAATTTTTTTATCTATCGAAACCACTCTTGCGACATTGCTCCAAAGAAGGCTGCAGCTCCAGACTTTGATTTTGATGCGTCACTTTTTCGTGCATTCGCTGCTGATTTGCGTGTTGGTGTTGTTTGCTAAATGATAAAAGAAATATTTTTAATAAAACTCATAAAATGAAACCTTTATATATTAAAAAAAAAAAATATTTAGTATTAATTTATGAAACATAAGAAACGAACAAATTTAAAATATTAAAATTTAATATTGCTACAGCTCTAAATGCTGCTTGCACAACGTTGTTATGGGTAGTGCAACTAATTTCGCAGGCACTAGTTAGTGCAAGCTTGACGCGAAAAGCAGGTGAATTTGGATAAGAGGGCGTGACATTTCGCCGAGCTGTTATAACTACTCAAAAATCGAATATGAGATATGTGTTTTTTCAAATTTTCCATAATAATAGGAAAATGAATACCTTCTTTTTCATTTAACTTAAGCTAACTTATTTATACACTTTGCTAGTCTTGATGCCACTGTTAAGGGATTTTTTTCACTTGTTTAGAATTTACACTTGATTTTGGCGGTTTTTTTTAAAAAAAAAAAAAACAAATATATGGCAACGCAAAATTTTAATAAAAAATATTGCAAGATTTTTTTTTTTTATAAAATCCATGCATAAATAAAACATGCAGCATTTAAAATCTTCATGCTTATAAACAATTTAAATTTGATTGATATGGTTAGCAAGTTCTTATAAGTACAATGTACATTCCAGCACATTAAAAATTACGTTTTCATTCAATCAATCCTCATTTACAACGCCAAAAATATAAGATGATCAAGAATATTATAATCGAAAGAATAATCTGTCCTACAATACAAAAATAAATGAAAACAAAATATTAATTTCATAGAAAATATACCCCGCAAACCAAAAGCTTCTACTTTTTCGAAACTCTCTTTGTCGAAAATAGTCCAAACTGTTTTGACGTTTCGTAAAGATTTATGCATTATGTATTTCTTACTTATTTATAGTGTGTCCAATAAAAACTATCAGTTCATTTCAATTTAGGGGAGAAGGGTGAGGTTTCGACGTATGGGAGGCTTCGACATATGGGAGGCTTCGACATATGGGAGGCTTTGACAGTGCCAAATGTTGACATTTCTATTCTATACATAACTCACGCGTGTAATAAAAAAAAACTTACTTCCATCGGTATGCGGTTATCGTTAACATTTTTCAGCGCATTTCGGTTAGTGTAAGGTGAGAAGTGGCGATTTTATGTTTTAGTAGCAAGTTGTTGGTTTGTTTATTGGTTTTTGTGTAAAACTCGTGTTAAATGAAATGATTTCCACTTTATATATATTTTTATAAAACCATTATTATGCTAAAGCTTAGTTTCTCTCTAAGATATTTTTAGGCTTAATTTGTAATTGGGGCATTGGGCATGCGCTTATTTTACGATTTTCTGATTTTCGTTCATGCCACCCCCTGAAATCCTTCTAATGGTCATAAAAACAAATACTATGAAGTTTCACGGCGATCGGATAACGATAACCCGGCCCGCAAGAGAGGTCTAGGTCAAGTTGAGGTTTCAGGCAAAAAATAATGAAAATTTTTTTTAAACTTAGTCAAAGCATAACTTTACCTTATAGCAAATTGAAATACCTTTCCAAAAAGCTATAATTGTTTAAAATCGGGTAATTAATACGAATTCTATGAATTTTTCTTTTATCGACATTAGCAAAATTGCCGCAAAATGCTATTCTACTACATATGGTATTTCACGAATTTTACGTTTTCTTCTCTCCATTTTAACCGCGCTACACTTGCATAATCAGTCGAAGATTTTGGGCGGCCTTCTCGAGGTTCGTCCTCCACAGAAAAATTACCTGTCTGGAATCTTCGGAACCACTTTGAAATAGTCACGAGGGTTGACGCATTTACTTCAAATGCTATTTGGCATTCACTTAATATTTCCACAGGCTTGAGCTTACGTCGAAATCCAAAAAAGAATAGCAAACCGAATCTCTTGCTGCGTAGGTACTGGAATATCTGCTGGCATTGTTTCACGAATTTTACGTTTTCTTCTCTCCATTTTAACCGATCTTTCTGAAAATTAAAATGATATATGAAGCAAGACACGCCAAGTGTACCAGGTAAAACTTTGTGTGTCTCCTATTTCGTTCAAATTGGCAATTTGGTAGATCTGGTGTGCAAGAAAATAATCCGGGAGGATTTGGTCCTAGTTCCATTTGTTGTTAAAATACAGGGTGTTAAAGTTGGCGTTTTTAGTCATTTTCATGAAAAAGGTATTTTTTTCAAAAATTTATAGCTTACACCAAAGTTTGTAAATTGATATATGTAAGTAACTGGTCCCATTTATTTTTAAGTGTTCTTTTTATAAAAAAATTTTTAACACTTAAAAATACCTTTGAATTTTTTTTAAAAAAACCCCCCTTAGATTTTTTTTTAAAAGTGCTTTAAATTAAAGCATAATTTATAAGCTTTAAAATGATATATGACTCAAGATGGGATTCGGACGATAAATGGGAGTTTTTGGCTTTTGAACGCACGCGGAAGGCAAAAATCTTTTTTTTACTCAAGAGGAAAGCACCTTACGAAGGAAGTGTACTTGGCAAAAATGCTTAGGATCATCCAAGCAATACGTGTAATTTTTTTTTTGAATTTTTTTAAACTTTTTTTTTTTGAATAAATTGAAAAATTTCTTTTTTTTGATAAATTTTTTCAAATTCAAATTTTTTTCAACTTTCCTAAACATTTTATGCCTAGTACACTTTTTTCAAAAGATGCCTTCCTCTTGATTAAGCAAAGAGTTTTGCGTTTAAAAAATTTTGGCGAAAATATAATATTTTTTTATAGAAAGAAGATTTAAAAATGAATGGGACCAGTTACTTACATACATCAATTTACAAACTTTGGTGCAAGCTATAAATTTTTGAAAAAACAGTTTTTTCATGAAAATTACGAAAAACGCCAACTTTAACACCCTGTATTTTAACAACAAATGGTACCAGGACCAAATCCTCCCGGATTATTGTTCTTGCACACCGGATCTACCATATTACCAATTTGAACGAAATAGGAGTCACACAAATTTTTACCTGGTCCAAGTGTACTTGTTTCATATATCATTTTAATTTTCAGAAAGATCGGTTAAAATGGAGAGAAGAAAACGTAAAATTCGTGAAACAATGCCAGCAGATATTCCAGTGCCTACGCAGCAAGAGATTCGGTTTGCTATTCTTTTTTGGATTTCGACGTAAGCTCAAGCCTGTGGAAATATTAAGTGAATGCCAAATAGCATTTGAAGTAAATGCGTCATCCCTCGTGACTATTTCAAAGTGGTTCCGAAGATTCCAGACAGGTAATTTTTCTGTGGAGGACGAACCTCGAGAAGGCCGCCCAAAATCTTCGACTGATTATGCAAGTGTAGCGCTGGTGAAGTCTAAAATTGACGAAAATCCAAGATTGACCCAGGAAATCATTGCTGAGGAACTGGGCCTAAATGCCATGGCTGTATCGCGAATAAAGGAGCTACGCTGCTACTTTCTACATCCGATGTTGCGCCAGCGCACACTGCTGAAAACCCGACCGATTTTATTGCGCTTTCAGGCATCGAAGAAATTCGTCCAGCACCTTATTCCCTAGATCTAGCGCCTTGTGACTCCTGGCTGTTTCCAAAAATACAAAAAAAATTAAGAGGGAGAGCCTTCAACATCAATGAGGAGATAATAAATGCTGTTAATGATGAAATTGAAAACGTCAAAAACTCGATTTTGAAGACTGTTTTTCAAGATGGATTTATTGACTTCAAAAATGTATCAAAACAAATGGCGATTACGTTGAAAAAATATAAACAGATGAAGAATAAGTTATAAATTTAAAAAATTTTGTATCCAGTTTTTATACCCTACACCCAGGGTAAATTCACTTTGTCCTTCCGTTTGTAACGCAGAGAAAAAGGCGTGGCAGATATAGAAAAGTATATATATTCTTGATCAGCGTCACCTCCTGAGTCGATATAGCCATGACCGTCTATCTGGATGGCTGTGTGTTGAAATACATTATTTGGGAAAACTGAGCAAGATAATTCAATGGAATTTGGTACACTGCCTCCGTGGTCAAAGTTTGCTCGTGGGATTGAAAATGAGCAAAATCGGTCAACGGATACGCCTACCACCCATACAAAAAATATATTCAAAATACAATTTTAGGAGTATTTTTTACGACAATGCAACCGAAATACACATAAATACTACAAATTGTAAGCGCAAGCTCTGAGAAAAAACTGAGCGAATTCGGACAATAGGGCGTGGCCCCTCTTATATAAGCAAAAGCTTCAAAACGCTGTACTGAAAGCGTTTTTTGAGATATTCAAACCAAATTTGACTCAGACACTAAGAATTATTGAGTGAAATCGGACAATGGGGCGTGGCACCTCCCATATAAGCAAAAGTTTCAAAATGCTATACTGAAAGAGTTTTTGAGATAATTAAATCAAATTTCAAAAGACCGGCCTAAAAATCAACGCATCCAAGACTAAAAGCATGAAGCTAAACGCAAACAGGAATAACATCACGTTTAGAGCTGGCAGTTATGACATCGAAAACGTCGATAGCTTCACGTATTTAGGCAGCATTATCTCCGTGGATAGTGGAGCAAAAGAGGATATCAACTCAAGAATAGCAAAAGCAAAAGGCGCGTTTGCTTAACTGAACAAAATATGGTCTTCTTCCCTTATGTCCACAAAAAAGAAAGTGCACATTTTTGATTCGAATGTGAAATCGGTTTTGTTATATGGGTGCGAAACATGGCTTGTTACTGAACAACTAACGAATAAGCTGCAAGTTTGCCAAGCTACATCAAAAATGCAATCAGAGGGCTATAGCAAACGAGGTTAAGCTGCGCAAATGGAGATGGATTGGTCACGCTCTCCGGAAACCACACAGCGAAGTTTGTCGCCAGGCTCTTGAGTGGAATCCACAAGGCAGACCCGTGGTAGACCCAAAACCAACTGGAAAAGGTCGCTGGAAAGGAAATACAAGAATCGAGAAAGTCGTAGCAAGAGATAAAGTCATCGCAAGGGATCGCAACAAATGGAAACGTTTCATATTCGCCCTATGCTCCTCCTTGGAGTTAAAGGAGAATACTTACATACAAACCAAATTTCATTCAGACACTAAAAACTATAAATGCAAGCCGTGAGCAAAAACTGAGTGGCACCTCCTATATAAGCAGAAGCTTCAAAACGCTATACTGAAAACGTTTTTAAAGATAATCCAACGAAATTTCAATCAGACACTAAAAACTATAAATATTTACAAGCTCTGAGCAAAACTGAGTGAACTCGGACAAGAGGTCGTGGCATCTCCCATATAAGCAAAATTTTCAAAATACTGTAGTGTAGGGTATTTATTTTTTGGCCAGGCCAAAAGTTACACCCTTACTAGTTTCAATTCTACTGAGCGAACTTTTGATAGGTCCTTCGTATGTATATTCAAAACAACATGCAAAAGTGATTTAGAAGAAAACATTAGTTTTTTGTAAAGGTGTCCAAGCCTCCTCCTACTGAAAAAATTTTAAAACCTGAATATCGCATAAGCATAAAAGTATGCAAGTAGTTTAAAATGCAGTTTATTATAAATTATGCAAAACGTCCATATTTTAAGGCAAAATGTTCAACGGGTGACACACTTGAAATTTGTCACTATTCCTTAAATCATTGTCCTGAGACAGAGAGCAACTTTCCAAAAACTTTTGATGCAGTACTAACACATTTTTTTGTGAGTTTTTTGTTTTATGTTGCCAAACAAAAAAGTTTTCCATACAAATTTTGTGTTTTGGTTCAAAAAAAATTCTAGCATTATTGAAGTTTTCACCAGAGTCAAAATATTTTGTGAAAAGTCTAACAATAAGCCAAGGAACATATTTCAAAGGTTACAAGAAAAAAGTTGTTTTTTTTTTTTTTGGTACAATGATCGACACGCCTTAATAGTTACAGCTTTTTAAAATATAAATTAATCATATTTTTCAAATTAGTTTGCTTTTAAATCGCCAATAAAATAACATTTGCTGGCAGTTTAATTTTATTAGGGTACATTAGCATGGGTACAAGAAATTTACTGGAATTGAGTAAAATTTGATTCATCTTTATTACAACAAAACTGTTAAGAAATAACTTTTCCTATTATTCGTATAGGGGTATAGACATAAGAGTGTTTAAAAAAAAAAAGTTTGCTGAAGCCCCCCATTTCGAAAGCTTATCGGTATTGATTTTTAAGGAAAAAATTTTATTTTTTTTTTCGACCTTTAAATAATACGCTCCACCATTTGACGGCCGATCATCAAGTATAGTATATCGTTGTAAATGTCTCGATTACATTCATAGAAGTTATTTATCTCAAATGTTTTTTTGACTAGTTGTACTCATTATCTCAGTTTCTACGACCCTAAGGTGCCAAAGACACTTCATAAAATTGAAGCCCATAAAAAATCATAAAATTCATCCCTACGAAGTTCCCTCAAATTGTTGAAATTGTAGAAGTTATAGCGAATCTAAGGCCTCTATTGCGAATAGAAACGCGAATGAAAACGAAATACTTTTCTCTATTTTAATGTGCGCAATTAACATTAGTTAAAAAGAGACAACTAGTGCACACATTATTACTTGTTAATTGTTCAATTTCAAAAAATTCAAAAAAATTTTATTCAAGTTGCGTTTGGTAAATATGTACAAATTTGCATGCTACTTTTTTTACTCATTCGTTAATTTATGGGTTCACCATGAGCTGCGAAATAGAAGTGCGTGAAAAAATTTGTAAAATATTTAACGAAAATCCAAATTAGACTTTCAGAGCAACTGCTAGAAAAGCTAAGGTTTCACGGAATACCGTTTTGCGTGTTATTAAAACTTATAAGGAACGTCTGACCGTTAGTTGAAAAAAGAACGGTTTTGATAATTCTAAAGCTGCCAAGAAGGTGAAGGGCTTGCAGCGAATTTTTTTTTTTATGGGGATCGATACTTTCTAATGGACATTCTTATTTTAAATTTCTGACCAATATGTATGTATTTATTTTTCACCACTACATCATTACGAAATAATGATATTTGATACCGAAATCGAAATAGATCTGCCATGTAAAAACTTTATTTGGTTTGATGGATACTTTAAATTGATTTCAAAATATACTTAAACGTACCTTTTCCATTTCAACTGATGTTAAATTTCTTCGCTCTTTGAAAGGGCCTCGATCTGATGCATTAGCGTCTATAATAGGCAAGAGTGGAAACCAAATTGATGTTGAACCATTTGAACTTAAGCTCAAAACATTTGGGTCCCGTTCATTTGCAACAGAATTAGAAGTGACGGAACCATTTGCACATAGATCGTGTTGTGTTAAAACGCCTAATTGACAGTTTAATTTAGATACTGATCGTTTTATATTGTTTGACAAATGTTCTGCAAAAAGTTCAAAGTCAAAAGGATCAATGGTCTCCTTTAATTTAATGATAAGTCCTTGAAATTGTTCGCATAATTTACGATCGTCTCTTGATATGGTGAAAACACTTTGTAGGAATTTTAAATCGAAATATAACTGAAGAGCCACATTTTGCGTTGAGGAAGCTAGTGTTTCATAATGTGCCAACAGCTCAGTGAGCAATTGATTGTTAAAAGTTTGTAATACATGCTGTGGTAGAGTTTGTGGAATACTGCAGTTCAATGAACGTATGACGTGAAATAAATATCCCTGTAAGGAAATTCGCGGTTGACTTGGAATTCTAAAAATGGGATGTACTGGATTGTCTTGTTCATCCTTTTGTTCTAGTGTAATTGTTTCCCAGCTCTATTGATTCACCAAAATAAAAATAAAAATATTTTGTTAAAATTTGACGAAACGCTAGAGCTAATTTAACATACCGTGAAATCTGTCAAAATAGCTTCGTATGATATTTCTTTCGGCAAATATTTTTTACATGGATTATCATCTAATATACCGGTGATTATTCGTAACCAGAACTGCAGAGCTTCCTCTTCAATTAGGAGACACATGCGCTGCCAGGCATCAGAAGAACTTAGCGTAATCTGCCCAATGTGCTGGCGCCAGCTGCTTTGTTGGCAGAAACAAATTTTTAAGTTAGGACAGAGCTCAACTAATGCAGAGAGTAAACGCACGACCAACAACAATTGTTGACGTTTCTGTTGTGGTATTTGAAGGTTTTTGACTTTAGTAATAAACTCTGTTACTTGTTGCTGCGCCAATTCACGTAAAAATTCAATCAATGCTAATTTATTTTCTGGTTGTGTCGCTTGCTCTTCAAGTAATACACTCATTTCTGACACGATTTCAGCTAATTGTTTATCAAAATGTGTACAAATCAAAATTATAGAATCATCATACCCTTTTAGTTTCATAAGCAATTTTTTAATTTTTCGTTCTTCACTTAAGGCATCTGCCAAACTTTGTGGTAAATCGCAAGAAATATCTTCCCACAATTGTTGAGATTTGATACTATAATCCTCATATTGTTGAATAGACTGTAGGGTAGATTGTAAGCAATTAAATGTACGCTCCATAGCCTTCAACCAACTGTCCCGTATGATATTGCGTACTCGCTGACTTATTAATGGGGCATATTTAGTTTCATAAAAATTAAGTGATCGTGAAATCTGACATTTTTCTGACAGTATAGTGAAGTCAAAATCACTCTTAATGGAATTTACTTCAATTTTTAGTTCTTGAATAGTGGTCATGGTAGTAACCAAAATAAAAAGTTGCTGCAGCTGCACATCTGCAATATGTGATATATCCTTTAGCCATTGCTCAATCGCGCTACGAAGTTGCTGCTGATCTAAAGTTTGGGCATCTAACTTTGGTCGAAAACTTGAGATGATTTCAGGCAGCATATAAGAGAATTGAGTGTCGTTGCTGTCCATTAAAGCAATAGTAGGCAATGCATTTAATTTGGAATGTTCTGCTAGTTTTTGGAAGACCAAACCATTTTCTAAGAAACAAAAAAAAAAAAAAATTAGTATTTTTTACTGTAAAAAGAAATATATAGGCAAAATCATATAATATATCTGTGCAAAGATGGCAAAACTAGGTATCGCATGTTTTCATAATTTTTCTGGAGAGCAAATTTAAATTTTAAGTTGATATGAAAAAATCACAATATCTTGATTTACAAGTTGTTTTTCTATGAAACTACAAGTCTTACAGCAAATCTGGTTTTGCCAGCTTGTAGACCTCATCCTGGACTACATAACTCTTTCTCTTAAAAATGCTGGATATCTAGTTTTGCCATCTTTGCACAAAATATAATAGCGACGAGATGGTAAATTTTCAAATTCATGCATAGGTTTTAAAAATCATAGTTATTTGTTTCGTCGACATAGTTCATCTTCTAATCTTTTCTTTCAAAACATTTAACTTACTTAAAGCGCTCACAATAGTATTTTGCATGGATTTAAATTAATACTACTCAACTTTTTACTGCTTAAAAAGTTTTTTAGCTCATAGTCTTTTGAATTATGTACGTAGTCAGCGTTGCAAACGACGAAGAAATAGAATGATTTACATAAAATGAAAATGTAGAGCATGTGATTTTCCATAAAAAAGATCCTTGGACTTTATATCGTACGCCTAATTGTTCATGAGTTATCGTAGTTTGAAAATTAACACGATTAAAGAGCTGTGTGAAAGACCATGTTAAGTAAAAATTTTGTAATTTTGAGATAATCAACTCTAAAGTTAATAGCGTGCTCTGTTTTGCAATTTAACTTATTTTCCGTTTTTCCGGCGATGTTATGAAGAAATAACGGAAACAAAATCGAGGTTTCATTTACATGATCGTAGGTAACACGTTCTTCCACAAAATAACATCCATTTCCTTAATATGTAAATGGATTTCATATCATTCTAATTATTTTGTTGATGAATTACACTTTTAAGGACTTAATGTAGACCCATGATTTATCCAAGATTTCTAACATTATAAATGTATATTTTAGAACAGTAACTGCCATTCCTAAATTGGAGCGTCAGGCGTTGCGTTACTTAACGTTACGCAAAAGCGTCAAGCACCATACCGAAATAAAGAACGTTGCGTTGAAGTCATTTGTTTGTCAAAATCATATTGTTTCTTATACTTTTCTGCGGCTACAAGCCCTTCAATTGTATATAAGCGTCAAAAGAAACATGGCTATTGTAAATAATTTTGTTCGCAAGTGACAATTTTTTAGAAAAAGTAAATAAAAAATCATTTTTACAGAAATGCCGATTTGCTAAAGACCGCTTTCTCAATGTCTGGTTATAAACTTATCAGAAATTTAGCTTGCAGTTTTCAGTGAAAAGCTCTTGGTTAACGTTCTGATTATAGCTAGGGAACTGGTGGCAATTTCAGTATGTGATATCATCGTCGTTGATACTTACATGGAATGTAGTTTCCATCCTTCTGATAAAGAAAAAGTAAGTGGTTATCTGATATCGATCTAGTTTTACTTTAATCGAATTTTGTTTTGCTACCATATTTCATAACATCGCATTCCTATTCCGCTGCATCGATTTTTTTAAAGTTTGGTATGGAGATAGGTTTAACACTAAGGATTTATAATAACATCAATTTAGGGATGACACGCCCCTAAAGAGAAAATGCACTGACATGGTTACTGTTGAGAATTTGTTTACTTAACCCTTTGGTGGACACAAGATATTTCTTATAATTTTATATGCCCAGAGACATTCGAGAGAACTATTATGCTTAACGATAGACCCGATGAAATGACTTAATAAACCTTATATTTTAAGCTTACTCAATTGCTTAAATAAGTGAAAGACACGATGTTATCACATACCACAGCATTTTTTTTTTTTTTTTTTTTAAATTTTGGAACATCCGCCATTTAAAAAATTACCTACAAATAATTGGCAAAAAACGGCTTATATCAATTGATTTACTCCAATCTTTACAAAAAACGAAGTCTCTCTAGCGATGTTATCACATAATTTTTTGTCACTAGCTCCTCAACTATTAGCGCCTAATCAGATATTGAGAAAACTGCCCTAACACACTTCTTTCTTTTTAAATTAAATGCGTCGAGTCTATCATAATTAGAGTTAAAGTGTAAGCCAAAATTGTAATCAATAACAAATCTTATTTTTATGCATATACAAACCTAGAAAGCACTGCGTTATTAAAGTTATGGTGCTATTCAATACTTTTAAGCTTGCCAAAATACGTTCCTTAACACGCCTTTTCTCTCCATCCGGTCGTGTTCCGTCAGTCAAACTGTTTAAGAAGGCCGTGCAGCGGAATTGTAAGAACGTCTTTAACAAACCATTTAAATTCGTTTTTTCCAAAAGCAACAAACTCAATAAACAATCAACAGTGGCTTCAACGCTTAATTCTTCACGTTCTAAAACAGCCATAACATTCTGTTTGATGGTCATATGAAAAGGTTTGAGAATCTCCCACTGTTTTTTAGCAACTGGAAGCGCGTGTATCAATGGGTTGTAAACGTCTAGCTGCAAACCAGTGCTGACATGTCTGCTAAATATGAAAAGCTCTGTTGCGGTGTAAAAACACTGACGGTCAATGTGTGACCAGATGAGTTCAGGTAACGCAGTCAGCAATTTAATCTGAACCATGGTACCAAAGTAGTTATCAAGCTGTTTATTTGCGGAACGAGTGCGAATCATGTCTGTTGCATCACTTGTCTTGAATCCAATCAGTTGCTGTTCATTGAGACTGCGGCAATTGCTTGTAATGGATTCTACTTGTGTAATCAGAGTGCTCGAGGAATCCTGCATTGCGCCAATGGTATCAGCAGCCTTCAGTAAATCACGGTAGCGTTCACTTTGTAGAAGAAAATGTTAGGAATCAGAGAATTATTTGTAAAATTATAAATATTAACTTACCCAACCATTGTGCGCAGCTCTTCCCTTTTATTTTCGACAACAGCTTGGATTTTCTTTTGTATGATGTCAATTTCTGGAACACTGTGCTGTTCGAACAGCGTATCAACGTTTAAGTTAATTAAATTTGCTGCCGACATTTCAAAATAAATAAAATAATAAAATCTTCAATGTTTTTATTTATACAACGTTCGAATTAATTTCTTAAATATTTGACACGTCGTACATTGGAGTAGTAGTCAAAACATATGGCTTTAATGCCGGGCATACACGATCAAATTTCTCGTTCAATTTTGACAACCACAGGTCATGCGCTGGTATCTTTTCTTTTCAATGGATATTTGACAATATTATTATAAGAAATTTTTTTTTTAAGTACAACAATTGTATACAATGATATTAAATGGGACATATGAATAATAAATATATAACATAATTAACATATATAATAAAAACACATTAAATATGAAGACAAAGACTACAATAAAACAAAAAATAGATAAAAAATTACAAATGTAATATTAACAAAAGTATCGAAATAATTCGCCTTGTTCCCAAACCTACTGATGAAGAATAAACGATGAAATCCAATTTAGTGTACAATTTTATTAATTAAAAATTATAAGTAAGTAAATACCCTTAAATTACTTATCTATTATGTTGAGTGCGGTCTGCGATCTCGATCAAAGTGAAAGAGACGATTTCAAATTAGCATTGTCGAACTCTATTTGCAATACGTTTTATATCATAGTATAAGAGAATTTGAGTGACAACCAAACATACGGTGATCACCAGATAGGTATAGCAAGAGTATGATAAAAATTAACGGCAAATATAAGTACATGTAAAGTATGTATGCAATAGAAATTCACTTATGGTAAAAAAATAACCTTGACTTAATAATTTAACAAGCAAAGCAATGTAATATTCAAATACGGAAATATTTTATGATCTTATTATAAGGTAAGATGACCTAAACCCATTATCAATCCTGAACATACCGCCCCCCCTGGAACAAGTTTCAGGACAGTGGTAGTAATGCCAATTTGGAAATAGGACGGATAAATATTCCTGTTGCTGTTCGAACTGTGGCAACTCGTACATGTTGATCTGAACCAGGATTTACGGATTCGATTCTGCCTAGTAACCATTTAGTGGGCGGAAGATTAGGTTCTTTTATCACTACTATGTCGCCAGGTTTAATGCTTGTAGTGCTTCTTTGCCATTTAGGTCGTTCTTGTAAAGTTGTTAAATACTCCATATGCCATCTCTTCCAGAAACCTTGAGTCATACTTTGGATATGATTCCAATGCGATAAACGATTTAGTTGAGTATTCAGATGATTTGGTTCAGGAACAGCAGTCAGTGGTTCGCCTACGAGAAAGTGAGCTGGAGTTAGTGGATTTAAATCACAATCAGAAATAGAACACAAAGGACGAGAATTTAGTATAGCTTCTACTTGAGTTAGTACTGTATATAATTCTTCAAAAGTTAAAATAGAAATGCCTATAACGCGACGCAAATGCAGTTTGACTGACTTAACGCCAGCCTCCCAAATTCCACCAAAATGTGGCGCTGAGGGTGGGATGAAATGCCAACTAATGCCATCCTTGGCAAGCATGGCAGCGATGGTGTCATTGTGAGACTGCGTCATGACAAGTTTGTGCATTTCTGTTAAGCACCGGCGAGCTCCTTGAAAATTCGTCCCGTTGTCGCTGTAGATATTTGAACATTTGCCACGTCGAGAAACAAATCTACGTAAGGCTGCGAGAAAAGCGTCGGTGGTTAGATCGCTCACCAGCTCCAGATGAATAGCCTTTGTAGACATACAGACGAACAGTGCTATATATGCTTTCGATGTTTTAGCCTTACGGCAGCGGGATAATCTTATCGTCAACGGGCCAGCATAATCACAGCCTGTATTGGTGAACGGACGACATGGTTGAATACGATGAGCCGGAAGATCACCCATAAGTTGCTGGCTAGTAAGTTTACGCTGCATGAAGCACGGCTTGCATTTATGTACAATTTGTCGAATAAGATTTCGACTGCCCATTATCCAAAACTCTTGTCGTACAAAGGTAAATGTTTCCGAAACTCCTGCATGTAGGTAGCGTTGATGAATATCTGTAATAATTAGTGAAGAAACAGGATTATCTTTTGTGAGAATGATGGGGTGCTTTATATTATATGACACGCTTGAATGTTTAATACGACCGCCGACACGAAGTAATCCAGCGCTGTCCAAAAATGCTGAATATCTCAAAAGTTTAGATTTTGATGAAAGTTGATTTTTAGTACGCAGCTCATGAATATCATTTTCGAAAAAATTACCTTGAACAAATTTCAAAATAGCGATTTTAGCGTTTTGAATTTCAACAAATGTTAAACCGTTAGTAGCTCGAGTGTTTGTTTTGCATTTTAAATTTGAGACATATCTAAGGATGTATGCAACAACTCTTTGTAACCGATACCACGACGAAAAGCTTTTGATAAGATCATGAAAAATGTGATTATCTACCGACGCGACCAATGCATGCTTTGGAACTAATTTTTCTTCGCGTTTTACCTCTTCACTGTCTAAAATATAGGAGGAAAGATTCGATTTCGGCCAATTTTCTTCGGAGAGTCGCAGCCATGATGGACCGTTCCACCATAGACTATGACAAAACAAATTTGAGGGCAACACGCCACGCGAAGCACAGTCAGCTGGATTAGATTCTGATGGCACATATCGCCAAGTATATCGTGGCATCGTTTCTAAAATGGCAGCGGTTCGATTTGCAACGAAGGTTGCCCAGCGACGTGGAGGAGACGAAAGCCAATGCAGTACGATTTCGGAATCACACCATGAAAATGTTCTGACGATTTTTGCACTTATCGACGATTTCACTAAATTTAATAACCGTGACAACAACATCGCACCACAAAGTTCGAGACGCGGTATGGAGACTGGTTTGAGAGGGGCCACTTTAGTTTTTGACGCCACGATTGTGATAGTAATCTCACCAGTAGTAAATATTGAGCGAGCATAAACGACAGCAGCATAAGCGAGCGACGAAGCATCGGAGAAACCATGAAGTTCGATATTTTCTTCGGAGAAAAACACATTCCGCGGAACCCGAATTTTTTCAAATGAGGTGAGCTGTTTACGATAGTTACACCATTGTTCGGAAAGTTCAAATGGTAAGGGATCGTCCCAACCAAGATTTAATTCAGAAGACCAAAGTTTTTGGAACATAATTTTGAATAAAATTACCGACGGAGCGAGAAGTCCAAGGGGATCGAAAATACGCGCTATTTCAGATAATACCGTTCTTCTTGTCGCTGATTGACATGGCTTGGGCAAAATCACGCGATATGAGAATATATCATCTGCAGGATTCCAGAACATTCCTAAAACTTTGATGAGAGATTGAGAGCGTTCAGGATCAACAAATGAAAATTCACAATCTTCAGGTTTTTGTTGAGCGAGTAAAGTCCAGCAATTAGAGCTCCATTTACGAAGTTGAACACCAGCTTCTGGTAACAACGCGATTAACTCCGACTGCAACTCTAGCAAGGTTTCCACAGAATTTGTTCCAGTCATAATGTCGTCAACATAAACGTCGTTGAGTAAAGTCATAGCAGCCTTTGGATATTTCGATTGATAGTCTTCTGCAATCTGTTGTAGTACACGAACCGATAAAAATGGAGCCGAAGCCGTACCATAAGTTACAGTTCGAAGACGAAAATGTTGAATTTGCTGGCTAGAACTCTGACGCCAAACTATACGTTGAAAATTAGTGTCCTTATCATGGACCAAAATTTGACGAAACATTTTGACTATATCGGCAGTAAATACAAAGCGATGTTGTCGAAAACGTAAACACACACCTATGAGATCACGTTGTATAGGTGGGCCTACTAATAATTGGCTATTTAACGACTGTCCCTTAGAGTCACTTGCCGAGCCATCAAACACGACACGAAGTTTTGTCGACGAACTTTCCGGTTTCATCACTGCGTGATGAGGTAGGTAAAAGTTATTAGATGAATTTTTGAAAACTTCATCTTGAGGAATCAGGGCCATGTGACCAAGTTCCAGATACTCTTGCATGAATTTAGAGTACTGTCGGTGCAATTCAGGATTATTTCGAAACCGACGCTCCATCGAGTGCAATCGTGAAATAGCCGACTGCAAAGTGTCTGCGAAAATTGGTGCAACATTTTTAAATGGTAAAGAAACAATGTACCTTCCATCAGCGGCACGAGAAAATGTTTTTCGAAAATGTTCTTCAGCTGGGTCGTTAAAAACATCGCGAGTTTTATGGGGTGAAACTTCTTCTAGCTCCCAAAACCGCTGTAAAAGAGCGTCTACGTCGACAGCTGAATGAAATAAAGAAAATGGTAAGCTGTGAATATTTGATTCACACAACTCTCCTGAAATAACCCAACCGAAAGTTGTATTTTGAGCTATTGGTTTGCCTTGAGGTCCAATAATTTGATCTGCTTTCAAAATAGACCAAACTTTATCAGCTCCGAGAATAATATCTATAACACTGGAAACATTGAAGTAAGGATCCGCCAGATCCAGCTTCTGAATATAATCCCATGCTGATGCATCAAAAGATTTTTATGGTAAATTTGATGTTAATTTACCAAGCACAAATGCATCAAGAGATAAGTTAAAAGAGTTATAGCGGGATAAAATATTTAATGACACACACCCTTTAGTATGGCCTGCTTCTTTCGAAGATAATCCCAAAACAGGAATTCGAGCATGGGTTCTTGTAATCCCCAGCCTTTGGACAAACGATTCGGTAATAAACGATGATTGAGATCCTGTATCCATTAATATACGACAATTAATTAACTGCCCCCGATTATCTTGAAGTTTAGCGAGAATAGTTGGCAAAATAGTTTGTTTACGAATTCCAAACTCAAGCGAGTGGTTGTTGACCAATGGGGTAACAGCATTAGAAGTAGAAGGGGCCTCGAAATCATTGATGGGCTGTGAAGCAGGTGACGGCAAATGAGCATTTGTAAATGTGGATGAAGATAGCGACGAATTAGGAGTTTTTGGATCATCTTGATGAACAAGAGAATGGTGGCGAGCCTTGCACACGCGACAGCGATATGATGAACGACATTTATTCGACGAATGGCCTGATCGTAAGCAATTAAAACATATCGATTGATTTTTATTAAAGTTTCTACGCGCCGTAATGTCTAATGAAAGAAACTGAGAGCACTGCGATAAATAATGATCATTTTTACACATAGGGCAACGTAGATTATTTTCTGTGGCTTTTACTAAATGAGATCGAATTTGATTTGATTGTTTGGTCCGCGATGAGCTTAAACGATTTAGTGTTTGGCATGATTCTAACGCATCACACCTCTGCTCTAAACATTTAATTAGCTCGGATATCGAATTGTCTTCACGAGAACCAACATGTTCTGCCCAAGCTTGCTTTGTTTCATTATCAAGTTTATTAAGCAAAATATAAATAAGCCACGGATCACGACTGTTTTTTTCTAACGCGTTTAAGCCACGAATCACTTCATCTGCACCATCTGTTATTTTTCTCAGTGTTTGCGCATTCAAACTACCTACAGAAGGAAGTGACAAAAATGTTTGCACGAACGATTGTACCACTAAATTTCCGCGGTCGAAACGTTTTTCAAGCCTATCCCAAGCTTCCATATAATTCGCTTCTGAAACTTTGATATGTTGAATAAGGTCGGCTGCACTCCCACTCAAAAATGATTTCAAATATTGAAACTTATGCGTCGAGGAAAGATTTGGTTTACTGTCGACCGAACCCAAAAATAAATCGCGGAAAGAAGGCCAATCTTTATAATTACCGGAGAAATGAGGGATTACAATTGGAGGGAGATTGATTTTCGAAGACGCGTTTTCCGAGGAATCTAAAGTTTTTAGCAAGGTGGCCTGCTGTGTTGCAAGACGTTCCAATACCGGCACATCAGAATTATTTGTAGATTCTTTAGCGTTTTGTTTTTCGCGTATAACCTTAGTGAGACCCGAATGTGCTTCGAAATATTTAGATTCATAATTGGCGAAATCATTTTCGTACTCTTGCATATCATTTTCGTCCAAATTTTTTATGCATTCATCGTGAAGCGCACAAAACTCACCCCAAACCTCAATAAGTCTGCTTAAACGAATTTCTAACATCTCAATAGTTGTCGATTCTTCAATAGATGAAAGAAATTCCACCGCACGTGTTAAGCAGGATTTCGCATTACCGCGCTTTTGCTTATTCATTTTTAATAAATTTAATAGAATGTTCCAATTATGATTTTAACGAGTTCCAAAAACCAAAGTGAAGTGCTGATTTTAACCGCACGATAACTCTTTGAATAATTATAAACCTTATTTATAATTTCAAGAGAAACACACGCAAAGGAATTATTATTTTAATTTAAGTCTTAAAAATGTCAAAAAATAGTTTTTAATTCCCGAAAGAGCACAGCAATTATGTTTGCACACAAGGTATTTGTAAGCGAAAAATGTCTAAGAAAAAAAATCACACTGGCACTGTCGATTAAATTGCGATTGATCGTCTTTTTATAATTTTTAATTAAGATTTTATTACCCGATTCAATTATTATTCGGCTTCTGAAGGACCAATTTTTATGATGAAGAATAAACGATGAAATCCAATTTAGTGTACAATTTTATTAATTAAAAATTATAAGTAAGTAAATACCCTTAAATTACTTATCTATTATGTTGAGTGCGGTCTGCGATCTCGATCAAAGTGAAAGAGACGATTTCAAATTAGCATTGTCGAACTCTATTTGCAATACGTTTTATATCATAGTATAAGAGAATTTGAGTGACAACCAAACATACGGTGATCACCAGATAGGTATAGCAAGAGTATGATAAAAATTAACGGCAAATATAAGTACATGTAAAGTATGTATGCAATAGAAATTCACTTATGGTAAAAAAATAACCTTGACTTAATAATTTAACAAGCAAAGCAATGTAATATTCAAATACGGAAATATTTTATGATCTTATTATAAGGTAAGATGACCTAAACCCATTATCAATCCTGAACACCTACTTTCACGTGAAAGTGGATATAAAGTGGAATGCAAAACTTTTTGAATAGTCGGCATTATGCTGCGACTTTTGAATTAATTTTGTTTCTTTAAAGCTGTTTTATCGATCAAATTGAAAAAAAAAAATAATACACACGTATAATGCTTAGGGTTGGCGTGCTCGGAGAAGGCAGTATATGCCCTCGTTCGTGTGGAAAATTAGTCTTACAGAACGACAATGTGTGTGTGGTGGAGGTGGTGAGATGTTTTTCGTGGTTTTTTTTTTTTTTTTGTTTTTTTTTTTTTTGTTTCTTTTTTTTTTTGTTTCGTTTCCAAATTAGGAGTGAAACATTATCAATTGTTTACACCCTCGATTCCAAAGCGGCGGGTTGGAGACAACTCTGTCTAGTGAGCTAGCTGGCACAGATCAGCATTGGGGTATGAAGACCAAGGGACATGTAACAATAGCTGTGTCTTAGACGACAGTTTTCAGTGCTTAACTAACACACAAATTTATCTGTATTGAATTAAGCATTTTTGTTGTTACTTTCCCATACGTTTCTCAGAAAGTGCTTTACAAGCACTGAAAACTGTCGTCTAAAACACAGCTGATTTCAACTTATTGAAAATTTTTTTCAATTGTAAACAAGTTAATGTCAAAATTGTTTGCCGTCAAATATTTTTTACCAGTATTTTTGGTTTGTGTATATGCTAATGACAAATATGAGAATGGTTGAATTACCCTGGTTGCAGCGATAACAAATGCTACTTCTTCTTAAACTACGAAAATGTCAAAATTTTCTAGTCTTTTGACAGATAGAAAAGCAAGATCAGGGTTCCATTTTTTTTATTTTGACAACTTGCCATAACCATTGTTATTGAATCATGAATATGAGCTAGTCAACTGTGAAAACGAAAAAAAATGGCTATTTTGGTTGCGTTATCATGAATTATGCCCAAAAAAAATTAGTTTACTCAAGTTTATAATTAATAGTGTCTCTATGCCATGGATTTGAGCTTAAAAACAATCGAAGGAACTATCCCTCCTTTGTTTCTCTCCTTTTGCCAACATACTCAAAGAATTTGTTTAAAAAAATTTCCTCGGACAAAATATCGAACATCGATGTTTTCCTTTACAAACATCGTACACATCGATGTTTTTCTTTACAAACATCGATGGTTACGAATATCAATAAAAGTGGTATGAAACCCCTACCTCTTTGGAGAGAAAATTGACAAACTTTGATCTTCGTTATCTACAAACATGAGTTTTTCGTGTTACGATATATAAACGCTGTACCTCAGTCAATTTTTGGAAATTTCCGGTGATCAAGTTGTCATTTTATTCAAATACAGTCGACGTCCAATAATACGAATTATATAATGTCAGGCCTATTCTTAAAATCGAAACATTCGTATTAAGGGCTGTTTAATAATTACGTCACACGAATATCAGGATTTTTGGACATGTCATACATTTTCATTGCCCCACACCCTACTTGTGACACCACACTCTGACCTTTTATACCTTAAAATTAATTACACGATTTTTTTCTTTTTTTTTAACCTTAAGGGCCGTCCACACGCACAGTTTTACCTCAAATTGGTTTGTGCAGGTAAATATGTACGTATGGACGGCAAAAATCAAGTTTGCACAGTCGAAAAGTGCGGCCTGTTCTTTCTTTGAAGTTGGAACGTGTGGACGGCGTTCAGGCCGTGCCTTCAATCTGTCGCTTAAATTTCACTCTTCAAGTGCATTTGTATTGCATGTGATAGCTCTGTCATAAACATTTTCACTTTTTTTAATTAATCCATTATGGAAAATATGCAAAAGGCAAAATAATTCAAATGAAAATAAAATTTTTGCTAGACGTCATGTTGCTATGAAAATGAATTATACTGAAAACTGCATAGACTTGCCTGTGTCGTATGGACGCAAAAAAAAAGTATGCGCAAACCCTCTAATTTGCACGAACTAGGTTTGCGCAGGTAAGACTGTACGTGTGAACGGTCATTTGAATAAAGCGATTTAATCAATATGCTTTAATTTTCAATTCGATATCATGAAAGTCAGAAAAAATTCGAAGAGTAAACAAGGCGGTGCATAAGTTAATCTGAGATATTAAAGGGTTTGCGAACGACTTAATTTAAAAATATTGACAAGCATTATTAAACTGGTGTTAAGTGTTTACCACTGTAAATTTATCAAATTTTGTTATACTGCAAAAATTTTTACAAGTGTAATAGAAAATAGTTGAGTTTTTTGGTCTGAATGGACTTATTCAACTTTCATTAATAAATTAAAAAATTTGTTATACTTTTGTATGACTTATTCCATTTTCATTCACAAAATATTTCGTAAATTAAAGCAAAGGAAAATTTAAACTTAGAAAAATTTTGCTTTAAAAACTGTTGTTGTTTCTTTTCTTTTTGCCCAAGTAGGGCTCAGGAAATTAGTTACAACAACAACAACAAAAAGTTCTCGTCGGCCCTACTTTCGAAGATATAGCCATTGGAAGATCAGGATATATCTTTTATAAAAATTATTATAAGTTTATGAAAATTTCTACATGTAGCCCTAAGGAATGGTGAATATTATCGCTTGTTTTCATGAAGCAATGGTGAATTATTATCGCTGCTGCTGCACTTACGTTGACGGTGCTGCCATGCACTTACGCCATCTACAAAAATAAATGTATGCTAATTGGTTTATGTACGTGAAGTACAAATTTCAGTGAATTTAAAACTGTGGTATGTTTTAAATTGTACCGATTGCTGCATACACTTACTCTGTAGCGAAGAGATGTATTCAAGAGCCGCAAAGAAGCACTGGAGCAATTTTTTGAGGTTTGTATTGTTCACAGACGGTAGCTTTGACGAATTTAGAAATTATACGGCAGCGTAATTCAACCAAAAAATCTATTGATATCTCTTCGCTTCCGGATGCACGGTGGTTTTTAAAAAATTTTAACTTTTTGAAATACCACCCGCGATTTTTTTCAGGGATAATGTTGGGGGACCCTTCTAGTATCTAAATCCGCAAACCGCGAAATCGAACGTCCAGCCGTTTTTTTTTTTTCGACCTTTTAGTTTTTTTAACGATTTTTGAGTATGCCTCGGGGTGTATATACATATTATGTACACATATATATGTATATACGTACATATATATACTTGTATATGTATATATGTGTAATATATATATATGGATATATATATACATACATACATACATACATACATATAAAAGGTATCGTTTCCGCACCATTTATTTTTTAAAAAAATCGGTTTTATCGTATTTAAGAAAAACACAAACAAAAACCGGAATTGAAAATAGTCATTCCAGATGTGATTTTTGATGCTTAATCCAATTCCGGTATTAGAATTGCTCTATTACGTCTGGACTTTGAGATATCCTTACATATATGTTTAAAGGATACCATTTTTTTCCTATTTTTGAAGTTATATAACAAGATAACGTAATACTATGCCGTAAAATCTGGTATGACAGTTAATAGCCCTAGTTTTTTCCTTGAAAACTCAAGCAAACCGATAACGATATCTTTTTTTTTGTCGGAGATATCTTTGCCTAAAAAGTTATAAAAGTGCAAAACGCGATTTTTGGCTATATTGGATGTTATATGCAGGACACAAAAAATTTTTTTGGGAATTTCTATTGACAGAAGCATTTGGTACATTCTTTTGGCTTTAAATTGAGCTATCAAATGTTCATCTGCAATATTTCTCTGCAAAGTTATGTTAACTTTAAAATCACACCATGAAACTTAAAGCGAAAAATCTCGGTTTTCGGCTATATTTGAGGTTGTATACAGTACGGACGAAATTCGTGTGCTCTTTTTTACTAACTGAAGCATTTAAAACCATTCTTAATCTTCAAAGTAAGCTATCAAGAGGTCTCTTGTGATTGTTTTCCACAAAGTTATGACCATCTAAAAATTACGTTATGGAGTGCAAACTCACAGTATACGAGTATTCCTTATATTGCTGCAACATGTCGTCTTAAAATTGTCATAACTTTTTAGAAAACAATTACAAGAGACCACTTGTTTGCTCATTTTGAAGATAAAGAATGGTTTTAAATGCTTCGGTTGGTAAAAAAGAGCACACGAATTTCGTCCGTGCTGTATACAACCTCAAATATAGCCGAAAACCGAGATTTTTCGCTTTAAGTTTCATGGTGTGATTTTAAAGTTAACATAACTTTGCAGAGAAATATTGCAGATGAACATTTGATAGCTCAATTTAAAGCCAAAAGAATGTACCAAATGCTTCTGTTAATAGAAATTCCCAAAAAAATTTTGTGTGTCCTGCATATAACATCCAATATAGCCAAAAATCGCGTTTTTGCACTTTTATAACTTTTTAGGCAAAGATATCTCCGACAAAAAAAAGATATCGTTATCGGTTTGCTTGAGTTTTCAAGGAAAAAACTAGGGCTATTAACTGTCATACCAGATTTTACGGCATAGTATTACGTTATCTTGTTATATAACTTAAAAAATAGGAAAAAAATGGTGTCCTTTAAACATATATGTAAGGATATCTCACAGTCCAGACGTAATAGAGCAATTCTAATACCGGAATCGGATTAAGCATCAAAAATCACATCTGGAATGACTACACTGTTCAACGGCAAAAAATTATCTGAGTTCAGACCATGAAATTATTATTCCTTGCTATTGACATAGTAGAACTGCACTTACAAAATTTTTCCATCACGTCTCAATTTTCAGAAAAATTGACAAATCCAAAATCACGACTTACATCCGCGCGAAAATAAATTAAAAAATTTTTGTCCGTCAGAATTTTATAAACAAAATGTCAAACGATTCAGAAAATAGCAATAATTTCAAATCTGGAAAAAATTTTGAAATCGGTCCGGCAGATTTTTTTGTAGGCCCGTTTAAATGAGAAAATGTTCTGAAAAAACCGAACACCAACCATCTTTAATTACATAAATCTTGCCTAAATCAATACAAAATTAAAAAAAACTCTTCACGAGCTTGTGCGCCATTATTTTAACTTTATATTAATACCAAAAACTTATGGATTAGACCATGAATAATGAATTTATTTCTTTTTGAACAAAAAATGTACAAACAGAAAGTCATACAAAAGCTATTGAATTTTTGTATCATAGCTACTTGGAAATAAAAGTACTTATATGACTTCCTGTATGTACATTTTTTGTTCAAAAGGAAATAAGTTGGTTATTCATGGTCCAATCCTTAAGTTTTTGATATCAAAATAAAGTTAAAATAATGACGCATAAGCTCGTGCAGAGTTTTTTTTAATTTTGTATTGATTTATTCAAGATTTATGTAATTAAAGATGGTTGGTGTTCGGTTTTTTCAGTACATTTTCTCAATTAAACGGGCTTACAAAAAAATCTGCCGGACCGATTTCAAAATTTTTTTCAGATTTGAAATTATTGCTATTTTCTGAATCGTTTGACATTTTGTTTATAAAATTCTGACGGATAAAAATTTTTTAATTTATTTTCGCGCGGATGTAAGTCGTGATTTTGGATTTGTCAATTTTTCTGAAAATTGAGACGTGATGGAAAAATTTTGTAAATGCAGTTCTACTATGTCAATAGCAAGGAATAATAATTTTGTGGTCTGAACTGAGATAAAAATAAAAACCTGAAATTCGTTGAACAGTGCTATTTTTGTTTCCGGTTTTTGTTTGTGTTTTTCTTAAATACGAAAAAACCGATTTTTTTAAAAAATAAATGGTGCGGAAACGATACCTTTTATATGTATGTATGTATGAATGTATATATATATCCATATGTATATATTACACATATATACATATAAAAGGTCGAAAAAAAAAACGGCTGGACGTTCGATTTCGTGGTTTGCGGATTTAGATACTAGAAGGGTCCCCCAACATTATCCCTGATAAAAATCGCGGGTGGTATTTCAAAAAGTTAAAATTTTTTAAAAACCACCGTGGATGAGAAAAGATGTATACAGATTTTTTGGCTGAATTACGCTGCCGTTTAACTTCTAAATTCGTCAAAGCTAACGTCTGTGAAGAATACAAACTTCAAAAAATTGCTCCAGTGCTTCTTTGCGTCTCTTGTTAATATATCTTTTCATATCAAGAGACGCAAAGCAGCACTGGGCAATTTTTTGGAGTTTGTATTAGCCGTAGACGGTAGCTTTGACGAATTTAGAAGTTGAACAGCAGCGTATTCAATAAAAAAATCTGTATACATCTCTTCTCATCCGGAAGCGAAGGGATATAAATAGATTTTTTGGTTGAATACGCTGCTGTTCAACTTCTAAATTCGTCAAAGCTACCGTCTATGGCCAATACAAACTCCAAAAAATTACTCCAGTGCTTCTTTGAGTCTCTTGATTATATATTTCTTTGATTTATATTTGCTAAGAGCAACTGCACTATTCTCAAGAAGCGAAACAGTTGCACAGCTACAGTGTGCAAATGTAAAACGCTGTGGCTATCTGTACACAAACCAAGATTTAATCAGCAAACGGAGTTGAAGTATGCTTTTCCGGAACTTTAGTATTTTTTTTGAATCGGGTTCAGTTGTTAGGGGGATGTCTTTCAGTCTGCAGCGGCGCCATCTGCTTTGTTTATTATTGGTTGTTAAGAATAAATTTCTTTTTTCGATTGTCTAAAACTATGCTTACATAATTTGCTAGAAATGGCGATGATACGAAGAGATATAGGGCGACTTCCTAAACGTCCGTTGCTTTGTGTTGAAGCTGCATTTTCATTAAAAAAATGTCGCATAATTTTAGGAGCTTATTTTTTTACTGCATCATTCTTGCATTTCATAACGCCTAACTACAAATCGTTGACAATGCATAGCAATCAGCGCATCAGTAACAAAGTTGATGCTTTTTGTAAGCTTTGCTCTTAATAAGTAAATAGTAACAAATAGTCCTAAAATTATGCAACATTTTTTGCATGAAAATGCTGTTGCAATACAAAGCAACTAACGTTTAGGAAGTCGACCATATTATCAAGAGCTTTGACGAATTTAGAAGTTATACGGCAGCGTAATTCAACCAAAAAATCTATTTATGTATATCTCTTTGCTTACGGATGAGAAGAGATGTATACAGATTTTTTGGTTAAATTACGCTGCCGTTTAACTTCTAAATTCGTCAAAGCTACCGTCTGTGAGCAATATAAACCTAAAAAAATTGCTCCAGTGCTTCTTTGTGTCTCTTGATCATATATCTCTTCGGATGATGTGAATTCTATAAAAAAATTTTGTTGAGTGGAAGTCATTTAAAGTACCTATGTACATATGTATTATATTTTTTGGAAAATCTTTGCATATGTAGCATAGTCAGTATTTTAGTCAGTGAGTTAAGTAACTAAAAAACATTGTGGCGGGTAAATCAAATCAATGATTTCTGTAGTAAATCTGAAATATGTAAGTTTGACATTTTGTATAAAATACGTTATACGTTATTACCAACTTTTTACGGGACAATGATTTTCGAAATCTGCGCATTAGACTCTATCTTGTGTCAAATTTTGTTACCTCTTATAACTCTAGTAACTCAAAAACTATATAAAATATTTTGATTCAATTTCGTTGGAAGCTGTGAATTATGAGTATCTTGAAATGGACAAAAGTAGTGAGCATTAAATGAGCGCCACGCCAATTTTTTAACAATTGAAAATTTTAATTCAATTTTCCCCAAAAAGTTTTTTATTGATCTTCAAAAAAAGTTGGATGATGCTTACTCTAGAGATAAGAAGCATGTTAACAGATCGTATATACTTACTTGTAAAAGGGCGTGACATTGCCTGAAAATCTTTTAAATGATTTGAAAAGAGCAATGATAAAGTGCAAGTAAAAAACTTTTAATCTTGTATCTATGCTGTAAATTCACAAGGATATATGCATATTTGTAGAAATTCACATGTACACTTACATATATCCCAGTCGGAGAATGTTCAATGCCTGGTTATAATCATTCTCGGATGCCTTCTAAGGACAGGCCTATTAGAACGCCTGACTCTTTCTTTACTACTGATCTTCTAAACATACTATTGTCCTTTCATGCTAGAAGCGATCGTAGAAGGCCTTCATTACTCCCTTCTTTGTGGAAGCAGGCGTGCCATGTCTTGGTGCCCAAACACATCATGTGTAAAAAAATAAAGAAAGAAGGGAAGGTAGCATGTCTGCTTCTTTCTTTTCATATGAGAAGCTATCATAGAAGGCTACATTGCTTAATTTTTTGTAGAATTTTTTGAGATACTACAATTCTCTGTATATTTAATAAAAATATTATTTAAGTATATCTTGCTTGGTACATATTTTTGGATTTCTATAATTTAGTAGATATTAATGACATCCAATAAATGACATGCCAATATTAACGAATGTCGAAATATACTGTTGTCCTTTCACATTAGAAGCGATTGGAGAAGGCCTGAAGTGCTGCCTCCCCTGTAGAAGTGTGTGTGCCAGGCCTTGGTGCCGATTGACATCATGTGTAAAAAAGAACCGAAGAAAGGAGGGAAGGTAGCATGCCTGTTTCTGTCCTTTTATATTAGAAGCGATCGTAGAAGGCCTGCTTTGCTGCCTCTTTTAGAAGCGAGTGTGCCAGGCCTTTGCGCCCAATGACATCATGTGTAAAAAAGAAAGGGAGAAAGAAGGGAAGACAGAAGGCCTACTGGCACTCAGAGAAGGCCTAATATCATGCCTATTTGACTGCTCTTTCTCCTACTGGGATATTACATACAAATACATTTACTACATAAATTAAACCGAAAAAAAAAAAATAAAAATAAAAATAGGAAGAGCAAGACACGAGTTACGATTTTGTTACGAATTGGTATCGACGTTAAGTTACGAAATCGTATCAACCGTCTCATACAAAATTCGTAGATTTGGAACCGTTTTCGCTACCGAAATCGGAAAAATTTTCAGAATCGTCATAACAATTTCGATACGAAATAGTCCCATTAGGAGAAAGAGCAGTCAAATAGGCGTTACATTAGGCCTTCTTTGAGTGCCAGTAGGCCTGCTGACTTCTTTTCTTTCTCCCTTTCTTTTTTACACATGATGTCATTGAGCGCCAAGGCCTGGCACTCTCGCTTCTAAAAGAAGGCAGCAAAGCAGTCCTTCTACGATCGCTTCTAATATAAAAGGACAGAAACAGGCATGCTGCCTTCCTTTCTTTCTCCCTTTTTTTTACACATGATGTCTGTTTACGTCCAACGTAAACAGTGTGCATCCTGCATATCTGCCTGCCTTTGTGACCCGCCGCACAGCGCTGCTGTCGTTTACTCGTTGTATGAACAACGAGTAAAAATGTCAAGCTAAAATTCGTCATTCTTATAGAATTAGCAAGTCAGCGAACTCATCGTAAATAAAACCCAACATTAATCCCAACGTAAAACCCAACAAACTCAACATAAGATCGTGAAGCACATAGAACATCAACAACAGAACACAATCCGGAGACATTCTACAATAATCAACAGAAATTACGAAGACGATATCAAAGGAACAAAACCCACACTCAACAAGACATCACAACGGTGGACAAAAGACGATATATCGTTGGACGAGTTTACCCGAAACACCAATTTACTGCAAAACCCATTAGTATTGTAAAGTATATTAATACTTTTTTTGTATTTTACTTTGAGATTTACAAACCCAATTTTCATTGTAATAAACTCTATCTTTTAAACCGAATTTAGATTTTTGTGTCCGCATAATTTTACCCTTTACCCGTACAATGTCATTGGGCGCCAAGGCCTGGCGCTCTCGATTCTAAAAGATGGCAGCAAAGCAGGCCTTCTACGATCGCTTCTAATATAAAAGGACAGAAGCAGGCATGCTGCCTTTCCTTCTTTATTTAGTTTTTTTACACAGCAATGAAGGCCTCTACGTTCGCTTCTAATTTGAAAGGATAATAGTATGTTTAGAGAATCTGTAGTAAAGAAAGAGTTAGGCCTTCTACTAGGCCTGTCCTTAGAAGGCATCAGAGAATGTTTAAAAGATCTTAAAGAAGGCAAGAAAGAAGGAATGATTATAAGCAGGCATTGAACATTCTCCGACTGGGATATCATCACTTTTTTGAATGTGTCACACACACTCTCAAGCCAAAATTCGAATTTTTGGGCTTTAATAATTTTTTTTTATTTTAAGACAAAAACAGAAATTAAAATAGACGGTCATTTAAAGTTTCTATGACCGATAGCGTGTGAACTTAAAAATTTTTTTTTTTTATAAAATGTCTACAGGCAGAAAAAAATTTAAATATGTATAGGTAACTGTCGTGAACTCCAAAAAAGGTGTCAAATTACTCATGAGCAATTGCTGAATAAAAAATAAAGTTTTTAAATCAGGTTCAAGTTTTAGTTTTCGAAAGTAGGACGAAGAACTGTACATGGTACATTTGTACATACGATTTTTCTGAATTTTACTCCAGAACATTTGGAAAGGTGCCCAGTAACATATTTACTACTTCTGAAACATGTGCTCTCCCGTATATTATCGGAAATCTCGATTTTCCCAAAATTTTTATATAAAACGACCTCCTGACACCCTCTCGGGTGAAATTTTTTTTGTTCACCTATTGGGAATTTCATTTTATACGTTAAAGAATATATTGCACCACATTTGGCTATTGAACATGAAAAAAAGATGTTCTTAAAACCCGCCCTGCCGTTGTGAGTCATCGATATTGTACTATTTTTGCATAGCGCTTCGTTTGCAAGGTTTTTTGCCGAGACAAAACGAAGTAACAAGTGCATTCGTATGTTTATCAGTTGGCTATCTGATATAGTTATTTTCGTTGCACTTGCCAGTGCTAAATCTGAATTTGGTCTTAGAATTGCTTTATCGCGTATGGTTTTTGAGGTTTTTTGTTTATCAAGATTTTTTATTTTAGCCTGGTTAACCAAGGTAGTGAGAATGGGGTACAAAAATGAAATAATAGTTACGCTTTTTTTTCGAAAATTTTCCTTAATATTGGCAACGCGTTTTATATGACAGTTACAAATTTCGATGGCAAAATCGAGCCGTCTTTTTGATACCAATCAAAAACGTTTTTTTTTTAGAAAAAAAAACATCGATTTGAAAAACTTAATATATTTCTAAATAAAATTACGACTTTTATTGTGAGAGGCAGATTTTAACATCGAAATTATTCATAGTTATCATGAATTATTTAGTGCAGCGTGGAAAGGTGCGCGGTCAAGTGATTAATGTACCCGAAGGTTTACCGGAATTGTTGTCCGACGTAACGCGTGAAGTTTTACGTTGTCAACCTACCACCGAGTGTTTGTGTCAATTTATCATCGATTATTTGCATTCAGTAATCGTGACACGCGAAAAAGCTCAAGGTATAACGTTCATCTCATGCAGAGATTATTTGTGTGACGCTTATGATTAAAATTTCTAATCATATTTTTTTCATGCATAGTTGCCAAGAGCATTATCGATCGGGCATTGCGCCAAGTGGACGAAATCATATCCGATCTTTGTATCTGTGACATAACAAAGGAAAAAGCGAGTGAAATGGCACTTGCAATGGAGCAGTGTTTCAAACGTTTCCTCGAGCAATATCGCTGTGAGCATCGTAAGGAAAAGGAAATTGTCAAATTTGGGGAGCTCGACATGCTGGACGAGCTTATTAATAGATGTAAATTTTCTGAAGATGAATTGAAAATAACACGGCCAATGATTGAAGATGCTTACAATCGATTTGTGGATGCTTACATGACTGCAGCAGAAGTAAAATAAATTTACGAAAACACTTGTAAAATGTAAAACTACATTTCCCTCTTTCCCAAAGGGTACTGAAGGAACGGAAGCTTTGTATATGTATTTCAAAGAACGTGAGCAAAAACGTATTGAACAAGAAATGTTGTCGCAAGCAGCAACGAGAATACAGGTAATGTTTGAGGAATTTGAAACCAAATGTGGAGATCTCTATATTTTTTTAACAAATTTAATTTACCGTAAGTGCTTGTGTTCTCTAGCAGCTCTTAAGATGATGTAAATTTGGCATAGATGGTGACGGGCGTAGATTGGCTTTTATTTGAGGGGAGGAAGGGGCATGCCCGACCAGTTATTTTGTTCAAATTCACGAAATAAATGTTACGTCTTTTTGCACGGTGGTTATAAAATTTCGAGAGGGGTTGCAGCATCCTGAGCTTCCCCTTATAAATACGCCGCTGGTGTCAATTGTTGAAATTAATCTGGACATGTAACATGTAATTTGATATGTATGATGCTAGTCCAGTTGCCCAAAAATGATTCATTCAGCGAGTGTCAAAACTATAGAGACATAAAATTGCTCGCATTGCCATTAAAAGAGTTCCGTAACAGAGTAAGCACTTAATTCAGCTATCCGAAAACAACAAATCAAATTGTATTCTCTACCCCGCGATGAAGTTCTCAGAAAACATTTTCTGGAGTTTCGATTTTTCTGAGTTTTCTCTAAATCAAAAGAAAATTTGATATTGATGAAAACATTGATACACATTGTTTTTTTTTTTTTAATTTGGCAATTTGATCCTACCGTGTTATCGTATCATGATTCATGATATAGCACCAGAACTTTACAAATTATTCAAATGAATAAAGTTATTCACAAGAGAATCTTATAGATTCAATTGAGTGTTCGGTTCGCGAATTTTCATCGGAACTGTAGATATTGCTTCTTAGATGCGACATTTAGCTGATATATTTGAATAATACTTTTTTTAAATAAACAGATAACATTTACCTTCTTGCTAGGGCCTGCACTATTTCTATTCCTATAAAAAAAATCTGTAATTGGACGAAGAAATTTTGTAAACAGTTTATCGAAAATAGGTAAGATTAAACATCGTATTTTATTTACTTCACAGGCAAGCTTCCGAGGTTTTCTTGTAAGGCGTGAAATGTTTGTTACAAAGAAATATCCGGATGCAGCAGAAGTTCTAGATGAAGTTGAAGAAGAGCATGAGCTACCATGCCAAGTATGACTTATTGGTTTTGAGTTGTATTCCATTAAATTAAATTATTTTTTTCAGTTATACTACCGCCACTCTGAAGAAAAAGTTGCAGCTGTAAGTACTTTTCATAAAATACTTTATAACTTTGTAAAAACCTAATGACTTCATCCATTCAATTGAAAAATTTTAATCGCATTGATCAATTTCCATCCAAAGGAAGCTACTACATGTTTTACCATTTAAATTGGTACACTTTTACAATAATCACACAATTTTTTCGTCTACACTCAGAGAAAAAGAAAGCACAACAACGCGTTACTAAATGAGTTTCTACCACGTTCGTGTCAACGAGAGACGCGAATGCTGAAGAAGCAATGTTTGGTGGACTCACATTATCTATTCAAAAGCTATTCAGAAAGGGCAGGAGTTTTTGCAAAAAATTTGTTTTTTCACTGAACTTAGTAGAGTAACTTCGGGTAATGTGATATAGGCGGGTAATGTGATATACCAGCATATCTCCTAAAATAAACAACTCTCGATAGTGATTTTTTGGTCAACACCGCAGTAACTGAAAAAAAACGTGCTGCAGGTTTTTGAGCGCCCACCTTTATTTATTCTGCCTTCAGTGTGGTAAAAACGATTTAGCAGTGAATAAAAACATTATTTGCGTGTACTTTATGCTAGGATCTAGCCTAAACTAAAATTGGTATCATAGCCGAAATATTAAATTCTGCTAGTGGGTGAATATGCCTAACCATAAATCAATTGAATTTTTTATTTGCTGAAGTGTGTTTTTCAAAAATAACCTAATTGTTTTAAAACTGAAATTCGGGTAATGTGATATAGTGCACTTCTGGCACCGAAAATATTTGATGTTCCACTTGCAATGCAAAATGTTTGACACGATGGTCTTTTGGCCCAAATCTAAAACGTTTTTCCTTATTCCAATTTGTTTGTCCAACATTTTTATATAAAGGTCACAGTTTTTAAGAAAAATGAGCTGAAGCTTTGTAAAAGCGATTTTAGTAATGTTTATCACTCCTTACCTGAAGTAAAGGTCAAAGTCATCGCAAAGGAACGTGACAAATGGAGAGATTTCATATTGGCCCTATGCTCCTCCTAGGAGTTAAAGGAGAATACATACATACCTGAAGTAAAAGTTCCACAACTAAAGTTTCTTATTAACGCGATGATCTTTTTGCCGAAAATGCAATTTGTTGGGATATGGGATATAGTATATCACATTACCTGCCAATTTTCTTTTTTTACTTTTTTTGCCTTTTTTCAATTTTGTTGAAATAGCTTAAGATTGGCTCACGCTAAAGAACTCCAAAATCATAATATACTGCACAATTCATCAATAAAACATAATACATAAAGTGATAGCTGCTATGCTTTGAAAATTACGTGTAATTTAAAAAACAAAAATGCCTATATCACATTACCCGAACTTACTATACTACTTAGTAAAAAATTTTTCACTTTAAAAAAATTATTTAGTGGTGAACGATTTTTCAGTATCATTAAATTTAGTGGAATTTTTATTGAAAATTCCTTTCGCTATCAGAAAATTTAATTTGTGGTAATGCAATAACTTGTCATTGCTATTAAATCGATTGTTTAACAGCAAACATTTTTTAATTAACATTAAATGGATTTTTTGACAATGAAAAATTTTAACTATCACTAAACTAAGTGAAAAAATTTTATCACTAACCATTACTTCAATTAATGGTTTTGGAAGAATTTCCACTACCAAAAATTTTTATAGTGTTGGTAAAAATCTCAATGCTCTAGAAGCTTAGAACATTACCCCAAAGTCTAAAAAGGGGTTCGGACACACTCAATGACCGAAGACTGAAGGTTGAAGATAGAAGAAACTGTGGCAGACCAAAAATTAATTGAAAGAATTCGTATGAGAAGAAAATCCACTAATCGGGACTTGTTGAGAGAAAGCAAAACCATCGCATAGGATTACGATCAGCGAAGCTTAAGACTGCTCTTATATCTTTGGTATTGCTGTGATGTAATTTTTAATTACGTCTCAGCAGTGACATAGCGCGAATATTAAAAAAAAAATTGACGAGCAAAAACAAGGAGTTGGCAATTTCAAACTCCCTGCGCGTTCTTCGATAAAGTAGAAGAGCCCATTTTGCCTTCCGTATTCGATCTCCCCTGGCACGTCGCTGGGTCTCAGGCACACTAAGAATTATACTGGCGAACTGTATGGGAAAAGCTCAATTATATATATATAAATAGGCAAACGAAATCGGTTGGTTCAGTCCCTGTTTCTATACCTAAATCTCAACCGATTTGCTTGATTTTTTTTTGTTGGAAAGGTTGTGAAAAGGAGCAGTGCATAGGACTACATTTTTTTTAAGTGGGTGGTGCCACGCCCCTAAATGGAAAAAACGCTCTCACAGCTAAGCCGCTGCATCGATTTCAACGAAATTTGGTATGGAGATAGGATTGGCACTAAAGAGCGATAACATGACCATTATGTTTTCAGTGGGAAATGCCACGCCCCCAAATGGAAAAAACGCTCTCACGGTGAAACTACTGCAAATGATTTTTATGCAATTTGGTATACATATAGGGTTAGCACTATATAGCACGATACCAAGATTGGTTTTTATGAATTTTGGTACAGAAAGATATGAAAAACTGTTTGCTCTTTAATAGGAGTTACACTCCTCTAAATAGAAAGCACGATATTGCAACTAAGCTGCAGCACCTATGCAGATAACCCGAACCCTAAGGAAGAATATTAAAAGCTCTTTGTGTTTTATCGACCAAGGAAAGGTATAAAAACTTTTTCCTTTATTTTATGGTCAAATCGAAATGGTCGAATTTCGGCCACAAGGCGATCTCTAGTTTCAATTAAAGGTTATATTAATGTGCCGTCAAAACAAGATAATGCAGCATAAAATTCAAAAATAAAGATGAACAACAAGAATGAAATGGTTCAGTGATTCAGATTGCATCACAATCCAGTGGTCGAACAAATAAACATCGCGGTTTCATTACTTACATATCGATACCTAAGAGCGCTGAAGTCTTATCTCCACTTTTTTTTGATTTTATGGCTTTCGCAGTTATTTTATCCTAAAGGACTTCTTTACTGTGGATGTCAAAATATCACTAACACACTAAAATATTTGAGAATTTAAAAAAAGTCCTATACTTATTTTTTTGAAGAGCTCAAATGGGTTATCGCCTCTTTTTTACTACGTTAAAGCAAGTTTTTTTATACTTTGTTATTTTTCGCTTCAAATTTTGACCGAAAGTTTTTAGTAACTGGTATTTTCACATCAAATCTCATCATTACTCCTTTAGCTCAAAGGTTCTACTATTTATAATAACTGGAGTTCGCCTTGGAAAAAGAGTTTTGCCAGCCGCGGGCGTTAAAAAGCCAAGAACTCATATAGCGACCGAATCCCATCTGGAGTCATATATCATTTTAAAGCTATAAATTATGCTTAAATTTAAAGTACTTTTAAAAAAAAGTTTAAGGGTTTTTTTTAAAAAAAAATGCAAAATTATTTTTAAATTTAAAAAATGTTGGTGCTTCATAGATAAACGTGCTTACTTGTATGGAAAGTGGCACACCCATTATTTTGCCAGCTTTTATGGTGGAGACACCTTTCTTTAAGTGAACACCCTATAGTGAATTTCAAAAAAATTACTTTATTAGTTCTTCTTATTTCTGAAATCTTCTTTTTGCATTTACCGACAATTGAAAAAATGGATATAAAAACAGAACACTATCTTATCGGAAACACTTTACCAAACTTGGATTAACTAACATAAGAAATTGTTCTGCTTCAAGGGATTAGTCCTCGCTTTTGCAATCACAGCCGTTAGGACATAACGCTCGATGAAATAACGAGCGATGAAATAACGCCCGATGAAATAACGCCCGATGAAATAACGCCCAAAAACAAAACGAAATCACGTCCAAATTATTTTCATATAAATTTGGGGGCGCTAGGAAATAACGCCCAAAAATAAAATAAATAACGCCCAAATTATTTTTTTGTAAATTTGGGCGATAATCAGTTTGGAAATAGCGCCCAAAAATTTGGGCTTTATTTCATTTTTTTGGGCGTTATTTTCTTTTTTTTTAAAAAACGAAATAATGCCCAAAAAAAATCAAAGTAACGCTCAAAAAATAAAATGACGTAATAACGCCCAAAATAAAAAACGAAATAATGCCCAAAAATATGAAATAACGTGATTAAGTCCTTGATAACAGACGTTAAAAAAAATACCCGTGTCTCGTGGTTTTTCTCCAGCACGTCACATTTTTTTTTAATCGATTTTTGAAGTTTTTTTTTTCCACTGTATATGAAAAAAACAAAAATACCGCATTCTTGTGTTAAATCGATGAATTTAACTATATGATCCTTACGTTTGAGGTGTATCATGTGTTCAGCAAAATAAAGCAAGATATTGCGGGGATTATTTTTGTAGAAAATTTTAACCTTGCTCGAACTCCACATGTGGGTAATTTTTGCCCTTTTCTTAAAAAGGTACAAAAATGACACCTTAAACAGTGGAATATTGAGTCAGTATGTACTACAGAAATATTTGCTATTCAATTTCACTACTAGTTGCTAAACACTAAAAAAGCTAAATTTTATCCCGAAAGCAAAAAAATTGTTAAAATCAGTAAGCAGTTCTAACAATAAATATTTTCCAAATTTTACCCCACTGTAAAACTCTAAAACTACATTTTGGACAAAACTCGATCATAACGAAATCACACAAGGATCATTTTCCTAGAATACATAAACCTATTATATTCTGTGTTTATGGGTCTTTTTGATCCCTTTTTCTAAAACAGCCACAATAGGTTGAAAAATTTTGCAAAAATATCCTACAAAAAATTTCACTAAGAGTTGCCAAAGACGAAAAATTCTTAAAACTTAAGGTAAGCGCGTCAGGGATGTAATTAATATGCAATGTGAAAAGTCTTAATTGATTTTAACGATTTTTTGGTTTCGGGCTCAAATTTCGACCTTTACGTGTTTAAAAACTAGTAGTGAAATTTTATAGCGAATATTTCTGTAGTACATACTGACTCAATATTTCCGTGTTTTGGGTGTCATTTTTGTACCTGGGCAAAAATGACCCACATGTGGGGGTCAAACAGGGTTAACATATTCTACAAAAATATTCCTGCATAAGTTTTCTGAATACATGATACACCTCAGATGTAAGGATCATATAATTAATGCGGTATTTTTGGTTTTTTCATATACAGTGTTTTTATCCACTGCAAAAATCGATTAAAAAAAAATGTGACGTGCTGGAGAAAAACCACGAGAGACGAGTATTTTTTTTAACGTCTACTTAAGAATTTTTTGGATTTTGTGATGTGTTTTAAAAAAGTTCGAAATTGTTCCACAGTGTAATAGATAGGGAATTCATATTGTTAAGACATGAGTGTAAAATAAAAATAAGCCTATCAGGACTGTTCCGTAATCCGTGTGTTTTCAATTACTTTAACCATTTACATATAAAAGCCTCCCAAATAACATTGATTTGCATAAACAAAAAAGTAACTGTTTAGGAAATATTCTTAAAAAACCGCAAAAAGTCGAAAAATTTGACTTTATCGAATATTTCCGAAATAGATACATTTTCGTAAATATAAATCAGTATTATGTAAGAATTTTTACAACAATTCTTAACATTTCTAAAACTGTCACACATTTCCGTCACATTTTTGAAATGACTTGTTTTAACAGAATATGAGATAGTGTGGATGGGCTTTTACTGATCATAACAAAATTATTTCTTCAATCAAGAATCCCATTCACAAATTTTACCATCTATATTTCAAATCAAAAGCAATATGATTTCTAATTTTAAGTACTCTTTCATATATTATACGTATTTACATAATGCTCGAACTTATTCTACTTTCGTATACTTTTATAGGTTGGAGGTGAATTGGATGCCGACGGAGTAAGTTGTGATATAAATATTCATTCGAATTACACTATAATCATGAAAATCCCGCTTTACTGCATTAAAAACCCAATAAAGCGGGAGCTTTATAAAATCTTAACATACACATGATTACCCAATTTAACATCCACACAGTGCGGCTGTACATGCTTCGGCATTTTGCATGCTTAATTAGTTATATAATTATATAGCTAGCTAAGAAATATTCCAAAAATGGGCGTTATACGTTAACGAACAAGCCTTCATTCCATGGAAAATTAACGTTATTTTGTCCTATCGCTTGCGAATCTGCCTTCGCTTTTTAAAGAGCCTACGAAATTTCTTTTGAATTAGTTTTGACTTCTTCACTAGTAAAATGAGTAAAAATAAACAATTTTCAAAATAAAAAGGGCGTACAATTTTTTTTTTCAATTGAGGGGGTAAGCAGCAAAGGGGCACAAGTGACAAAAAGTAAATTTTGAGTAAAATAGATTTAAAGTCAACGTTGCTTCATAAACTCCAGAGTGAGTTAAAAAATAAAACACTGCGCGTTAAATAATCTTTGAAGTATGCCCCATCTAATGTATTTTTCCAACTGCATACCTAAATTGAAGCGTAAGTCCAGCGTCAGGCGTATTTTACCATTTCTGTATGTTTCATGCCCATGCAATTCATATGGAACATATCGAAACAGAGACAGTTATATTACGCTGACTTTCGTCTAACGCTCCAATATAGGTATGGCTGTTAGAGGCCCCTTTTAAAAGTAATTAGTATTTTAGTGAAAGCCTACACCATTTAACTCGAAATTTTTTTTTTAGTAACAACTAAGTAGAGTTAGCACCGCGTAGCAACTAAAATAGCATAAGAAAAAATTAAGTACCATTTCTTTAAGGATCCTTGAAGAATTCCCAGTTTAAGGTATTTTTTAAAAGTTTTCAAGAGGTCCGCTTTTAAAAGTTATTAGTATTTTACTGAAAGCCTACCGCACTCGCCACTTTACATTTTAAAACAAAAATATTTTATTCAATATTTTAAACTCGTTTAGAAGCAAAAGGGAACAAGTGCGGTAGGCTTTCACTAAAATACTAATAACTTTTAAAAGCGGACCTCTAAAAAACTTTTAAAAAATTCCTTAAACAGGGAATTTTTCAAGGATTTTGAAGTTAAGTTAAAGTTTTTTTCATAAATAGAGCAAAACTCCCACTACCTAGTCGTATACTTAACTCAATTTTTCGTAATCAATTTAGTTATAATAACAAATATTCCAAATTTTCTTATTTTTTAACTCAATATAAAACTTCATCATTAGTTTTTTGAAATTTAGTTGTCGAAAATTGATTTTTTCAAACCAAAAAAGCAATACAGATTTTATTTTCAACTTTGTCCTTCCGTTTGTAAAAAAATTATTTTTCCGACATCATTTTTTAAATAAGGCGGCAACAGAAGTATACACATACGTATATCGACAATAACAATTTGATTCTAATTTAATTAAACGACTGGAAATAAAATAAAATTATTAACTTCTTCTAAAGTCATTTAAGGAAGTGTGCTCTCCCAAATCAGTACGATCCCAAGAAGGTGATGCCAATGTTGTGTCTGAGGTTTGTTATCATATCAACACATTTAAAATTTGTTTTCAAACCTTCAATGGCCTAACCTTTAAATTATTTACTCAACACAGGCAGGTCTTATATCTTTGGGACAGCCTTCAGCATATTCAGCAGGTCACGATTTCACTGAAGTAAGTATATGTTAAATGAAATTTCTCTCAATCTTAATTTTTCATATCAAAATTGCTAATGAAACTTTTAGGAATTTGAGGCAAGTTTGAATAAAAAACTGGAAACAGAAGCTGGCGCAGCTGAAGAAGAAATAGTAGTTGAAGAAGTGGTTGCTTCACATGCGCCTGAAGAACCAATTGCTGAAGAACCTCCAGCTCAACCGGAAGCTGAAGCGGCTCCAGAACCCGAACCAGAACCAGAACCTGAGCCTGTTGTTGAAGTGCAAGAGGTAGCTGCAGAACCTGAAGCAATAGTTGAAATTGAACCTGAAGCTCAAGCTGCAGAGCAAGCAGCTGCTGAACCCCCGGCAGAATAAAAACTTTTTTATTAATCAAACGATTGCTCAGGCTTGCATAGATTAATGCATTCAACATGCCTGCAGAAGGTTTGATGAACGGCTTTATTTATTACGTTTAAGTATTTAATATATGTATCTCGCTAAGTGCTTAACTTTACGAGTGCCATTATATAATGCAAATTAAATATACACACATATGTATGTATGTATGTGCATAAATTCGTTTTCTTATACTCGTAGTAGTAGTCATAGGTATAAGACCTTACCTTTATTTGATGTCATTTATTCATGTTATCCTTCTCATACTACTATATACACATACGTACTTCTGTGAGGCGTTCTTTCTCGAGCGAACACAGCTTCCCATTTGCTCTACAGAGTTTTAATTTGGCTTAATATTCAATTCCCTAATTTAACTAAATCTACTTCGGAATCAAACATGGGTGGTAAAAATTGGGTAAAAGCGGGAGATCTGGCACCCCTGGGTGATATGGCACCCCTATCAATTTCAATATTTGCAGCTTTCACATCATTCTAATATGGACATAGTTTAATTCGACTGCGTGAGGGACTTGTGGGATTTAAAAAAAAAAAAAAAACGATTGACTTTTGTTTTGCATATACTTAGAGAGGCAACAGAGTGGTGAGTATTCGATACAGCTTTATGGTGCGTATATCAAAACAAAGAGAATTGAATGTGATTTCGTTTTCGAAAGAATACGAGAGCGAGTGAACATGTTTTTTCGTTTCGTGGCATTTTTACTCGGTATTTACCGAAAGGGAGATATGGCACCACACTACTGTGGGTGATATGGTTCTTATAGCATATCTCCTTTTGCATGTTTTAAGATATTTCGGAGTACAAATACTCTTACTTAGTGCTAAATCTTTGTGTTTCGGTTTTCAATACTATGTTGAACATAAACCTGACTGAACTCTGGATGTGAAGGACCAACAACCAGCATCTGTAATAACAAGGGCTCATCAAACAGGAAAGCATTCTAGAACCAAGTACATTCATTATCTTGTGAAGATCCGAAGGGAGGAGTAAGGCTGGGGAAGCATCACATGACGTCTCGACAATTTAGGGGCTGCTCTTGAGAACATGGAATTACTTACAACTATTAACAAAATGTTGTACATGTATATATTTGATACATATATAGAGCCAATTGGTGGTCTTGTAGTACCGAACACCCCATATATGTATATACATATGCATATTTTTGTGTTTTTACATTTTTCCATTTCATATGCGAATACGTGTAATAGCCATAAAATATGAACTTATTTTATGAACCATGTTATTAAATTGTCCGCATTCGCATTGAACTTGTACCCCCCTCATTGTATTCCGAGAGCACTTTTTTCTGTTTATGGTTTCCGGCAAGCATAAAAATAAAGGGAGTTCAATTGCTCGGAATTGTCAATCCGGCTGCTGAAAGCATTTATGTCTTTAAACAAAAACAACATGAATTCCCTAAACTTAAATCGAAACCTTAAAACAGAGCTAACCAAGCGAAGAGTATAAAATCCAAATAATTTGAGTTTTGAAGACATCTATGACGAAAGTTTTTTTACTATGAATGTATGCACACTGAACGATGTTTGCTGCAAGCAAATTATTAAAGATTAAAGATTTAAAAGTAAATAATGCATGAAGCTTTGGACTAATCTAGTGATGAGTAAGCCCAAACCTAAACGAAGTAAATAGCAGTCTTGGTCATTGAGTTTTGGCCTTGGGTTTATTGTTAAGTATGCAAAACTTCCGAACTTAATTTTTTCAAAGTATGTACATTAGGCCGGGTCAATTTGTTTGGGAGGCAAAAAATTTCCAAAGAGTATAGCAACAAAAAAATCTATGGAAAATTCTAAAAAACTTTGCCCAAGAAGCCATGGGTCTAAAATCAATATCGTGCCGCAGTAAATTGCTTTGTAGTTTTGATGTACTACTTTAAAATACAATACGAAAA
>OX638368.1:61433907-61680893 GCA_951812925.1 Calliopum simillimum
AACATTCTCGTTATTTTCAGTAATAACGTTTGTTAAATAGTGCCCATTCAGGTATAACATAAGCAAACTCTCTCCACACATGTAATCAAAAATAAGTAAATCGCAGAAATCCCTCTCTATGATTAGAAGTAATTAGTTTTTAAAATTTTTTAATTAATATGAAAACCAGAGTTCAAGCACTAAATTATTTTTACTTACAATAACGCTTGTTCATATGGAAATTGAGAAATTTAGACATAAAATTAATTTTAAGTGCGAAACTTAAATTTAAATTTAATAATTAGTATGTTGCGTAAGGCTTTTATCGACCCTTCCCACAGTACCTGTGGGTGAATCCAACTTCAGGGTGTTCTTCACCTCAAAAGAGGAACAGGAGAGCATTAAGCAAATGCTATATGGCATATGTTAAGGGTTTAATTGTTAGTTTGGGGAAATCCTGATTTTTTATTTTTAAACAATAACCTTATGGTGTTTTCAGCTAAATTCAATTATTTTTAAAATCGCCCTCAAAACAGTCCGAAAACGGAATTTTTGAAAAAAACTCAATATACCGAAACAAAAGTATTTAACTTCTATTTATTTGTCGGTGCTAAATCCAAATCCAGTTCAGATTCTCATATTTTTTTCAGAAATACCGACCTATTTTGAGGGCAATGCGAATTTAAAAATAATTGAATTTAACACCACAGAAGTCTCCTATGTTTTACGTGAGCACCTGCCATGATAGCTTAATTCCAAGGTGTTCAAAACACACGGTCCGTGTACGACAGACGGCGCAACCTTTCATCAGCATAAAGCCGATAGTTAGTTTCCAATGGTAGGGAAATGAGGACTATTCAAACCTCTGCCATTCTTTGGGTCATGGCATCTGGTTGAGAATGCAACTCCACACCGAGTACTCAAACTCTTCCTGCGATATAGGTTCAAACCACAGCCACCACGAAACTCCCCGAAGGGCCGTCCCAATAGTCAGTTGGAATATCCAGCAAACCGGATGCTTCGAAGGGCTACTGACTCTCGTGGTACCAGAATAATCTCTGGTCAGACTTCGTGGCAATACGCTACTGTTAGTATGACTCTGATCAGCCTGGGACTAGTCACCCATGTCAATTTATCATGGATTGTAGGAGCACGTTTCTCTGGTGCATCCCTCCCTTCAAGAAAGCTCAAGACTTTCTTGGGAGAGGTAGTCTTATCCAAGGTTGCTTTGACTACTTTACCATGTACAACTCGACTTATTATGGGTAGTGGGAACACGTTGCCTAGGGCGGATTTCTCAGGAAAACCCTCGAAATCCTATATTGGATTGCTTTTTACCACTTTGCCATATGCGTAACGTGACAATTGGGATAAATGGGAAAAACCCTCATCTCTCCAGCCGTGCACAACAACAAGGCTAGAAAGGTTGGACCAGACCAATCCATTGCCTCCCTTCTGAGTTGTGGAAGAGACAATCTTCTCCACAACCCTACCAACAATGAAACAAGAGAGATTGCCAACTGAAACCATCTTCTGCCGGGTTACTTTAACCCACAATTTAACACCACCAAACTACTAAACTTTCTCAACTACTTTTTTGGATTAAACATAGAATAGGGTGGATTATATGTCAGTCGCGGACGTGAACTTGTAAAAAGAATTTAAAAAAAGAAATTTCAAAACTTTTGAAACTTATACAACTTAACCTTTTTAACTATAAAAACATTAGTCAGCTGCATAGATGTTGGTGGAAAGATCATCAGCTGCAGCCATAACCATTCTGCCACCTTTATAAATTTCTGAAAATTTAAACTTTCGCCAAATTTTTCGATACTTTTCCAATAAACAAAGTAAAAGGGTTTGCGCGCCAGGGACGTATTTATGTGGAGTTTTCAGGGGGCTCTAGCCCATCACCCTCAAATTTCAAATTACGACGCAAAAAGACGTTTGAATGAATTCCCTTCCCCCAAAAATAATTCTTTTTTAAGGACAGGGCACCTTCTTGCGATTTTAAAGATTATTGAACTTTGTTGCTAAATTCATAAAGTATTTTATAAAAAAATAAAATCGGAGTTTCCGCCAGTTATCAATTAAGCCCCATTCCTGAAACCCTGTAAGAGAATGATAGCTGGCACCTGTATTGTAATCAGGAAAAGTAAACGAGACTTGTGTGTTGTAATTTTTTTCTGGTGAGTAAATTTCATTATTTAACTCAAAAAACATCGTGTTCTGAAACAAAGGATCAATTATACAAAGTCAGTTAATACCACAAATTAAATAATAACAAATTAAGTCATTAATAACAAGAGTTTTTTATAAAAATTCCATTTAGTTCATCAACACACGCTGAGGAAAATACACACATATCCTCAATCAAAAAAAAGTTTAATGCAAATACCTAATAAATCGTTTCACAGCATCTTACTCCAAGTATTTTGAAATCTGTTGCGAATTAAATTCTTGCTGATAGTTTTAACCAAATGGTACATTTAAACCAAAACGGTACATTTAAAAAAAAAAAAAAAAAAAAAAACAAATATAGTCATTTCGATTTATTTGTCGGTACTGAATCCGAATCCAGTCTCGGAATTGCCATATCAATTATGGTTTTTGAGGTTCAAAAACATGATTTTTGAGGTTATATACAGGACTCAAGAAATTGTATGGCTCTTTTCTACTAAAAGCATCTGTTATTACTATTCGCCGTCTTTAAAATAAGCCATGAAAAAGTTATGTTTATTTGAAAATGACACCATGGATTGAAAAATCTTTTGAGAATCCACATAATAAGAAGGATTGTCACAACACCGATTCCCGGGAATACTTATTCACGATTCCCGGGAATATTTATTCACGATTACCCCCCTTATATGAATCGGTGTTGCCGTGCATTTCCCATTGCAGTCAAAAAAAAATTCCCCGGGAATATTTATTCACGATAACCCCCATAAGCGATGCATTTAGTAAAAAAGAGCAAAATAATTTTGTGCGTTCTCTATATAATCTAAAAAATCGTGTTTTTGAACTTTTAGGTTAGAATATCTCGAACTACATATTGATATAGCAATTCTGAGACTGGATTCGGCACATAAAAACGCATCGAAAAGCTATAGCTATTTTGGTTCCTTTTTTTTCAAATGTACCGTTTTTCGACCTCATTTGGCAAAAACGATCAGCTGTGATTTCATTCGGAACAGATTTTGAAAATTCGAAATAGCTGGAATAAGATGACGTAAACCGTTTCATTGGGCATTTTCATGAAACTTTTTTTTTTGATTGAGTATAAGGTGAATACGAATATAGACTAACGAAAAATGAAACCTCAAAAATAAATATATTTATCATCTTCTTCAAATAGAGATTCTACTTGCAGTTTTCATGACGAGTTTGATGGTGATGATTTGGAATTCTTTAGCTTCAAAGGGAAAGAATGCAAACAAGGTACATATACTGAAAGTGACATTTTTATATGTGACTTGTTCAAAATGGGTATATTCACTTTGTCCTTCCATTTGTAACGCAGAGAAGGAGACAGTGGCGGATCCAATGGGGGGCGATCGGCCCCCCCTCTCAAACCAAGTGATTACGTTTTTTTTAAATTATATGTAAAGATTTTAAAAACATTCTGTTATTATCTAGAAATGTAGTCAATCGGCCCCCCCTCTTGACAATGCTGGATCCGCCACTGGAAGAAGGCGTAGTAGATATAGAAAAGTATATCTATTCTTGATCAGCGTCACCTCCTGAGTCGGTATAGCCATGTCCGTCTGTCTGGCTGGGTGGCTGGCTGTTTGGCTGTGCGTGGAAATATTTTTTACGGGAAAACTAACCATGATAATTCAATGAAATTTGGTGAGTTGGCTTTGTCTTAAAAGCTAGCTTGCGGGATTGAAAATGAGCGAAATTGATTGACGGACACGCCTACCGTCCATACAAAAAATATATTCAAAATGCAACATATATGCAAATATATGGAACAGTTCAACCAAAATACACATAAATACTACAAATTATTAGCGCAAGCTCTGAGCGAAAACCGGGCGGATTCGGACAAGGGAACGTGGCACCTCCCATATAAGCAAATGCTTCAAAACGCTGTACTAAAAGCGTTTTTTGAGATAATCAAACTAAATTTTATTCAAGTACTGGAGACCATAAATACACGCTCTGAGCTAAAACTAGATGAACTCGGACAAGAGGGCGTGGCACCTCCCTTATAAGCAAAAGCTTCAAAACGCTATTCTTTAAACGTTTTATGAGATAATCCAACCGAATTTCACTCAGACACTAAGAACTATAAATGCACGCTCTAAGCAAAAACTGGGTGAACTCGGAAAAAAAGGGCATGGCGCCTCCCATATAAGCAAAATTTTAAAACACTGCAGTGTAAGGTATTAAATGTTTGGCCCGGCCAAATGTTACATCCTTACTAGTTTTTTCTTCATTTTAAGAATTTTTTTGTTTTTATTCAGACGAGTTTTTCATCTAAAATTGAATCATTATTGAATAAAATAAAATGAAGTGTTTTATTTATTTTAAATTTTATAGTTTAAAAAGAAAGATTGGTGTTCTATATATACCACCCTTACTCTGTATAGACATTGAGCTCTTGTTCGAAATGTTTTTATAAAAAAACTTTAAGCATCAAATTATGCCTAATAAATTACAATTAATAAATTCACTTCGCTTAAGTCCAGCCGATTATATTTTATCTGGAGAAAGTTCACCACGCACTGTAATTACCCTCACACCGTAATTTGTTTTTTAAATGCCCACTTGTTCCACTTATATAAACCACATACAGAAGTGGTTTACTTTCAATTTGTGGCTACATACATAGTTGTTCCTGACGAAGAGTTGGGTTTTTGAAATAATCTACATCCGAACTTTTATTTTAATCATTTCCACTCACATAACCCTTTAATTCGTGGTCTTTTACCCCTCATTAAGAAAAATAATTTAAAATAAATATCACACTTGTTCCACACTATGAGTACTGAGCTTACAAATTTTCACGGACGACCTTTATGCCACTAAGCCCCCCAGCACTGGCATACCGACTTCAATTTGTACAACATGGCATTCATAAGTATAACCTCCGTTTTAATTCTATTGGGCCACACGTATGGGTGGATGCTCTTATCGCTGTCGAAACATTTGGAAGTTCGTCCTTTATTTCCTGCCGTTCCAACGAAATCAAAAACGAAAAGGTTAAATTATTATGCGCGCAATGAACTTTTTTACTGCCTCATGTGAGCTGTTCTCAGGGGGAAGATGGTTTAAGCTTTGGCGTAACGCCTCGTTACTTTGACCATGCTCAAGTGTTTGTATGTACCGACATATGTACGTATATAGATAGTATACAATTGTCTATTTAATTTATTTAATGCTGTCGCAGTTTTGGATTACTTGTTTCAAAAACAACAGCATAGGCGAAAGGTCCTCTTAATATCCGTAACTTTAAAAGCAACGATTGTCACCGGATATTCTTAACCATTATAAGTGAACACATTTTATAGGATTATGTCTGTCGAACTCAGCCTGAATACGAAAACTTTTGCCATAAGAAAACGAGATAAAGTTCATTTGAATTGCAAGAGATAAATAAAACCTTAGTTGTTTACTTGCCCGCAAAAATGCTTTGTGCAAAAATGATTTAAGCAGGTGGCATTTTTGTTTTAAATTGCTCGAGATCTCATAGAGAAAAACTTTAGAAAAAAGATTGCATATTTTTAGGCATTTGTTATATATAATCTCTTAAATAACACTAGTTTACAGCCAAAATTCCCAGTGAATGCCACTATCCATTTTATATGTCAAATGGGCGGCTGATTCCGAAAATCGCATTATTTTTATTTTTTTTAAGTTGTTTTCGAGATATCGGTCATTTTCGGTTTTCAGACCAAAAAAAAAAGATAGTTCCATTTAAATACAAATATCTCAAGAACCAATGTTTCATTCAAACGTATTATAATTAAATTACCTACAAATGATATTCACATCACTTTTTGGTTGGTTTGTTAGTTTCGGCGAAATAAATTGATTTCTAAAAAAAACATTTTTTTTTTTTGTTTCAAAAAAAATAACAAAAAATCAACTGCAGATTTATACAAGAAGAAATAACTTTTTTATAATTTTTTTTTTTTGTATCATAGACTATATATTTGTGAAGATAATAAGATACCACTTGAAAAAATCGATGGAACAATGCAAAAGTTGTATACAATTAATTGAAAAGTTACCAAAATGCGTTTTTACCTATTTTTTTCGGTTTTTTTTAGTTAAATGCCGACAATTTGAAACTTTTTGTAAAACACATGAGAAAATCCAAATAATTCTTAAAGGAAGCGTTAAAACAAAACACCCGTGTCTCGTCGTTTTTCTCCAGCACGTCAGATTTTTTTTAATCGATTTTTGAAGTTTTTTAATCCACTGTACATGAAAAAAACAAAAATAACGCATTCTTTTGACAAATCGATGCAAATAACTATATGATCCTTACATTTGGGGTGTATCATGTGTTCAGTAAACTTATGCAGGATATTACGAGGAATATTTGTATTGAATATTGAATCCTTGTAATATCCTGCATAAGTTTACTGAACACATGATACACCTCAGATGTAAGAATCATATAGTTAGATTCATCGATTTAACACAAGAATGTGTTATTTTTGTTTTTGTCATGTACAGTGGATTAAAAAACTTCAAAAATCGATTAAAAAAAATCTGACGTGCTGGAGAAAAACGACGAGACACGGATATTTTTTTTTAACGCTTACTTTAAGAATTTTTTGGATTTTCTCATGTGTTTTACGAAAAGTTTTAATTATCGACAGTTTACTAAAAAAAAACCGAAAAAAATAGGGAAAAACGCATTTTGGTAACTTTTCAATGAATTGTATACAACTTTTGCATTTTTCCATCGATTTTTTTAAGTGGTATCTTATTTTCTTCACAAATATATAGTCTATGATACAAAAAAAAAAATTATAAAAAAGTTATTTCTTCTTGTATAAATCTGCAGTTGATTTTGATTTTTTGTTAATTTTTTCGAAAAAAAAAAATGTTTTTTTTTACAAATTCATTTATTTCGCCGAAACTAACAAACCAACCAAAAAGAAATGAGAATATCATTTGTAGGTAGTTTAATTACCTTTAATATGACACGTTTGAATACAAACATTAGTTCTTGAGATATTTGTATTTAAATAGAACTATCTTTTTTTTTGGTCCGAAAACTGAAAGTGACCAATATCTCGAAAACGACACGAAATAAAAAAAAATAATGCGATTTTCGGAATCAGCAGCCCATTTTACATATAAAATTAATAATGGCATTCACTGGGGAAAAAATTTTGAATCATTTGTATACTAGTGTAATCTATTCAAAAAATAAACAAAACTTTCAGGGTTTCACCTGGCCGAAAAATTCAATTAAATCGAAAAAAGTGAGATTTAATCAAAATTTTGTAGAATGACTAGGTGGCAACCCTTTAAATGTATGATGGATTTTTATAAATTTTATCTAAGCGTTTTAAAACTAAAATTTCTTTATGTTTTAAAGTAAGTATATGGATTAAGCCAATTATACGAAAAAAAAACCAGGTGGCAACCCTAAAAGTGAATGTTGAACTTTTAAAATTTATATAAACTTTTTAAAACAAAAATTTATGTTTTTTATTTTGCTAAAATGTATGCTTTAAGAATTACTTTAAAAATACCATGTGACAACCCTGAAAACGATAATGTACGCAGTCGACGTAGTAACGGCAAAGCAAAGTCCTTGCGGCATACGAGTGTGCATAGTGAAATAATTTGAAAGTTGATTTTCGAATGATTTTCAAATCGCGATATCTCATAAACGGTAAGTCGGACGAAAAAAGTGTTCGGAGCGACCGTCATAGGGAATCGCACGTACTAGAAAATGCTTGAGAACATTTTTTTCTAGGGCACATCTTTTCCGAGATATTTTGAAAAAACTGTTTTTTTCTAAATTTTCCCAGTGTGCCAAACGGACTCGTTTCGGATCCGTAACGGGTTCATATTTTCGTTCTTTATATCCGTTATGGAATCCGTTACGTATCCGTTACTGATCCGTTTGCGGGAAGGATTCCTAAAAAAAAAACGAATCGTCTTTTCTTCTTTTATGGATCCGTTTCGAACCTGTAACGTACATCAAAAACGAATTCAAAACGGATTCGCTTTTAATAATGTTAATGCTGCTTATAAAAAAAAAAAGAAAACAGGGTGAAGCGCTTATTTTTAATTAAAAAAAACAAAATAACAAAAAAAAAAAAAAATTACTAGCCCGGCCGGGAGTCGATCTCAGGCTCCCGGGGTGTTACTCTTTCAAACACGAGACGTTAGACAACTAGGCTATTGACCGATATGATGTTTACTTAACTGATGTAGACTTATTTGATGTTGAGATTTAAAATTTGTATGTTAAACAAATTTCTATTGCTTTTTTATAAGTATTCTGTGTTGTTTTTCTTCCCTTCTTTTGATAAAAAATGTTATATACTCAAATTTGGAATCAAAAACATTTTTTCAAACAGAGTTTGAAAAGTTTACAAAAAATCATACGCAATAAAATAAAAAGAAAAAAAAACAAATCAAAAATATTTTTTTTATCATAAAAATTAAATAAAGCAAATCCGTTTTGAGTTCGTATTTGAAGTATTTACGGAATCGAAACGGATTTGCCCAGGTTCGAATCCTACCAGAGGTGGATTTTTACCCTTTATTTTTCTTCCTTTTTTTTTCTTTTTATTATTTTTTAATTGCTAATAGGCGCATCAAAACGGTTTTTTTCTGTAAATATGCAGCATTAACATATTTAAAAGCAAATCCGTTTTGAATTCGTTTTTGCATAAGTTTCGGATTCGAAACGGGCCCGCTCTGCGGAATTAAATTTTTTTTTATTCGCTAATAAGCGCTTCAAAATGTTTTTTTTTTATCTAAACAAAACGTTTTGAATTCGTTTTTGATGTACGTTACGGGTTCGAAATGGATCCGTTACCGCGGATTACGTTTGTTATACCTTTATGAACTCGTAATGGATTCGAAACGGATCCTCATCCGTTTTTGTGCACATTGGGTTAGGATTGTCGAAAGATATCTCCTAAACTATGCGTCGCACGAAAGAAAAACAACATGCAGTTTGTAAAGCAAGCAGTATTTTTACTTTTAACTTCTGACTCACCCCAATGTGCACAAAAACGGATGAGGATCCGTTTCGAATCCATTACGAGATCATAAAGGTATAAAAAACGTAATCCGCGGTAACGCATCCATTTCGAACCCGTAACGTACATCAAAAACGAATTCAAAACGCTTTGTTTAGATAGAAAAAAAAAAACATTTTATAGCTCTTATTAGCGAATAAAAAAAAATTAAATTCCGCAGTGCGGGCCCGTTTCGAATCCGAAACTTATGTAAAAACGAATTCAAAACGGATTTGCTTTTAAATATGTTAATGCTGTATATTTACAGAAAAAAACCGTTTTGATGAGCCTATTAGCAATTAAAAAATAATAAAAAGAAAAAAGAAAGAAAAATAAAGGGTAAAAATCCACCTCTGGTAGGATTCGAACCTGGGCAAATCCGTTTCAATTCCGTAAATACTTCAAATACGAACTCAAAACGGATTTGCTTCATTTAATTTTTATGATAAAAAAAATATTTTTGATTTGTTTTTTTTTCCTTTTATTTTATTGCGTATGATTTTTTGTAAACTTTTAAAACTCTGTTTGAAAAAATGTTTTTGATTCCAAATTTGAGTATATAACATTTTTTATCAAAAGAAGGGAAGAAAAACAACACAGAATACTTATAAAAAAAACAACAGAAATTTGTTTAATATACAAACTTTAAATCTCAACATCAAATAAGTCTACATCAGTTAAGTAAACATCATATCGGTCAATAGCCTAGTTGTCTAACGTCTCGTGTATGAAAGAGTAATACCCCGGGAGCCTGAGATCGACTCCCGGCCGGGCTAGTATAGTAATTTTTTTTTTTTTTTTGTTATTTTGCTTTTTTTAATTAAAAATAAGCGCTTCACCCTTTTTTCTTTTTTTTTTATAAGCAGCATTAACATTATTAAAAGCGAATCCGTTTTGAATTCGTTTTTGATGTACGTTATAGGTTCGGAACGGATCCATAAAAGAAGAAAAAACGATTCGTTTTTTTTTAGGAATCCTTCCCGCAAACGGATCAGTAACGGATACGTAACGGATTCCGTAACGAATAAAAAGTACGAAAATATGAACCCGTTACGGATTCGAAACGAGTCCGTTTGGCACACTGGGACCCTTCATGAGAGAATTAAATTTAAAGGTTAACACATTACTATGCGCTCATAAGCGGCACATACATTTTAATAATTTTTGCCTCAATTTAAACTAGGATATCTCCCAAACTATAAATCGCATGAAAACAAACTTCCCGGAGAGAAAAAAAATCAAACTCAAATCGTTCTTAAATTAAATATTCAGAATCAAGCCCAATATAGCATAAAATCATTCCAAAATACGCCCAACTTGTTCGCAATTCAAGCTTAAATTTGGGCATAATATAAATTTTGATAATTAAGACCAATTGTACTCAATGCATGCCATTTTGTACTTGTTAATCAAAAAAAAATAAATAAGCCCATTTTTTGCTTAATTCAAGCTCTTTTGTGATTGTTTAACAAAATGTAAATTTTCATTTGTTTATTCTGTGTGTTCCTGCTCGACAGTCGAATTGGGTATTTATAATAGAGTAAATACTACTGACATCCCATAATGGGATGTTACGATGTACTGAGGTGTCTTTGAACATTTTGGTACATTGATTTTTTAAAATGAAATGACACTTCTTGCATTTGGCAAAAATGGTCATATTCATATTTTGATAAATAAGAACTTATTAAGAAAAAATGGGAATATTTATTTTTTTTATAAACAAGTACAAAAGGGCTGAGTTAAGCACAAATGAGTTTAATAAATTTTTGACGAACAATCCCAAATTGAATTGAGCTCAAATGGGCATATTCACTTTTTTGATAAACAATCACATTATTACTTGATATCAAGAAAATTATGGACAAGCTGAAAATCACACCCAAAATTGATTGGTTTGGGATTGTTTTCAGCTCAAAATTCTCTCCGTGGAAATTTTATAAGCCACAAAATTGCGGACAAAATTTTTCTCTAGAAGTTACCGCTGGCGAGATATTTCCAAAAAACTATTTTTTGTGACCTTTGACCTTGAATAACTTTTTTAGCTCACATGGGATCAATGGGGACTTTTGACAGATTGTTTGTAATTGTGTTTCTTAGGTCTGTACCGATTCTCAGCTTTCCCCTAGTTATTGTTATTTAACATCTATTTTTATCCTAATTTGCCTGGGCTAGGCTCTCTAATATACACATTAGGCCGGGTCAATTTTTTCGGAAGGCAAAAAATTGGAAAAGAGTATAGCAACAAAAAAATCTATGGAAAATTCTAAAAAGCTTTGTCAAAGAAACCATGGGTCTAAAATCAATATCGATCCGCCGTAAATTGCGTTGAAGTTTTAATGTACTACAATACTTTAAAATACAATAAGAAAAAGAAAAAATTCAATTTTTTTTTGCTTGTTTCATATAAAATTATTCAAAGTATTTGAATTTCTTGTTTTTTTTTTTATTGAATTTGAAAGTACTACATCAAAACTTCAACGTAATTTTCGGCGGCTCGATATTGTTTTTTGTCCCATGGTTTCTCGGGCAAAGTGTTTTAGAATTTTTCGTAGATTGTTTTGTTGCTATACTCTTTGCCGCAAAAAAATTTGACCCGGCCTAATACACATGTATCAATGTTTACGTTAGCGAGTTGCCTTACGATTAAAACATCGAATACCACAATAAACAAGACTGCTCTGAATCTTATTATCATGTTTAAATATATTAGGGGCATCCCCTTGGCGTTGGATATTTTCACAATAAAAGAACTAAGTAATACTTAATGAGAACATTTGAATTCATTAAAATATAAATGTTAATTAAGTGATATGTTATTTAACTTAAGCCATAAGAACTTTATAAATATTTATGTTTAAGTGATTATTTAAAATCAAAAAGTGAAATGGCTACCAAAAAATATACTTTTGAAATTATACATATCTGTTATATCTGATTCTCTGCGTATTTTTATTATATAATATTTTGATTATATGTAGTTTGTGGAATTAATTCCAATAATTCAAATTAGATCTCGCAAACTATCGATGGCACTATCGATAGTCTCGAACCATCGCGACTAACGACTTCTTCTTCAAAACTCTCTTTGAGTTATATCTGTAAATTTTTTTTTTTCGAAATATCCTAGCATAAAAAGTGGAAAAACATGGTTTTTTGGTTTTTTTTTGAGCTGCAACCGAGTGACGCAGACCTGCACAACCCACGGGCATAGGCTTTGGAAATCACTGTTACACATAGAACGCATGAAACTTTTTGGTTTTAATAATTTGATTGCATCATTTAGTCCTTTTTTGTCTTCAAAATGAGCTATCGCGTGATAATCTATAACTTTGTTTCGCGAAGTTTCAAAAAGAAGTTTTTTTTTTAATCAGTCTTATCAACAGCAGGGTACCTACTACAAAAAACATGCTGGAGGAAAACTAACGTGTTGTTTTTTTTAACGTCCATTTAGTCAACTACGCATGTGAAAAACACTATGTTTCATTTTCAGGTTTTGATGTCAAAACAACGTTTACTTAAATTTTGTATGAAAATAGTAATTTTTTTGTTGTTCACAATTAATTATGGCTCAATGGTTCTCATCAGTCTGCACTCTAAAAAAACTGTTCGAAATTTTCACATATTCTACGTAAAAAGGAAGCCGCACAGTACTGTGTAAAAAATTTTACGTTGCAATCCCAGTGTGCCAAACGGACTCGTTTCGGATCCGTAACGGGTTCATATTTTCGTTCTTTTTATCCGTTACGGAATCCGTTACGTATCCGTTACTGATCCGTTTGCGGGAAGGATTCCTAAAAAAAAAACGAATCGTTTTTTCTTCTTTTATGGATCCGTTTCGAACCTGTAACGTACATCAAAAACGAATTCAAAACGGATTCGCTTTTAATAATGTTAATGCTGCTTATAAAAAAAAAGAAAACAGGGTGAAGCGCTTATTTTTAATTAAAAAAAACAAAATAACAAAAAAAAAAAAAATTACTAGCCCGGCCGGGAGTCGAACTCAGGCTCCCGGGGTATTACTCTTTTATACACGAGACGTTAGACAACTAGGCTATTGGCCGATATGATGTTTACTTAACTAATGTAGACTTAGAGATTTAAAGTTTGTAAATATATTAAACAAATTTCTGTTGTTTTTTTATAAGTATTCTGTGTTGTTTTTCTCCCCTTCTTTTGATAAAAAATGTTATATACTCAAATTTGGAATCAAAAACATTTTTTCAAACAGAGTTTGAAATGTTTACAAAAATCATACGCAATAAAATAAAAAGAAAAAAAAAAACACATCAAAAATATTTTTTTTATCATAAAAATTAAATAAAGCAAATCCGTTTTGAGTTCGTATTTGAAGTATTTACGGAATCGAAACGGATTTGCCCACGTTCGAATCCTACCAGAGGTGGATTTTTACCCTTTATTTTTCTTCCTTTTTTTTTCTTTTTATTATTTTTTAATTGCTAATAGGCGCATCAAAACGGTTTTTTTCTGTAAATATACAGCATTAACATATTTAAAAGCAAATCCGTTTTGAATTCGTTTTTACATAAGTTTCGGATTCGAAACGGGCCCGCACTGCGGAATTTAATTTTTTTTTAATCGCTAATAAGCGCTTCAAAATGTTTTTATTTTTTTTATTTAAACAAAGCATTTTGAATTCGTTTTTGATGTACGTTACGGGTTCGAAATGGATCCGTTACCGCGGATTACGTTTTTTATACCTTTATGAACTCGTAATGGATTCGAAACGGATCCTCATCCGTTTTTGTGCACATTGGGATGTGTCAATTTCTCTCAAAAATGTGAGAGAATTTACTTTTAATAAAGGTCACTCACTCACTCGGATGGAAATTAGCGAGGTAAGGGCATTAAGCGAGGTCAATGGCCACACTTTATGCCGATACAAAAAAAAAATAAAAAATAAAAAAATTAGAACTCAATTTTAAACCTAGCTTTTAAATAGCAACTGTTATCAACAATTTATTGTGGTCATTATTCCTTTACCATGCTTGTCCTCATCGACAAAAATAGAATTAAGATCAAGTCTAAAAATATATTTAAAGCTTTTACGCTCATTTTATTAAAAATTACGGAAAATGGCATGGAAAATAAAAATATAATTTCCTGGTGATTTATTATTTTTTTTTTTTGTGTTAATTACACAGGCCCACAAAAAAAAAGTGCCCTGCGCGAAAGATCAGACCACCTGAACTTTATGTTTTCGGGGTCGCTGAATCCGAATATGGTACCAGATTAGCGAAGTTGGTTCACGTTTTTTCAGAAACCAGCAAAAATCAGTAATTTTCAGCATTATTGTTGATTTCTGAAAAAACGCGAACCAACTTCGCTATTCTGGCACCATATTCAGATTCAGCGACCCCGAAAACATAAAAAGTGGTCTGATCTTTCGCGCATGGTACTTTTTTTTTGTGGGCCTGTGTTATGAACACTTTGATCTTTTTCTCTTAAAAAGGTTCTCTTGGAAGGTCATTAAAAACCGAACTTTTACGCGATAAACGATAAGACAATGACGCAAACAATAATCGATTCCTACATGTTTTTAAAGGAATCATCTTGGGGAGCCGTCTGTGGATTCATTTAGGGGAGTCATTGTTGTTGCATTCTCATTTAACTTCTTGGAGAACCCTAGGGCCAATATGAAACGTCTCCATTTGACGTGAGCTGGGATGAGCGATTCTGGGATTTCCTTTTCCTGTGACCTTTTCCACTGGGTTTTCGGTCTACCACGTCTTCTTTTGCCTTGTGGATTCCACTCAAGAGCCTGCCGACAGACTTCGCAGTGTGTTTCCGGAGAGTATGACCAATCCATCTCCACTTCTGCAGCTTGACCTCGTTTGCTATAGCCCTTTGATTGCATTTTTGATGTAGCTCGGCATTTAATACAGTGCGAGGACACCAAAGCTTTATTATACACCTTAAGCATTTGTTAACGAATACTTGCAGCTTGTTCAATAGTTGTTCAGTAACAAGTCACGTTTCGGACCCATATAACAAAACCGATTTCACATTCGCGTCAAAAATGTGCACTTTCGTTTTGGTGGACATAACGGAAGAAAACCATATTTTGTTCAGTTGAGCAAATGTGCCTTTCGCGTTTGCTATTTTTGAGTTGATATCCTCTTTTGCTCCACCATCTATGGAGATAATGCAGAGGAGTCATTGGGGAGTCTAAATGACTCCAAACAGATAAATTGATTAAAGTCATAAAAAATAACAAAACAGTTTTTTATAACCCAAATAGTAATCTTTCACCCTGAAATTCATAACAAGAAGTAGAAAACCAAATAGGCGAAATGTTAAAACAAGGTATTATTCAAGAATCAAACAGTCCAAACAATAGCCTGATATGGGTGGTTCGCAAAAAGTTAGATGGGACTGGGCAACAAAGCTGGAGCATTGTGATTGATTTATAGCGTCACAATTGAAGATCGTTTTTCAATGCCAAATATTGTAAAAAATTTCATCTACCCATGGCAGTATTTTTCTACTTTGGATTTGGCCGAAGGATACCACCAAATCGAAATGGATCTTAGAGATGTGCACAAAAAGGCGTTTTCTACCGCACTACGAGTTGTTTCGTATGCTTTTTGGTCTGCAGAACGCTCCCGTCACATTTCAAAGGGTTGCCAACAATGTATTGAAATATTATGTAGGAAAAATATGTATGGTTTACCTTGACGATATATTGGTTTTCTCGTAAAGTATCAAAGAACATACTGAATCTTTAAATAAAATATTCCAACGCCATTTTCAAGCTAATTTAAAAATTAAAATTTTAGCATGCAATTTCCTTTGCAAAGAAACAAATTTTTTTGGTCTCGTAGGAACTTCAGAAGGAATAAAAACCGATCCAAAGGAAGTTGAAATCATCGAAAAAATTCCTCTTCCTAGAACACAAAAAGACATAAAAACATTTTTGGGCATTACTGTATACTATAGGCGTTTCATTAGAGATTATTCTAAAATTGCCTATAATATGACTAAATATTTTAATAAACACTATAAAATCAATATTAGAGTTTAAAGGATTAATAAAAAATTATCTATACTTATTTGTACTGATTTTAGCAAAAAATTTACTCTAGTTGCTGATGCTAGTAACTATGCGTTAGGGTTAGTTTTAATGCAAGATAATAAGGTACACACAAAAAAAAGGGACATAATAATGAAAAATTTATTTTTATTCATCGAATTTGAGCCGAGAACAGCATTCATTGACCATAAGTATTTTTAATCATATGTGAAACAAGGCATACGTACGCTTATGAATTATTCATAAAATGTAAGAACTTTTCTTAAAATCTAGGAACAAAATTCGTAAATTTTTTTTATGAATTATTTTTAAAACGTAAGAACTCGTTCATAAAATCTAAATAGCCCAGGAAAATTAGAATATTTCTGCGAAAAAATTCCAAGTGAATTTTTTTCACCCGAACTATATTTATTTATGCATGGTTAATAAAGTGTAAAAAGTCCATTGAAGTCCATTGTGCGCATAAAATGTTATTTAGGCTCAAAGGTCGCTAAAATCAGTTTTTTGCAAATATCTCGCTAACGCAAACTTTTACAAAAAAATTTTTCTCCACAATTTTGTAACACAGGAAGTTTTCTATTTAAAGATGAAAAAAATGTTTTCGTGTAGCTTATAGTTTAAAAAATAACCCAATTTAAAAAGTTGTGCACAGTTTTTATATGTAAATGCTACGTATAAGTTCATATTAAAATATCTTACTTTTAAAATTGCGAATACTCTTTAACGAAGAGCCGTACAAAAAAAATTAAAAAACCTTTCAAAAGATAATTGGATTCTGTATATATCGTATTACATTTTTTTGGAGCCACTCATGGTCTAAAAGATATTCTTCAAAAATGGTTAAGGTTTCGAAAATACTGGTTTTTGAAGAATATCTCTGAAACGGTAATTCATACGATAAAAACCACCACTATCAATTTTGTAGAGAATCACAAGATCTACAAAAAATAAGCCATATGTGTACACATTGAAGCAACCGTTTAGAAGACATTCAAAAAACCTTTAAATGGCAAAAAAAAACGGTTTTTATTGAATAACTTCTAAACGGTTACTTTAATGTGTACACATATGGCTTATTTTTTGTAGATCTTGTGATTTTCTACAAAATTGATGCTATTGCTTTTTGTCGTATGACTTACTGTTTCAGAGATATCCTTCAAAAACCAGTATTTTCGAAACCTTAACGATTTTTAAAGAATATCTCTTGGACCATGAGTCGCTCCTAAAAAAATTTAATACGGTGTATACAGAATCCAATTATCTTTTGAACGGTTTTTATTTTTTTTTTTTTTGTACGACTCCTTGTTAAAGAGTATTCGCAATTTTAAAAGTAAGATATTTTAATTTGAACTTATACGTAGCATTTACATATAAAAACTGTGCACAACTTTTTAAATTGGGTTATCTTCTAAACTATAATTTTTCTGTAAAAGTTTGCCTTAGCGAGATATTTGTATAAATAAATATATTTCCGGTGAAAAAAATTCACTTGGAATTTTTTCGCACAGCAGCTCTTTTTACGTCTTATTTTCCTGGGCTAAAAAACCAAATTCATAAATTTTTTTTTGTTTTTTCCAAATAAAAAAATTCGATTAGGCTTTTGAAATACAAATTTTACACAAAAACGTCAGAGGAGTCTGTAGCGTATGTGATATGGAGCTAGTAATATTTCTCTGCGATTTGGTTTCCGGGTTCGAACCCCAATGCGGGTGAAAGTTTTTTTTATAGGACATAAGACACACAATTTCGAAATGGAGTAGTGTGTCTTAACCCTTTCGACCCGGCTGGGACAATTTATGTATGTAAATTGGGATATATTGTCCCAGCTGGGTCGAAAGGGTTAAGGAAAGTAAGCGCTTGATGCTAAAGAACGCTTTTTAAGGCGCTATTTTCCCCTCTCAGGAAAATAAATACTTACCATAGCATGCTTCTATGCCTAGAAGTTCCAGGAGAATACACACACACACACATAGCATGATGGTGTGAGCGACATAGAAAAGAACTTTCAACAATACTTTATGTAAAATTTAGCATAAACCACTCTAGAACCAAGACAAGAAGATGAAATACGAACGAAAAATAATATTTCAAATTGATGAAACTTTTACTTAAAATTAATGAACGTTTTGTTTAATTTTATGAAAACATGGATAAAATTTGTATCTGTAGATTTATGAAACGTTGTTATTCGTGCGAAAAAATTCCTGAAATTTAAGAACGGAAGTTCATAAAAAAAAATTCCTCATAGAAAAATATTTATGAATTCATGTTCTTACGATTAATGAATCGTTCTTAAAATCAAAAAATTTTTATTTTAAAATCAGTGAATTTCGGTGTATGAATGCCGTTCATAAATATTAAGTTCAATATTTTTTTGTGTGTAATAGCTTATGCCATTCGAACTTTAAATAAACATGAACATAGAAAAAGAGTTGCTTGCTGTAGTATGGCCTGTAAAACATTTTAGACCATATCTATCTGGCAAAATATTTTTAATAAAGACTGATCATCAGCCACTAGTTTGGCTACATAATATCAAAGAACCAAATTTAAAACTCCAACGATGGAAGATAATTCTGAATGAATACGACTTTGGTTTAGAGCATAAAGGTAAAAGAAAAGATAACTAAACTGTTCGTAGCGCCAAAACAGATGGTTTGAACTTCATTCAAATAACTGAAAGTCCACTTAATGTTTTCTAGCAGCAAATTGTTGTACTAAATTCTAATCAGGAATCAATCAGATCAAAGATTTTATTGTATATATAGTACAATCATATGGGAGAATAAAATGATGTTACCTGGAATGTTTTGCGGGATTTTTGCAATTGAGTTATTTCATAGATTTCGATGTGCTTTTTCAGAATTTCAACTTTGCTACCTCGAGTCGTGGTCTCTCACGCCGCTATATTGGAAAAATTGCGTCCAAAATCAGTTTTTTACAAATATCTCTTAAACGGTTACATTTATTGGGTGTACAACTTAAAAACCGGAATTTGATGATTTGATTTGGATGTCCTTACTAACAAATATCGTAAAAGCTCGAACTTTATATATATGTCATTTTGAAGGTACATTTGACAGCTGTCAAAATCAGTCAACAAAACAATTTTATCTTGTGTGCATCATTATTATTTTTCACGATGAATAACTTCGAAAATTGGAGAAAAAGACAGAATTTGCGGGAGGTTCTGTTGGGTAATTTTTTCGCAAAGAAAACTGCTGCCAAAAGTCATTTTTGCATCGGATTGTGACTGGGGATGAAAAATGGATCCATTACGACAACCCGAAACGCAAACATTCATATATGAAGCCCGGACAACCAGGACCTTCCCAGCCAAAGGCAAATATCCATGGTGCCAAGGTAATGCTCTGCAATGCTCACAGGTGACCTCTATCGAACACAATTAATACGTTTGAAGCGTGCCATCATCGAAAAACGACCGGAAAATGCGACCAGACACGAAGCAATAATTTTTCATCATGACAACGCTCGGCCACATATTGCTGCCCCAGTCAAAAATTACCTGGAAAACAACGGATGGGAAATTTTGCCTCACCCGCTTTATAGCCCAGACCTTGCACCATCAGACTACCATTTGTTCCGATCGATGCAGAATGCCCTATCAGGAATTCGCTTCACTTTAGTTCAAGATATCGAAAATTGGATAGATTCATTTTTGGCCGCCAAGCCGGCGCAATTTTTTTGGGATGGATTTCATAAATTGCCTGAAAGATGGGGAAATGTTGTAGCTTCCAATAGACAATACTTTGAATAAAATATATTGTAACATTTTTCCACAATAAAGCATCAAATTTCGCTAAAAAATTCCGGTTTTTAAGTTGTACACCCAATAGAGAAAAATATTTTGGCGCAATATTGTAGCTTATAAAATTTTCTTTAAAAATAACTTATAATAAATAATAAAATTGTTTCCGTACGACTTATAACTCAGGAGATATCCTAATTCAAAATTTGAAAAAAATTAGTAAATTGTGAATGCTGCTTATGAGTAGGCACAGTGATGTGTTGAGCTTAAAATTAGCAATTTTGAATTAAGATATCACCTGAGTTATAAGTCGTACGGAAACAATTCAAAGGTCATTTTTATAGAAAATTTTATAAGCTACAATATTTTTCTCTAAATGTAACCGTTAAAGAGATATTTGCAAAAAACTGATTTTACAAGCCATTTTTCCAATATGGCGGCGCGAGCGAACACGACTCGATGTAGCAAAGTTCAAATTCTAAAAGAGCACATCGAAATCTATAAAATAACTCATTTGTAAAAGTCCCGCAAAACTTTCCAGGTAAAACTACCAAATGACTTTACTATAATGAGATAATTTTTTTGTTTTTTTATTAGAAGCGTATAATATTGAGGATTTTTTTATCTTCCACTGAAAAATTTGGGCGATATTGGCACCTTTCCAAAAGAAAACCGCGATGGTCATCAATCACTAGCTCCAGATGAATCATGCGCGGAATAATTATGTCGAGGTTTTAGAGCTAGTTCTGCTTTTCATTGGAAATCCCACTAGGGAAATTTATCATAGGAATATCTTGAATGTGTTGAAACATTTGCATTTTATCGTGAAAATAAATGTTCCAGCATCTCCAGCGACATCCAAATACAACGTAGGATCTCAAAAACCAATGATAATAGCGTAAAATCAGCAGATATCTCCAGTGACTGGTAATGAACAATAATACTGTAGGACGGCGGTTCAGTCTGTGGCCGATATCTCGAGAAGATTTTGTCAAAAAATATTGTGCGACCACTCATTTTGTTCGTCACAATCTAGGCTACAAGACTAGTGTCCGAGAAAAAAAAATAAAAAATTTTCCTACGATTAATGGCAATTTAATCTAACAAAAATCTCAACTTTTTTTTTTCGAGAGATATCTTAAATATCTTGAAATCTTGGAATTTTTTCCAAAAACTGGCAATGTCATTGTCTTCAGCGACCTCGAAAATAAAGTAGGACAGAAAAAAAAATTGTTTCTATCCTTTTTTATCAATTTCCACGGGCTGAAAGAACCCCATTCTCGTTTTTTAACTGCGTAGCTGCGAGCTGTATATCTGCAGCGCACGCTATTTAAGCCAGTCAAATTATGATTTTACCTCGGAATGAGAGATAATAAGCTGAAAACTGGTATACACCTTCATTATAGTGTTCTAAAAGTAGTCTCAAAAGTATGGTGTCTACGTCGTAAGTTATTCAAGGTCAAAATTAAAAAAAAATCAGTTTTTAGCAAATATCTCCCAAACGGTTGCTTTTTCAGAAAAAAAAGGGCGGGACAGTTTTGTAACCCTGGTGATTTCCAATAAAAATATCTTCGAACTGTTTTCGTACGACTTATAGTTTTCGAGATATTCTAAATAGAAAAGTGGCAAAGCTTGGTAATTCATACATGCAGCGTATTAGTGTGCCTAGCAATGTGTTGATTTTTAATGTGCCATAACTCAAGAACAGTGAGTCGCACGAAAAAATAAAAACCATTTACTTATAGGGAATTTTATGATAAGTATATATGTAAACATACATACATAAAAATCAACATATTGCTAGGTACACTAATACGCTGCATGTATGAATTACCAAGCTTTGCCACTTTTCTATTTAGAATATCTCCTAAACTATAAGTCGTACGAAAACAATTCTGAAGACTTTTTTATTGGAAATCTCCAGGACTACAAAATTGTCTCGCCCTTTTTTTATGAAAAGGAACCGTTTGCGAGATATTTGCCAAAAACTTATTTTTTGAACTTTGACCTTGAACAACTTACGACGTAGACACGAGACTTTTGAGACTACTTTTAGAACACTATTATGAAGGTGTAGACCAGTTTTCAGCTTATTATCTATCATTCCGAGGTAAAATCATAATTTGACTGGCTTAAATAGCGTGCGCTGCAGATTTACAGCTCGCCGCAACGCAGTTGAATTTTTTTTTTAAATTTAAAATCCTCAATATTATACGCTTCTCGCCCGATTTTTTTTTTTTTAATGAATTTTTTTGTCAGGTAACTTTTCTTCCGCAATCCCGATTTATTCGAAGTCTGGTTGCAAAAGACAGACAAAAAAGGAAAACGAAGAAGCTGTTTTTGAATTTTTTATGAGAAAATATTGAAGGTACTACTAATCCAAGTAATTTGGGTAAAATTGTGCATAATTTTTGCATTAGGTTTTTTGAAAAATAGAGATATTTGAGGTCAATATACGAAAAATTAGTACTTTTGTTACGTTTGAGGTTAATTGTAGACTGCACAAAATTTTTTTTTATTTTTTTGCATAATTCATAACTGAGTACTACTTTTTATCTTTAAAACGAGGTCTTAAAAAGTGCCATACAATACTTCCTTCAAAAGTTATTGCATATTTAAGATGATATCATGAAATCTAAAGTTGTGGGGTTTTACCCATTTTATGGGATTTCAAGATGTCATCTAAAATCGGCCATAAATTTTGAAGGAAGTATTGTATGGCATTTTTTATTAGCTCATTTTGAAGAAAAATAACAGAACTACGTTATACATTTTGTAAAAAAAATAACGAAAATTTCGTGCAGTTTGCACCGAACCTCAAAAATAGCCAAAATTGCCATTTTTCATGAATTTGACCTCAAATATCTCCTGAGATAATGGGTCAATTCTGACTTCAGATTCAGATTTTACGCATAAAGCTATTTTGGAAATGCTTGAAAAAAATAAATCTTGCTGGTATGTGTTATTGATGTAGAGAGAGAGGGCCATTTTTGACCCGGTAGTCCAAGGGTTAAGATTTTTTTCAGAATTGTTTTTTTAGTCTTGAGTCAACATAAAAACTACATTTGTAGTTGGTATCCATGCCAATATGGACGTTATGAATTTTGGCCAAAAAAGTGTGCCTTTTGACCTATAGTGGTGTGTTTCAATTGTAGAAGGACTTAAGTACTTTACGCAAATACCATTGCTAATAGACCTAAGTTAGGTTTTAAGATATATGTATATTGTAATAAACTTTTTCTTTGTTTAACCTTTTAACTAAACGCGTGTTTTATTCTAATATCGAATATAAGACCACCCTAATGTACATTTATCTCATATGGATTTAGAAAATATGCGAATTACAATAAAAAAAGTGAATAAACTGGGTTTGCTCAATAGTGATTGAGTTAACGCTACTGGAATACGTTAAATTTTATTCATAAGACAGTAAAAAACTGGTTAATATTTTTCTTAATATTCGCTTTATAGTAATTTTCCGTACGTAATAATTAATTTTTAGATAGTTTTTGTTTACTTTTTGTATTCTATCTGTAAATTTAAGTTATTTGTTTCGTCATTAAAATGGAAATTTTTTGATTAAAATATTTGAAAAAATTGAGTAGGAGACTTATTGCTTTTTAACTGATAATTTCCAACATTTATGGTGTTTTAATGGTTTATGTTATTCTTGCGAAGAAAACACACTCTACACTCATGACCGTACAATAAGGGGACACGAGTGGGGTGCCCACCGCCACATACTCTTGGAGCTGGCCAGCCCTAAGGCGGGCTCTTGATCATTGTTTTGGAAATAACTTGTGAGGGTGTTACCTTTGGGATGTAAAATTAAATACCCCACACTGCAACAATCGGAAAATTGTGCTTGTATGAGAGGTCCCACAGCCTCTTTTTCGAAGTTTTTGCTCAGAGCTGGCACTTACTATTCCTACTATCTGAGCGAAATTTTGATGCATATTGTACCACAGCATTTTGAAAACAATTTGAAATATGAATAATCTATTCCAAAAACGCTTTTTGTACAGTATTTTGAAACTTTTGCTTGTATGCCACACCCTCTTGTCCTAATTCACCTAATATTTGCGTAGAGCTTGTTTTGTTTTTGTATGGGCGTTAAGCGTATCCATTGACCGATTCAGTTCATTTTCAATCCCACGAGCTAACTTTCACAAATAAAGCATCCATAGCTCTTGACAGAGAGACAGCATGACAAACGGAAATTGCTAAATTGACTCAGGAGGTGACGCTGATCAAGAATATATACTTTCCTATACCTGTCCGCCTCTTTCTCTGCATTTAAAATGGAAGAACAGAGTGAATATAGCCTGGGTGTGGGGAATAAAAATATTCTGAAGGAAATTGAGATTAGGGGTTTACAAAAGACTCGCACATTTTATACAGAACTGATGTACGTATATTTGATGCAAATGATCATGTACACTGGTTTAATTTTGGCACTGTATAACACTGTCTTTGTTTTATCAGCCTGAAAAAAAACCTAATACATCAATGTACTGTGTTATATAAAAACAAATACTTCAGGTCATTGTAAACTAAAGGTTTGGCGTCGCTACATCAAAAATGCAATCAGAGGGCTATAGCAATCGAGGTCAAGCTGCGCAAATGGAGATGGATTGGTCACACTCTCCGGAAACCACACAGCGAAGTTTGTCGCCAGGCTCTTGAGTGGAATCCACAAGGCAGTAGAGGACGTGGTAGACCCAAAACCAACTGGAAGAGGTCGCTGGAAAAGGAAATCCAAGAATCGGGAAAGTCGTGGCAAGAGATTAAAGTCATCGCAAGGGATCGTGACAAATGTAGAGATTTCATATTGGTCCTATGCTCCTCCTAGGAGTTAAAGGAGAATACATACATACATACATTGTAAACATGCGAGTAGAAAAACTACAGTAAAGTTTATGATATGGTAGCACTTGCAAGTCGCAACATAGGTAACCCGGGTATGCATTAGTTTTCATACATTTTCGAGAGCGAGAGAGCGTAAACAAAAAAGAGACAGGGTATTTCCATGTAAATGTGGACAAGGTATTGAAAAATTTCTTGTTTCTTTTCAACCTTCAACTATATCCAAACTAATGTTTAATTGAAGAAACATTACCATTTAGTGTCAAAATTAATATGGGTCATTGCAATTCGTTATTATCCCGTTTTTAAGTTAATGTCTGCACATCAGAAGAAGTAAAAACGGGCATAAAAATAAAACGGTACTTCTGCGAGGAAAGTTATGAATCTGGTGGTGACAGTAATAGTTGTGATGATAATATACCATCTGTATTTAAACCATAAATAATTTCAATCGCGATATAATAGACTTAGTTAAACAATTATTAAATTTTGATCTAGTTTTGGTTCCTGTGCATAAAAGCCAGAAGTAGTTCTTTATTATTCTTGTATTTTGAACCAATTTTAATTTTTATACCTATGAACTTGAAAAGGCCCCCTGTATTGATCTAAAAATTGATAGTAACGCGAGTTACTAATTTTTTGTAACGCGAGTTACCACATAATTTTTGCATTATTTTAAAACATACCACTTAATATTGTTGTTTATAATAAAAAAAATACTTATTGATATCCCGCTGCCTTCATTTATGTCTAATGTAAAGAAATTTACCCACAGAAACTTGCGAAAGAAATTTACGCTCTGAACATGTTGTCCAAAAATGGTAACGCGAGTTACCAGCACTAATCACTATTTTACTGGTTAAATATTAAGTTATCACTGAAAATTTAAACTAATATGCAACAAGAACAAAGTATTTTGTTTATAAAGAATCCAATTTTATTAGTTAATACAAAGGCTGAGCCTCAAAAGCTCCATTAAACTCTTAAAAAATGTTCTAATTGTAACGCGAGTTAACATGGAATTACCCGACACAATAAGAAAGCAAAAAACTACTTTTGTCACTAAAATAACATTTGGTTGTGTATACTATTACTAAAGTTTAGACACTTAACTGAACTGAAGCAAATAAAACAAGACATGGTACATTTTTTTTTTAAATCATAGTTCTGTCAAGGCATTTACACACGACACTGAACAGGATCATAAAAAACATAAAGCGGATACAAGATATAACTGAGGAGTGATTTTTCAAAAGGGTGTAAAACCACTTCCAACCTCGAACAAACCTAAGAATGCCATCGCCATTACCATGCTAAAATGCATCCTCTAGTTCAAAATTCATCACAAAAAATGCATTTTTCCAAGGTAAAATCATGATCAAAAGTCGCATTTCAGAACAAAAGGGCTTATTTCCATATAATTTCATAGAAATTTTTAGAGTTTGAAACAAAAAAGCGTATTTCAAATAGTGGCCAAAAAAACTTTTAATATTTTTTATATGCCCCAGGCTATATAGGTGCTTACACACCATGCCTATAAACATCAATATAAACTTCCAAATGGTGAAATTAGCGTGATTTGCAAACAAAAGGGCTTATTTCCAAACATTTCAGAACAAAAGGGCTTAACTACATTTCTAGATAATATCAGAATGTTTTTAAAATCTTTACATATAATTTAAAAGTAAATGTATTCACTTGGTTTGAGAGGGGGGTCCGATTGCCCCCCTTGGATCCGCCACTGGCATCAAACTTCGATCTCGTTATCTCGAAATCGGGCAAAACAGTCAGACAGTCAAACAAACAGATATAGTTTGATCGGCAGCGGCGTAGCGACCATATTTGCTGATTACCTGCTGAATTTTGTGTAAAAGAGTCCAAAACAGGTTTACCAGTTTTATTTTGCAGAGCAAAATCGATTTCAAGAACTGGTTTCGCCTCTACCTAAGACCATTTTGCCGCCTCCTGAAGTGTGCCGCCCATGGCTATAGTAACCTTTGGTTCCTCTCCTCCTAGATACTCTACTTCAGATTAGGAGATAACAAAAAATTTTGGAATTGACATTTGTTGCCAGTTTCATTATTTATTTAGCTAGTTCTGCTTTAAAATAATTTAATCAATTTATTTAATGGAAGGTATTTATTTACTTATCTCATTTAGTAATTAGAGACACTCAAAATACAGAGGTGATTCACCGGAGTTGGAAATTATGCAACCAACTTGAATCGGTTGTTTTATGAATAAATAACTATTTACACTTTCCTGTAGAGAACTAGTTTTTGCATTTTATGCCGCAAATTTCAAACCGAAACATTTTAAAGCTAGAACATACTATATTTAATTAGCATATTTATTGAAAAGTAACAAATCAGCTACGTCATAGCAATCGATTGATATGATTTTATGTCAATTATTCATGAAGGGTATTTCATTAAACGTGTAGACACTTTAACGCGAAAATTAATAAAGTTTACTAGCTTGTTTTCAGGAAAACATCTTTTTACAAATTTGTAAAGAGTTGAATTTGTCATTTTAAAAAGGGGATATGTCACAAAATTCTCATTTTGTGTTAAATTTAAGAAAAACCCTCATAAGTACAGTAAATCTAGATTTAGATTAGATAATTTTAATTTTAATTTTATTGATGGGGGTTAACTAACATTTAAATAACGCAGTAATCTGAATACTTGGAACAAATATAGATCAACCAGCGCCCTTTTAAAAATGACAGATTCAATTTTTTAAATCAGCTGTTTAAACAGTGTTGCCTTTCTTTCTAATTTTTGTAAGGTTTTTGTTTTCTGCAAACTTAAACCAAGCACCAGCTGATAATAAATTATTACAAATATCGCGAAATATGTACTGCTTAGGTAGAGGCTGTCTAAAAGCCTTGTGACCTAAAATAGCTAAAAATTTACGCCCCCGCCAGAGTGATAGTAGCGTGAAGTAAAAAAAATATACAAAGAGTGACGCTTGCCCAGACCTCCTAACTTCTGGAGCGTAACGAGGGTTATGGATAGCTCTCATTACATAATTATTATCCAATTTGACATTTTTTAGCATAAACGTACTCAGAACGTTTTGATGACAAATGCTATTTGTTTTGTTTACAGTGAGTTAAGAAAATCAATTTTTCCATTGATAAATAATTTGAGCGATTGATAAATTATGCCTCTATCTTACAATGTGTCACATGACGATCTTGCGATATCAGTTCATGCACTGCATCGATATTTTGTGGCACAACAACCGATTTTGGACGACCTTCACGGAATTCATCGGTGACCGAACTACGACCACGATTGAATTCACTATACCAGCGATATTCTGTGGTTTTTGATGGAGCTTTATCGCCATACAAAGGACTGAGTTCATCGACACATTCTGAGGTAATCCACGTCGAAAGTTGTGAAAAATAATACAACGAAAACTTTCTCTTGTAATTTCCACTTTTTGGTCAAATTGATTTTCTTAACTAACTGTAAGCAAAACAAATAGCACTTGTACATTAAAACGTTGTGACTACGTTTATGCTAAAAAATGTCTGTTTCGTATACTTTACCTCTTCAGTACCTTTAGGAAATAAAAATAACACGGAAACCTTTTTTTGATGGGAAAAGCCTTTGGCATAAAAACCCATATTTATTGATTCACTTTTTAAACAAGAATTAACACAATTTTATAATTTACTTTCCTTAACTTTCTAAACAATACAAAACTGCCATATTTCAGGCATCTTCTCTTTCCAATCTCTCAATTATAACTGAACTTTCATTATTTTTAAAGAAGAAAAAAAGCTAAAATCAATTTATGTCACCTCGTATCGATAACATTTTTATCGATACGATACAATGTCAAACTTCATTATGGTGTTGCCAGATTTAAGCTATTGACATTAGTGTTGCCAGTTCCCGAAATATAAATAGTGCCCTACGTATACACAAGTACATATCTCTAACTCTAGATAAGACAGTTTTGAAGAATAATAGTCATAAATATAAAATTTAAAAACGCTTATTATGGTGTTGTCTACATATTATAATTTTTAGTTCCAGAGATATAGAATCGATCATTCAACCTATCTTGCTTTTTTAAAATGCATTTGACAAAAAAACTTATATCAAAAAGGTTGTAATATTCACGCATTAAAATAAAAAAACAATAATAAATTATTTTTCACAAAAGCGACTGGAGTCGATATAAGAGACGGGGTTTTTCTTCAGAAAACATGTTAAATCTTAAGCTCTCCTGAAAATGTGTCATTTTCGAGTTGGGTTGTTTTGTGAAAATGCCACATATATGTACTTATTTCTATTCATAGAGTGGCTAAAAACTTTTCTCAAGAAGAAATGTGTCGTCGAGCAGCTAGAATCAGTAATATCATACATATTATGCGTCATAATTATCGATCATTTGATCGGTATAATTTTTCAATATAATGCCACATTATCAACTAATCTTTTCGTAAAAACCGAAAACCATTTTACCATATCATATAATGTTAATTAGCACCTTTGGTACGGCCAAACCTCAGTTGCTTAAGTAAGATTTGTTTTGTTTGAATGATGATGTACAAATAGAAATTCAAAGCTTACACTACGAAACTTTTCGAACAAATTCGTTACGTTTGTGGGCAACCGGAGGGAATATGTGCTTTTCGTCATATATGAAATCTATATTAATACGCAAGACAAAAATTTGTCCTACTTTTTTTACTATGCTAGGAATGGAGCACGACTTTGAATTTTACACTATAAGAAAGGTATTTGTGTGGAAATGTGCACAAAGTTAAAATTATTTTAATATTTTGACATTATGCCATATAAAATTAAGTAAATGCACATTTTTCAGTATTAACGCGGTCACACAAAGCTGACAATATGATACACCTAAAAGAGAAAGACAATAAGCTGACTTAGATTTGTCATTGTACCAGGGATGATAAATGTGAATTTTCGCTTTTTTACCAAATAGCAAAAAGGGCTAAAACTGTCAAAAAAGTACCTACCAAACTTTATTTAATACATTTGTGGTGAAATTTTGATTCTGGTTATAATTAAACATATTCAGCCTAAAACAGCCTATATAGTTTATCGTTTTAAATACGAAATATTGTTTTTGAGATAAAACGATTTTTCAACAATTTCCAATCGTTCATAACAATTCTTCTAGGAAAAAAAAAAATGGACTCACATTTTCTTCTTTTTATTATTGTGTCTCCAATGTAATCTTAAGTCAAATGAACTTGCGAATCTAAACAGCTAGAACTTTAAATATGTAATCATTAAATAACTACGAAATCATCCCACTAACTCGAACCCAAAATGTAGTATAAATCCTCAAAAATAACAAAAAATCGTTTTTTTAAGATTTGATTTAAAGCCATCTAAGTAGTCAAAAATTAACATTTGGTCGGAAACAATAACCAGTACATGTACATGTACATCTTTTATCAAAATATCTTGCTTAGTTTTGTTGTAATTCCGATTCCTTCAAATAGATAGACATTGGTGTATATTGTCTAGTGATGAGCAAAATTAGTCTTGGTCTTGAGTCCTGTTTTTGGTCTTGGTAATTTTGCGAGACCAAGACGCTGATATTTTTACAAGACCTAGACTGCTATGGTCTTGGTCTTGATCACGATAATCGTCAAGACCAAGACTGCTTTTCAGTCTTGGTAATTAATAGTTAAAAGTTGTTTCACTCCCTTTTTGAAGATAAAATCATCTCTCAATATGTATTTTGGCATCTTAAAAACCCAACTGCTTTGGAAAAATATGGTTTTGAAATTTTGAATACTCAATATCTCTGAAAATTATTTCAAGACCAAGACCGAGACTAAGACTTAATGAGCAAGATCAAGACCAATACTGCTATGATCTTGATCTTGGTCTTGGTTTGCTCATCACTAATATTGTCACCTGAAATGCAAAAAGGCGCAATATCATTTAGAATCTTTTTCAAAACCGTTGAAAAAACGTCTTAACTCAAAATTTTTTAGATTTTAAAGAAAGTTCTGGCTAATATTGCTTAATACCGATTATATTTTAGGCAATGCTTGTCAAAACTAATTTTAAAGTCTAAAATATTTGGAGATTTAAGACGTTTTTCGTAACACCTTTGGAAAAATTCAAAATTATGTTGCACCATTTTAGGCATTTTAGGTGACGATATGTTTGCAAGTATATTGGCTCAAGAGGTGCCGGTGATCTAGAATTGATATGATTTCTCGTAATTTCCACTCCTCTTCCAATAGCGTATTGACGTACATTAGTACAAAGTTAGTATGAACTGGGTCAAGGTTATAAATAATGGAATAGTTTTGCCCAGTTAAGTAATTTTAAGCTGCAAAGTAATACAACTACCTTAGAGTTACTAGACAGAATTCAGCGACATCCGACAAATTCACACGGGATGTCGTTTCTCCTATTGATTTCCTTGAATTCGTTGGGTGCATAATCCTAGTTTATAGATGTTATACTAGGATATTAAACTTAAGCGCGTTTTCCAAGAATCGAAAAAGTCGTACAAAAATATAAAGTACATTGCAAAGGATCGCACTAAATGGAGACGCCTCATTTTGGCCCTATGCCCCTAGGAGTTTCAGGAGAATAAATACATATATAATAAGATATGCTTAAAAGAAATTTGTGAGTTTACTCTTCGCTTATGTAAATGATTTATTTTTTTTCGATAGTTATACCTAACAATAAATTATCACTACAGAAGAAAACAATAATAGAAATATTTACCATATTTTTATGAATAAAAAAATAATTATATCCAAATTATAGATTTGTTATTGTTTTGGTGAATTTGTTATCAAAACTATATTTTTTTTAACAAAACCAGTTTGCGCTGTAATAAATGTTCAAACTATCAAGAATTTGTACTATCATAGCGCTGTATTTTTTGTATATAAAGCATCGCATCTTTGGGTTTTATAACACAGTACCGTCCAGGTTTAAGAATAAAAAACACATATTTTTTTTAAGTTAAAGTGGTAAATAGGATCTGAAAAATGCGTGCCTACATAATTTTTTCGATTATTGCTACATTGTGCATCGCCTTGTGTTATGCAGATGAATCAGAACAGCCTTTATTGAGGCAAAAACGTCAGTTTGGTGGTTTCGGTGGTTCACCTTATGGTGGAGGCTTCGGTTCACCTTACGGTGGTGGCTTCGGTGGTGGTAGACAATACGGTGGTGGATTCGGTGGACCTTTTGGTGGTGGATTCGGTGGTGGACGTGGATTCGGTGGTGGCCGTGGATTCGGTGGTGGACATGGTGGTTACGGTGGATTTCCCGGTGGAGGTTTCGGTTTCGGTCGTTAACCAATCTATGGTTCACACCATGGTACACTATGTCTGCAATATACACAAGCCGTTTATAAATAAAAATGTTAAAGTAAACACATATGGTATATGAAAATGTGAATATTTTATAAGATCGTTGTTAACAGAATTGAAATTATTAATTTATTAAAAAAAAAAAAATTGTTTTTTGTAAAAAATTTTGGTTTCTCTGTTTCTAAGATTGAAGTTTTTTGTGAAGAATTTGTTTTTTATTAATGTAGTAATTTGTATCACACAAAAACAAGCTAGTAAGAGAGTTTTCTTTATTTAATAGCCTATGCGAGTATAAACAGCTAAAGTTCATTTGAAAGCTGTTACCACTCGATCCGCATTAATTAAACTTGAACTCGTCAGAAAATATGGTAAAAGTCTTGTGAGAAGACCAAGGTGAGAATGACTAAGCCCGGAATATACAAGAGGAACTGTCTAGCATAGAGGTTGTAGAATCATGGTCTAGGGATGCTTCTCTGCGCAAGGAATCGGTTCAAAGTGTTGAAGGCATAATGAAGTCTAATGATTATAAAGTCATACTACAAAATACTATGATATCATATGCAACTTGGAAAATGCCACTAAAACGGATATTCCTGCATGATAACAACCCTAAGCACACGTCGAAAGTGGTAAAAGATTGGATAAAATTACGAAATATTGATGTTCATCAATGCCCCGTGGAGTCGCCTGATCTAAGCCCAATCAAATCTTCAAGTCACGAAAATGCATTGCTTATTATGCAATTAAAAATTTAGAAAACAGGATGAGTTGTTTAATGAAGTTAAAAAATGGTAGCAGGACATTCCGCACTCATTTGAAAATAGTTTTATCGCATCCATGCCAAAAAGATGCACTGCTGTTATAAAAACAGGGGTTATTTCATTAAATATTGATTTTTTTAGTTATTAATTTTTAATTTAGATTAATAGTTGCAAAAGTTTTGCAAAGCCAATACCGATGCATTTTTATGCAATTGCACTTAAGTTTTAGTTTTGTATTAGTGGTGTATGGACTTTTTATTTTTGTTTTATAAACAACAATATAAATGACATAAAACCTCATACCAAGTATTTTATTTGCATCTGCTTTAGTGCCCGAAAATTGGTTATTCAGTTTCAAGTGTTTTTGGTTGCAAATGTTATGCAAAGCAATTTAAATATAAAACATAATATGTGGTTCCTGAAATCAACCAAATATTGTTTTTTTTTTTATTTAAGATACCCACAAAAATCGTTTTTCCAAAATTTCACCCTACTGCCAAACTTTAAATCTTAATTTTGGATAAAACATGTCAACCGAAGGTCCTAATGATATCACACAAGGAGCATTTTTCTTCAACATTTTAACCCATTTTATCCTGTTCTTATGGGTGTTTTTAAACTCCTTTCAAAAAATATAACCCATTTTTGGGTAAAAGTTCTCTAAAAAAAATATTCTATGGAAAATTTTATTGTATGTTTTCACCTTTAATCCCATGCTATATCTTTGATCTCTTGCAACGACTTTCCCGATTCTTGGATTTCCTTTTCCAGCGACCTTTTCTAGTTGGTTTTGGGTCCACCACGTCCTCCACTGCATCGTGGATTCCACTCAGGAGCCTGGCGACAAACTTCGCTGTGTGGCTTCTGGATAGTATGACCTATCCATCTCCACTTACACACATTGACCTCGTTTGCTATAGCCCTCTGATGCATTTTTGATGTAGCTCGGCATTTGATATAATGCGAGGCCACCAAACCTTAAATATACGTCTTAAGCATTTGTTGACAAATACTTGCATCTTGTTCATTAAATGTACAGTAACAAGCCATGTATTGCACCCATATAACAAAACCGATTTTACATTCGTATCAAAAATGCGCTCTTTCGTTTTGGTGGATATAACGGAAGAAGACTGTATTTTGTTCAGTTGAGTAAACGCAATACTTGCCAAAAATAATTTTAAAATCTAAAATATTTGGAGTTTTAAGACGTTTTTCGTAACAGCTTTGGAAAAATTCAAAATTATTTTACACAATTTTGGGCATTTCAGGTGACGATATGTTTGCAAGTATATTGACTCAAGAGGTGCCGGTGATCTAGAATAGATATGATTTCTTGTAATTTCCACTCCTCTTCCAATAGCGTATTGACGTACATTAGTACAAAGTTAGTATGAACTGGCTCAAGGTTATAAATAATGGAATAGTTTTGCCCAGTTAAGAAATTTTAAGCTGCAAAGTAATAAAACTACCTTAGAGCTACTAGACAGAACTCAGCGACATCCGACAAATTCACACAGAATGTCGTTTCTCCTATTGATTTCCTTGAATTCGTTAGGTGCATAATCCTAGTTTATAGATATTATACTAGGATATCAAACTTAAGCGCGTTTGACCAACTCAACAAAATATGGTATCTTTCGTTGTCCCCACCAAAACAAAAGGGTGCAAATGTGAAATCGGTTTTGTTATATGGGTGCGAAACGTGGCCTTGCAACTAAAGAACAAGCTGCAAGCATTCGTCAACAAGTGCTTAAGGCGCATACGAAAGATTTGCTCACTTTGGAATGGATCGGTCATACTCTCAGGATACCACACAACGAAGTCTGCCGCAAGGCAATATTGTGAAATCCACTTAGCAGTATAGGACGTGGAAGCCCAAAAATCACATGGAAAAGGTCGTTGAAGAGTGATATCCAAGAATCGGAAAAGTCGTACAGAAATATAAAGTACATCGCAAAGGATCGCACTAAATGGAGATGCCTCATTTTGGCCCTATGCCCTTAGGAGTTTCAGAAGGAAACATACATATATAATAAGGTATGCTTAAAAGAAATTTGTGAGTTTACTCTACGCTTATGCAAATGCTTTTTTTTCGATAGTTATAATTAACGATAAGTTATCACTACAGAACAAAACAATAATAGAAATATTTACCATATTTTTATGAATAAAAAAATAATTATATCCAAATTATAGATTTGTTATTGTTTTAGTGAATTTGTTATCAAAACTTTATTTTTTTTTTTTAACCAAACTAGTTTGCGCAGTATTAAATGTTCAAACAATCAAGAATTTGTACTATCATAGCGCTGTATTTTTTGTATATAAAGCATCACATCTTTGGGTTTTATAACACAGTACCGTCCAGGTTTAAGAATAAAAACACATATTTTTTTGAAGTTAAAGTGATAAATAGGATCTGAAAAATGCGTGCCTACATAATTTTTTCGATTATTGCTGCATTGTGCATCGCCTTGTGTTATGCAGATGAATCAGAACAGCCTTTATTGAGGCAAAAACGTCAGTTTGGTGGCTTCGGTGGTTCACCTTACGGTGGTGGATACGGTTCACCTTACGGTGGTGGCTTCGGTGGTGGTAGACAATACGGTGGTGGATTCGGTGGACCTTTTGGTGGTGGATTCGGTGGTGGTCGTGGATTCGGTGGTGGCCGTGGATTCGGTGGTGGCCGTGGATTCGGTGGTGGATTCGGACGTGGAGGTTTCGGAGGTTTCGGTCGTTAACCAATCTATGGGTCACACAATGGTACACTATGTCTGCAATATACACAAGCCGTTTATAAATAAAAATGTTAAACTAAACACATATGTATTGTATATGAACATGTGAATATTTTATAAGATTGTTGTTAACAGAATTGAAATTATTAATTTATTAAAAAAAAATTGTTTTTTGTAAAAACTTTTGGTTCTCTGTTTCTAGATTAAAGTTTTTTTATGCAGAATTTGATTTTTATTAATGTAGTAATTTGTATCACACAAAAACAAGCTAGTAAGAGAGTTATTTTATTTAATATCCTATGCGAGTATAAACAGTTAAAGTTCATGTGAAAGCTTTTTAACTATAATATTTCTGTCAGTACAAAATAAAAAAATAAGAAAAAAACTGTTTTGGAAATTCCACGACTATGCCCAAAAATCTGAAAGAGGGAGGGTGTCAATAAAGTGAGCAGAGCTCTACGTCGATTTATGCAAAATATCGGCTTAATGCGATTTTTATTTTACTACGATCTCAATAATTCTCGGAATCTTAAGTTTTTTGCCTTGAATCAAATTATATATAAAACATAATATGTGGTACCTGAAATCAACCAAATATTGTTTTTTTTTATAGTTAAAAGCATTTGTTGACAAATACTTGCAGCTTGTTCATTAAATTTTCAGTAACAAGCCGCGCTTCGTATCCAAATAAAAATTTGATTTAAAATTTGAATCAAAAATGCTCACTTTCGTTTTCGTGGATATAACGGATGAAGACCATAATTTGTTCAGTTGAGTAAACGTGCCCTACGCTTTTGCTATTCTTGAGTATATATTCTCTTTTGCTCAACTATCCATGGAGATAATGCTGCCTAGATTCATGCAGTGGCGGATCCAAGGGGGGGAGGGGCGATCGCCCCCTCTCTCAAGCCTAAATTGTATTTAAAGATTTTGAAAACATTCTGTTATTAACTAGATATGTAGTCAATCGGCCCCCCCTCTTGACAATGTTGGATCCGCCACTGGATACGTGAAGCTGTCGACGTTTTCAATATCATCACTGCCAGCTTTAAACGTGATGTCATTCCTGTTTGCGTTCAGCTTCATGCTTGGATGCGTTGATTTTGAGGCAGGCCTTTTGCGATTCCAAGACAAGATCTTCGATCTTGTTTTGCATATCTGAGTGTTTAGACGATAGTAGGCAAATGTCGTCAGCGCACAGTGTCGCGAGTGCGGCCAAAAGGGTCATAGCTAAAGTCTAAAATATAAACTCATCAAGGATGGCATATTGTTAAGTATACTTAAACTAATAGAAATTTAAAAAGAAAAGTTAATATGTCTTAATAGCATAGTTATACGAGCCCCGTAAACTTAGAGTTTTGTAAAGATAGAATAAATGCAAAAAAAAAAAAATATAAATTTCTTCCATGATTTTTAAATCGAAAGCAGGCCTATGTTACTTAATACTTTAGTTCAAACCAACTGTTTGGAAATAAATGACATTTTTTCTATGTACTGAAGCAATTTTTGAGCGGATTTTTGTATTAACCTTTTGTTTACAGTTACTTTATTGGATATATGTTTTTTGCTTGTTTGTGAATTCTGAAGAATAGACCATAAAAAAAGAATGACGCAAAAGACCCTATTACCTTAATTAGAAACAAAAGAAGTAAGTACAGTGTACAAGCATATGAAATAAAAAAGTGCCCCAATTTTTTTTTTCGTAAAATTGAATAAAAAATTAATATTCTTCGGACAGTAAAATTTAATATCTAAAAGAAAAAAATTGCTGTGGGCTTGAAACTTGACACAGTTGTTTATTGGACCATAGTAGCTTTACAAAAAAAGTGCATAGCTAGCTCAACAGAAGGTTGAACTCCCTTTTTTCTGCAAAAATTCAACTTGTTGCAATTCTGCACATTATGGTTTTAAAACATGTTTCTGGCATAAAAATTGACTGAGATAAGTAATTTTTAAGAGTCCTTTTTTTCGTTTTCTGAAACGAGCGAGTACCAAAATTGTAAATATATCATATTATTTTGAACTCTAACGTCCATAACTTTTTTGTTTCTTAACCGATCAGAATAGATCAAAAAGCATTTTAAAGCTTAAAGTTTCATCTGTTAAATTGCATAGCTTTTAATTTCAATATTTTTAAGTAAGATCCTTCTTTTTTGCTTTCTGAAATGAGTGAATTTCCTAAATTGAAATATTTCACTTTAATTTTAAGTTGTAACTGCTATAACTTGTTTTCTTCTTATCCGATCGTAAAAAGTAAAAAAGCATTAAAACGGTAAATTTTTTTAATTGTATAGAAAACTTTTAAAAAAATCACCCGATACTAATACTTTTGTACTGGGAGTAGGCTTAAAAAGAGGCGAACCACGCCTATTTTCTAAAATGTTCATAATCTTAACAAAAAGCATCAATGTCCAAAATTTTATTTTTAGAAGCACTTTCGTCAATACTTTAGATGGTACTGAGAGCAAAGTTATGTCGCTTTAGTTTGGGCACTCGCTAAGGTCACTTGTTTTTGACAATTTTATTAGCATACAATGTAGCCAATCTTTTGGCAAACGCTCTTCGCTCCAGATTTTGATGAGCAGAGGATAGAGAATTTTAGCCGATGTTATGGGGCACGCCTTTAGCAGTTCAGCTGTTATTTGATCTATGCTGGCGGCTTTGTTGTTTTTCATGCCTTGGATAGCCTTCACTATTTAATCGGTTGTAGGCGGTACTTCGAGTCACTGCGGCAGTTGTAGTTGGTGATTATGGTTGAGATTTTGTGGTGGACATGGGATTTATTATATCACAAAAATACTTTTTCCATCTCTTTAGTTCGTCGTACGCGGATGTTAAGAGATCTCCATTTTGTCTTTATTTGTGTTTTCTGCCAGATAGTCTGCTGATGATATCATAAAGCTGCCTGAGATCTTGAGCACTTGCAGCGCTTTTGGCTACGCTCGCGAGGTCGTTACACATTCTTCTTTTGTCTTGTCTGCATGATCGCCTGACTTCTTTATTGAGAGAGTTAAAGCCCTTTTCGTCGTCGTTCTTTTATTAGGGTTCACCAAAGACGAGAAAAGCTTAGATATGCGTAAATATGTAATAAGATGCAAAAAATAAGTAGCAAAACAAATTCCTTCATTCCTCCATATTCATTGCATTCTCAATACTTTTTTACTCACTATTATGGAGTTTAATGACATTTTCCGTAGAATATTTTTGTGGAACACTTTAACCCATAATAACCCAGTTTTTGAAAGAGGGTTCGAAAATACCCTTAAGAACAGGATGTAATAGGTTAAAATGTTCTAGAAAATTATTCCTTGCGTGATTTTATAATAACCTTGGAACAACAAGTTTTATTCGAAATGAAAATTCAAAGTTTTACAATGTTTGATTTTAGGTTGAAGTTTTTATTTTTTATATTCTTTGATTCCAGACCGAAAATTTTATATATCGTACAATTCATTCCGAAAATTTTTGAGATCGTAATAAAACAAAAACCGCATCAACCCAAGATTTTGCATAAATCGACGCTGAGCGACATCTAATGACCTTGAAAAAAAAATCTCAGCTCACGTTTTTGATACCTTTTTCAGATTTTTGAGCGTGATCGTAGCATTTCCAAAAGAAGTTTTTTTTTGCATTAGTCTACTGCATATGTTACCGGCCACGGGAATAGCTACTTTATCTTCATTGACAAAATTTTACAGCTTAAAAAAAGAGATAGAGTAAGCGCTGGAGATGTGGCATCCCTGGGGGATATGGTGATATGGCACCCCTATCAATTTCTATACTTCCAGCTTTCATAGCATTCAAATATGGACACAGTTTAATTCAACTGCGCGAGAGACTTCGTAGTATATTATTCGCTTAGCTGTATTTGCAATAATAGCTTGTGTGTGGAATTTTTAAAAAAATTTTTGAAATGAAAATGACTGACTTTTGCTTTGCATATATTTTGAGAGGCAGCACAGCGCTGAGTATTTGATACAGCTTTATGGTGCACATATCAAAACAAACAGAATTGAATGTCGTTTCGTGACATTTTTACTCAGTATATACCGAAAGGGAGATATGGCACCCCACTGCTGCGGGTGATATGGTTCTGATACTATGTCTCCCTTTGCATGTTATAAGATACATATTTGGGAGTACAAATATTCTTACTAAGTGCTAAATCTTTGTGTTCCGCTTCTCAATACTTTGTTGAACATAAACTTGACTGAACTCTGGATGTAAAGGGCCAACAACCAGCATCTGTAATAACACTCATCATTGAGGAAAGCATTCTAGAACCAAGCACATTCAGCGTTTGTGTGAAGCTTGAACCAAAGCAGCAAGTGGTTAAAACTGTACTTCTGGATTTTTATCTACTGGGATTTATCCTTTCAGTCCAAATAAAATTCCAGATCACGTCTTTTTACAGGATTGCATTGAAAAAAATCAAAGGCAAAACATGGCTGAAGTGCTTCAATGTGCCACAGAGCCGCAGAATTTTAGTCAGGTAGGACAATGACTGTTTTCATTTTTATTTGATTAATTTGAGGTTTTATCTAGGATATGCTAGAAAAGCCTGAAAATGTCCCAAAAGAAAAAGCGGCAAGGATTTTAATGTCGAATAATGCGCAAATTGCAGCCATCTGTTTAATAGATGAAAAGTGGTTTACATCATATATATATATATATATATATATTTTAGAATATTATCTTTGACATAGACCACTTTTCATCCATTAAACAGATGGGTGCAATTTGCTCTTTGTTCATAACTTTTACTATAATAAATTTTTTGAATTTTGTTGTTTGTTGAATACTACATATTTGGTATTTTACTTAATTTCTTTCTTATTTCGTTGGTTAAAAAAATCACATGGAAAAGGAAGAGGGAGATCCAAAAATACGAAAAATCATGAAGAAAGATTAAGACCATCGCAAAGGATCGCACTAAATGGAGACGCTTCAATTTGGCCCTATAGTTCTCCTGTGATTTTCAGGAATAAAAGTTATAAGATGTACTCTAAAGAAATTTGTGTGGCCAACACTATTTCGTTAGAAAGTTTTGGTCTAAAAATGATATTTGTTGCTGTTTTAGTACAAAAATATAAATTTTTAAAGAAAATGTTCAGGACTTTTTTCTAAAAATTGATTTTTTTTAATTTTCAAAGGGCGGAATATTTGTTCTGGAAAACCTCTGATATGGGGAATCAAATGTTAATTAATTTAAAAAAAAAAAAATTATGTAAAAATATTAACTTTAAAGATGCAAACAATGCAACAAAAAGTTTTTGGGAATTATTTCCAAGAAAAATAAAGCGATCTCTTTCTTTAGCAATGTATTCATATTTTTAACTACCTCTGTATGTATGTAGCTACCGCAATATTGCCATATCTTTTATGATGCTATTTTGAAATGGTCATAGCTTTTTTAAAAAAGAATCATACAATACTAATCCACAGCTCATTTTGAAGAAAACGGATAGCACTATATGAAAGGAGCAAAATCATTTAGTGCGTTCTATACAACCTCAAAAATTGTGTTTTTGAACATTAGGGGTAGGATATTTAGGGAACTCATAAATGATAGAGCAGATTCGGTTTCAAAATCAACAAATACATCGAAGTATGCCGTGTTTTTTCTTAAACACCGTTTTTGACCTCATTTCAAAAATCAGTCTATGAACCGATTTCAGTAATTCAGTATTCACGAGGAATTTGTAACATTTTTGGAATTCACGACAACTTGATTTAAATTTTTTCGTGGTTGGCGTGCTCGAAAATCGAAATTTTCGAGTATCTCTGCTGGAACGGACAAAAAAAAAACGAAAGTAAATGTGATTTTCGTGTTCAGATACTTTAAATAGACAATATGACTACCAAAATGTTCTCTTAACAAATTAAAAATTAAGAAAAACGAATTAAAAAATTTTTTTTTTTCTTAACTTTGAAACCGCCTACATACTTTAAAATTAATGTTAAAATTTAATTCCCTACAACATAAAATTTTCAGAACAAATATTTCTCCGTTTGAAAATTACAAAAAAACCAATTTCTAGAAAAAAAAAGTCATGAAAGTTTTCTTAATAAATTGCTCATTTTGTAACAGTAGTTTCGAATTAACAAATCGTTAAAGCGATTTGCTTTAAGTCAATTTTTCGGGCTTTGATCGAAGACCAGCAGGTTTTTTCCACTACCTGTTCCTACACGGGGAAAAAACATAGTATTTGCCACTTTATTTCTCATAAATTTTACCAGAATTTTAAGTCAGAATAGTGACTACTCTACACCGAAGTAAATTTCACCATCTTGTTTTAGTCAATTCAGAATGTATGCTTGCTAGTATTTTTTTAAAAAAATTTATGTGATATTTATCTTACTGTAAAGTTCACACAGCATAAAAAAAAACTAGAAAGGGTGTTACCCTTGGCCTGGCCAAACATTAAATACCCTACACAGCAGTATTTTAAAAATTTTGCTTAACGCCGCTTCAGACTATCTGAGAAGTCATACAGAAACTCCTATGAGTTGTCAAATATGGCAACTCTGATTGTGTGAATGTAAATTTATAGTCCAGGCAAATTAGCATTTGAAATAACAATAATTAGGGGAAAGCTGAAAATCGGTACAGACCTTAGAAACACCATTACAAATAATCTGTCAAAAGTCCCCATTGATCCCATGTGAGCTAAAAAAGTTATTCAAGGTCAAAGGTCACAAAAAATAGTTTTTTGGAAATATCTCGCCAGCGGTAACTTCTAGAGAAAAATTTTTGTCCGCAGTTGTGTGGCTTATAAAATTTCCTATAAAAACGTTTCGCATTTTGTTTTCATGCGGTTTATAGTTTGGGAGATATCCTAATTTAAATAGAGGCAAAAATTATTAAAATGTGTGTACCGCTTATGAGTGCGCATAGTGATGTGTTGAGCTTTAAATTTAATTATCTCATGAACGGTGAGTCAGAAGTTAAAAGTAGAAATATTTTTTATAGGAAATTGCTTGTTTTACAAACTGTATGTTGTTTTTCTTTCGTGCGATGCATAGTTTAGGAGATATCTTTCGACAATCCTGAAATTTAGAAAAAAACAATTTTTTCAAAATATCTCGGAAACGATGTGCCCTAGGAAAAATTTTTTTCATGCAATTTGTAGTACGTGCAATTCCCTATGACGGTCTCTCCGAACATTTTTTTCGTCCGACTAACCGTTCATAAGATATCGCGACTTGAAAATCATTCAAAAATCAACTTTCAAATTATTTTACAATGCACACTCGTATGCCACAAGGTCTTTGCTTTGCCGTCGCTACGCCGACTGCGCACATTATCGTTTTCAGGGTTGTCACATGGTATTTTTTTAAGTAATTCTAAAGCATACAATTTATAGCAAAATAAAATTAAATAAATTTTTGTTTTAAAAAGTTTATATAAACTTTAAAAGTTCAACATTCACTTTTAGGGTTGCCACTTGGTTTTTTTCGTATATTTGGCTTAATCCATAAACTATAAAAATAAAAAAAAAAATTAGTTTTGAAACGCTTAGATAAAGTTTATAAAAATCCATTATACATTTTTAGGGTTTCCACCTAGTCATTCTACAAAATTTTTATTAAATCTCACTTTTTTCGACTCAATTGAATTTTTTGGCTTTCAAATATGGTTAAATAATCTCTTCGAAAAATAAACAAAACTTTCAGGGTTTCACATGACCGTATTTGCACGCCAAAAAATTCAATTAAGTTGAAAAAAAAGTGAGATTTAATAAAAATTTTGTAGAATGACTAGGTGGCAACCCTAAAAACTTATAATAGATTTTTATAAACTTTATCTAAGCGTTTTAAAACTAAAATTTATTTTTGTTTTTAAAGTATACCTATGGATTAAGCCAAATATACGAAAAAAAAACCAGGTGGCAACCCTAAAAGTGAATGTTGGACTTTTAAAGCTTATATAAACTTTTTAAAACAAAAATTTATGTTTTTTATTTTGTTATATGTATGCTTTAAGCAACACTTAAAAATACCATGCGACAGCCCTGAAAACGATAATGTGCGCAGTCGACGTAGCTACGGCAAAGCAAAAGCCTTCCGGCATACGAGTGTGCATTGTTAAATAATTTGAAAGTTGATTTTCGAATGATTTTCAAATCGCGATATCTCATGAACGGTTAGTCGGACGAAAAAAGTGTTCGGAGAGACCGTCATATGGAATCGCACGTACTACAAAAAATTTTTCCTAGCGCACATCCTTTCCGAGATATTTTGAAAAATTGTTTTTTTCTAAATTTCAGGATTGTCGAAAGATATCTCCTAAACTATGCATCGCACGAAAGAAAAACAAAATACAGTTTGTAAAGCAAGCAATTCCCTATAAACAAAATTTTCACTTTTAACGTCTGATTCACCGTTCATGAGATAATTAAATTTAAAGCTCAACACATCACTATGCGCAGTGCGCACTCATAAGCGGCACACACATTTTAATAATTTTTGCCTCAATTTAAATTAGGATATCGCCCAAACTATAAATCGCATGAAAACAAAATGTGAAACGTTTTTATAGGAAATTTTATAAGCTACAAAATTGCGGACAAGAATTTTTCCCTAGAAGTTACTGCTGGCGAGATATTTCCAAAAAACTATTTTTTGTGACCTTTGACCTTGAATAACTTTTTTAGCTCACATGGGATCAATGGGGACTTTTGACAGATTATTTGTAATGGTGTTTCTAAGGTCTGTACCGATTTTCAGCTTTCCCCTAATTATTGTTATTTAACATCAATTTTTATGCTAATTTGCCTGGGCTATTATTACACAAATGATTTATCAGAAGAAAACTCCCCAACGGGAAACGGAAGCGCATTGAAACGCCTTCAGTTGCGCTTCTAGGGAAGCAAGAAGCTGCTTCCAGTGCTGTTCTCACTGCATGTCCTAACGGAGATGCACATCTTTAGAAGCACATGAAATACGCTTCAAATACGCTTCCGTGGCAGCACACATTTGGAAGCATATGACACGCTTCCGTGGAAGTTTTTAAAATTTTAAGTTCCATTTCACAAAAATTAATTTTTTTCTGTTACTTTTGGTAGATTTATTAACTTTTATAACTAATAAAAAAAAATAGAATTTGGAAAATTTCGTATGCTACCAGAGATGTGCTTCCATTGCGCTCTTTTTGGAAGCAGCTTCATTTCTTCCCGTTGGGTCATATGAGTTATTTTGGCATTAGATTTGAATCTATTTGAAAAGAGAAGTCATATGAGTTTTCAAATTTTTTAATGTTGTTTGATAAATAAAAAATTAAAACAATTTCAACAATATTAATTAAAAAGAAAAAAAATTTGACAAGCAGAGAAAAAATCAGACAGAAAAACATAAGAAAACGCATATGACTTCTCAAATAGTCTGAAGTGCCTTTTATATGGGAATTCCGAATTCACCCAGTTTTTTCTCAGAGTTTGCATTTATAGTTCTTAGTATTTGATTGAAATTTGGTTGGATTATCTCAAAAAATGTTTTCAGTATAGCGTTTTGAAGCTTTTGCTTATATGGGAGGTGCCACGCTCTCTTGTCCGATTCTATTCAGTTTTTGCGTAAAGCTTGCCTTTATAGTTCTTAGTGTCTGAGTTAAATTAAGTTTGATTGTCTCAAAAAACGCTTTCAATACAGCGTTTTCAAGCTTTTGCTTATATGAGAGGTGCGACGCTCTCTTGTCCGAACTAGCCCAGTTTTTGATTTGAGCTTGCGCTTACAATTCTTAGAATTTATGTCTATTTTGGTAGCATTATCGTGAAAAATAATCCAAAAGTTGCATTTTGAAGATATTATTTGTATGGGCGGTAGGCGATTCCGGAGATCGATTTCGCTCATTTTCAATCCCCCGAGTTAACTTTAAAGACGGAGGCTGTGTGCCAAATTTCATTGAATTATCTTGCTTAGTTTTTCCAAAAAATTTAATTCCCCATACAGCCAGCCAGCCAGACAGAAAGACGGACTTGGCTATATCGACTCAGGAGGTGACGCTGATCAAGAATATATATACTTTTCTATATCTGCCACGCCTCCTTCTCTGCGTCACAAACGGAAGGACAAAGTGAATATACCCTGGGTGAAGGGTATAAAAACGAACTGAGCGCACTAGAGTACAAACCCTGGCCCGTCCGTGTGATAGGTGGATACACATCCTCCTGCTACTTGCGCATATGATGAAGAGACAAAAAAATTGTATAAAAGGAAAATGTCTAAAAATAGAAATTGTTACAAAAATTATAGAAGTCAAAATGATTCTATATTTTTATGATATTTACCTTACTCGAGTGGAGTAAAAATTATGACACTCATTTTATGCGTGAAAAAAAAATAAAATAATTTTTACAAGAATCATAAATTTAAAATGGTCACACTTTTTTTTTTTTTTTTTTGAAAGAATAATTTACTCTACATAAAGTCAAATGTAGGAAATGTGAAGTAGATATTTTTTTATTATTTAACCACATTTTATTTGTAAATATTACTTTACGGACCCATCAAATAGTTCATACGTAAGGTAATTTATGTTTGAAATATAGTGTTGCTTACTTTAATTTTTTGACTACCCGAGTGGAGTAAAAATTATGATGCGTATTTTTTTTTTTTTTTTTTTTGGTCTCTATTTTGAGAAAATGGATAAAATCTAAAAAATCGCTCTAATGTACTTACATAGAATACAGAAAACAATAACAGAAATATTAAGCAAAGCTAAAATATTTTTATGAATAAAGAAATAAATATATCCAAATTATAGATTTGTTTTTGTTTTGGTGAAATTTGTTATCAAAGCGATATTATTTTTTAAAAAACCAGTTTGCGCACTATTAAATGTTTGATCGATCAAGAATTTGAATTATCATAACGCTTTATTTTTTGTATATAAGGCATCGAATTTTTTCACTTTATATGACAGTACTGTCAAGGCTGAAGAATAAAAAACACATCTTTTTTTGAAGTTAAAGTGATAAATAGGAATTGAAAAATGCGTGCTTACATCATTTTTTTGATTTTTGCTGCATTTAGCATCGCCTTGTGCTATGCAGATGATTCAGAACAGCCTTTGTTGAGGCAAAAACGTCAGTTTGGCTATCCTGGTGGCTTCGGTGGTGGAAATTACGGTGGAGGCTATGGTGGATATCCTGGTGGTGGCTACGGCGGATATCCTGGTGGTGGCTTCGGCGGTGGACCCTTTGGCGGTGGCTTCGGCGGTGGACCCTTTGGTGGTGGCATAGGACGTGCATTCGGAAGTTTACTAGGTGGTGGGCTCGGTCGTTAACCAATCTATGGTTATCATCTTGGTACACTATGTCTGCAACATACACAAGCCGTTTATAAATTAAAATGCTAAGCTAAGCACATATGGCATATGAACATGTAAATCTTTTAAAAGATCGTTATTAACAGGACTGAAATTATTAATTTATTAAAAAAAAAAAAAAATTTCCAAAAATGTTATTTTTCTCTGTACACCTCGTTTTGCGTCGTTTCGTTTTGCATTTTTTCAAAGTTGCGTCGCTGCTTAATTAGTACTACGTATAATTTTTACTATGCGTCTTTAGATTTTCGAGGTTGCGTTGTTTTGGGTTCGAGTCTTTAATTTTTTCTTTTGGAAATTTTTTGAAATTTTCTTTTTTTTCTAAAAGATGGCACCACTTTTGTTTCTAATTGTGACATGCCATCAAAACTCGGGGATTCCCTTTCTAACTGAAAATCAACGCAATTTTAATACAGTTTTATTTTCACTCTGTTTTGCTAATTTTAGAGTTCAGTTTCAATTATGTAGTAGTTGTGCTTTTTGTAACGTTTAAATTATGTGGTGTGTTGTGCTTTTTTAAAAGAGAATAATAAATTTTTATGGGTTGTTTCTGGTTACAAAAAACATAAATATTTTTCCAATTTTTATATTGGCAGAGTTATATTATTTTTGATTTTTTAATGTTTACCTTTTCGTAACCCTGGATCTTATCTTCGATCTTTACATGGTTTGTTATAGAAAATCTTAATTCACTTTGCGTCGTTTCAATTTGCGTCGTGTTTTTTTTGAATATAACCCCTACGCAAAGTGAGGTATTGGTGGATTTATTTAAGTTCTTCTGTGCAGAATTTAGTTTTTTTTAACAAAACAGTAATTCAACAATATAAATATGTATTAAATAATAAAATAGGCCGCATAAATAGTTAAAGTTCACGTGAAAGCATTTTAACTCGGATATTTCTGTCAGCACGTATTTGAAGTCTGCATCAGTTTAATCATTAACTGATAAAACCAGGGATCGGCATCTATCTGACACTTATTTTTTGGCTGTGACACCGAAAAAATATCAGATTTTTGTAACACCACGATTTTCCTCAAGGTGTCACGGACCATTAGGCTAAAAATAGTACTTTCGATCTCCAAAAAGTACTGTCCCGCATTAAATAAAATGCATTTAAAAAAATCAGGCAACACCTTGTGATTTTATAAAATGTCAATTACGATTAAATTTTGTCGTCCGTTGCCGTTGTTAAAAAATCCAAAAATTGAAAAGAAGACAAAGATAGAACAAGTAAGATATTTGAAGTTAAATCACACAAGACCAGTTTGGTCGCACTCACATGGAGGGCAGATGCCTGCAGGGCACTTAGATTTGTTGTTGCTTCCCATAGAAAATTAGAAAAAATTGTTTTGAGCGAGATAGAATGAACTTTTGCACGGCGGGCAGGATAATTCATTTCTGTGAAGTGCGTCGCTGTCAGACTTCATGGGGCATAAGTACGGTGACCAACCGTACTGTATTATACAGAACAGTTCTGTATTTGAGGCCTCTGTTCTGTATAATTTTTTAAACAAAAAAATTGTGAATCAAGAAGTGTGTTGTTGAAAATATTTTCAATGCTCTTACCAAAATTCTCTTTTGACCAGGTCGTATGAGGCCCCATTGGTCTCAAGTATAACTGATTTCTATATTTTTCATACATACGCAGTTTTGCACTTTCTTTCTATCTCTTGTGTTTTGGTGGTTCTGATAATACTGTTCGACAATTTCGAACTTTTTGTAAAACACATGAGGAAATCCAAAACATTCTAATAGTACTATAGACGTTAAAAAAAAAATACCCCTGTCTCGTGGTTTTTCTCCAGCACGTCAAATGTTTTTTTTTAATCGATTTTTGAAGTTTTTTTCTCCACTGTACATGAAAACATCAAAAATACCGCATTCTTGTGTTAAATCGATAAATTTAACTATATGATCGTTACATCTGAGTTGTATCATGTTTTCAGAAAACTTATTCAGGATATTGCGGGGAATATTTTTGTATTAAATTTTAACCCTGTTTAACCCCCACATGTGAGTAATTTTTGCCCTTTTATTAAAAAGTTACAAAAAACAGGGAATATTGAGTCAGTGTGTACTACTGAAATATTCGCTATAAAATTTCACTACTAGCTTCTAAACACGTAAAGGTCGAAATTTCGGCCCGAAACCAAAAAAATCGTTAAAATCAATTAGGACTTTTCACATTGCATATTAATTACATCCCTGACGCGTTTACCTTAAGTTTTAAGAATTTTTCGTCTTTGGTTACTCTTAGTGAAATTTTTTGTAGGATATTTTCGCAAAATTCTTTAATCCATTGTGGCTCAGTTTTAGAAAAAGGGGTCAGAAAGACCCATAAAAACAGGATATAAAAGGTTAATGTTCTAGGAAATAATCCTTGTGTGATTTCGTTATGATCTTGTGAGAACGAGTTTTGTCCAAAATGAAGTTTAAGAGTTTTACAGTGGGGTGAAATTTGGAAAATATTGATTGTTAGAAGTACTTACTGATTTTAACGATTTTTTTACTTTCGGGATGAAATTTGGCTTTTTTAGTGTTCAGCAACTAGTAGTGAAATTGTATAGCAAATATTTCTTTAGTACATACTGACTCAATATTCCCCTGTTTTAAGTGCCATTTTTGTAGAAAAGAGCAAAAATGAGCCACATGTGGGGGTTGTACAGGGTTAAAATTTTTACATAAATATTCCCCGCAATATCTTGCATAAGTTTGCTGAAGGCATGATACACCTCAGATGTAAGGATCAAATGGTATAGTTAAAATCATCGATTTAACACAAGAATGCGGTATTTTTGTTTTTTTCATGTACAGTGGATAAAAAAACTTCTAAAATCGATTAAAAAAATGTAACGTGCTGGAGAAAAACCACGAGACACGGGTGTTTTTATTTAACGTCTACTTTAAGATATCTTTGGATTTTCCCATTGGTTTTTTTTTTTTGTGTCGAACAGTGTCATCGCTTAATGCAAGCAAAAATATTTTATTTTCATAAAGCGAAAGATTTGGCGGAAATATGCCAAATCAAATAACACTGACGAAGAGGTGAGACACCAATTGAAGCAGCAGATATAGCTTTTCTTGAAGACGACCTTGACATCAAAGAGAGCGGTGCAGAAATAGTGATTGAGGAATTCAGGGCCAATGATCCGGAACAACCATCTACGTCCTCTGCGAAACTACCCTCAATAATTTTGTTCCCTTTAAATGGCGTTGGAATTTTTGTACCCGAAAGTAATTCGATAGAACAATGGAGTTTCCATACCTCTGATAAGGATGGCGATAGTATACCAATATCTGTTTTCAAACATACAAACATAATTACTAAAGAGGCAAAAAGACAACGGTGCATCTTCTGCCCTCATAATGCGGACAAAAAACCAAACACCAAAAATCGCGACTGATTTAATTAAGACAAAGACGCTCATATAAATTTCAAGACCAAGATAAATTTTAAGGACTCATTTTTTTACGGGTTAATGAAAGAGTACATGTCCTCTATAAGTCCATTTAATAGCATCTGAGAGAAATTCTTTCTACAAATCAATTCGAGTTAGGAAAACTGATCACAAATGAAATAATTATAAAAATATTCATTAGATCTGCATGTTGATTTCGCTTAAATTTAAAACTTACAAAATTTTTTTAATTAATTGGATTATTTAAGATAGGTTAGGTTAGGTTGCGAGGGCATCGTTGGTATATATGCAAGCCAACTTTCACTTAGACCATTCTGCTGGTCCATTGTGATCCCTCTTTAAATACGGTACATAGTTCTATGATACAATACAATTAATTAAATTCAGTACAATATATTTTATACAGATTTATTGTTGGTTACTGTTCGTGTTCTCTGTCCCCATTTTGATGCCTTGATGTATTTCAGGATCTTAGCGGGGTCTATCTCCATAAGTTCTCGCATATCCTGAAAAAAGAAGGATCCAAATATTTTAAATCTTGTTTTTGCAAGTGCAGGGCACTGGCAAAGATAATGTTGACTATCCTCTTCCACGTCGTTGTCTCCACACCATTTACAAAGATCGTCAGTCTCAAACCCCATCTGTCCCAGGTGCCTGCATAGCGTATTATGCCCTGTAACTACTGATATAAAAGACTTTAATTCACTCTTGCTGCACTTCAAAAGCAATTTAGTAAACCTTATCTTAGGAGTGTTATAAATAGTTTTGGTCGTTTGATAATGGGTCGAGTTGCCCCATCTCCTCATCATCTCCAAAGCCATTTTATCTGAAATTATCTTGCAATCGTGTGACATTGGTGGTTTAACAATATGATTAATATTCTCTGTAGGCAATAATGAACCCCTCCTAGCTAACTCATCTGCCTTTTCATTTCCTTGAATATTTTTATGACCGGGTACCCAGCACAGTTCTACATTATTTAAGATAAGAAACATTAGAAAGTATATCGTTCTTCGAACAGTCGTGCCTCGTTGCGAAATACAATTAATAAAATTTCCATAGAATTCCAAAAACTACGAGATGCCTCCCTAACTTTTGCCATCACAGTCGAAGGATACAAAAAAAAAAAAAAATAAATTCAGCACAATTATTATCCAGAAAAACCTTCAAGTAGAAAAACTTTGATAACACCTGAAATAAAAAAGTCCTTGTTTTTGTTTTGCAATTCAATAAATTTCCTTTATGGACACGATTTCACAGTTATTGATTAAGGACTTACATTCTCTTTGTCGTTATTCAATGACCACTAAAGCAACCACTAAACCAGCATCGTCTTCGTGGCCGTTGTTTGTCACCGTTTGGCGTTAAAATGATGACCATTGAAGTGGACGGCGAAAAATTGTATGCATGTCTGTTGGTGTTGCCCATAAAAGTCAATTTCGTTAAGCAACTACTTCGAAGGGGATTCTTTTTTTTTTTTTTTTGCTCTCTGTTATTGATAAAAAATACATCCCTAACCCTAAAAATGCATTGACAGCACAGCATTGGTAAAACGAAATAAAGAAAACCATAATGGTGTTGGAGTGAGGCATTTTTCAGTGAGTTAAGAGTAAAAGTCACCAGACACACATGCAAGGACTTTTTTATCCGATGTGGAATGAGGTCAAAATAGAGCAGCAGCAAATGGGTATTACTTAAGGCTTTTAGTGTTAATACGAACGATTTGCTCGAACAAAAAATAAATCACCTAAGGCTGCTGAGCTGTTGTTCATGTGCAACAATAAATCACAATTTCAATACTTAATAAATGCTTAAGGTGGCTTCCTAAAAAAAATGAATTCGAGAGCTTTATAAAGAGGTTACCTATCATCATCTGTTTCAAGAAAAAACAGCATTTAAAACTTTCAGAGTTCAACATAACGTTTCCAAGCTTTTGGCTTTATAAGAACTAGAGTTCAGCTTGCGGCCGAAATTCGACCACTTCAATTTGACTTTAATTAATAACAATAACTGCATACTTTTTTTAGAAGCTCACTATGCTCACTATGAAACAAAAACTTTTAATATCCTTTTTAATTTTTAATTTCTATCCTTATCGTTATGCCTACTGTTATTCCAAGTGACTTCAAAATTAATGCCATATGGCATATGAAACCGTGTATTCTATTTACGCGCATTGCACACCTCTCTAAAAATTATCAACTTTTAATTGGCTTTCCTTAGTGGTAAGGCTATCTCAGTACCGAATTCTTTAAAAAATTTCGTGGCAGTTTAGCACTGATAGCTTATTATAACATTAGAGGCGTGGTTTCGCACACTTAAAAACATTATGGCCATTTTGTCGTTCCTTCGACCTAATCCTATCTCCATACCAATTATCATAAAAATATATGGTCGTTCCTTAGTGCGTGGCACCGCCCACCAAAAAACATCATAGTCATTTTATAGTTCCCTAGTGCTAACACTATGTCCATACCAAATTTCATAAAAATCGATGCAGTGGCTTAGCCGTGAGAGCATTTTTTCCATTTGGGGGCGTGGTACCGCCCACTTTAGAAAAAAATATAGTCCTAAACAATTCGGTTGAAATTTAGGTAAAGAAACATTTACTGAATCGACTTTGTTTGCCTATTTATATATAGATTATGGAAATTTTCCAAATTTGCGCTCAAGGCAGGCTATAGTACTAATTTCTTCTAATTTTAGACGGAGTTTTTTGAAATTTGACATCGCTTTAAAAAAAGTATCCGTGTCCATAAGCCGATATCGCTCATTTTCATTCCACACAGAGAAAACAACATTATAGAAAGTGGCAGTAACGTAGTTATTTTAACCACGTAGAGACTCAAATTTTGAACATGGCTCGTTTGTGGCACTTTAGACAACTCGCGCTGCTAAATGGGTTTCAACTACGTTTGTTAGTATTTTATCCAGAGTTGTTGAATAAGTTTCAACCACGTTTCTGAGTGATTTGGCAACGCACCATACAAACATTAGCTTGGAGCGTTTTTAAATCCAAATCAGCAACGAAACGTAGTTAAAACACTTTCGAACGTGGTTTTTTCTTCGTTCTTTGCAAATTTATTTTTTCAACAACTTAGTTAAATTAAATTTAGAACTTCTTTGAATTTGTAACGATGAATAGTTTGGCTTAAGAGTGATAGAATGAAGTATTATCTGGAAGATGGTGTATTCAACATAAGTATATATTTTGTTGGTTGGGTTAGTTGGCATTAAATAAACTGTTTAAATTTATGATATTTTCTTTGAACCAAATAAATCATATTACATTTGAATATTTGGGTTGTATTCTTTACAAGCCATAAACGCAAATTAACCCTTAAACTTGTACAAAACAAATTTCTTCAATTTATTAAACCGAAGTCACGGATACATGTGTTGTATTTAAATTCATATAAATTCATCAAATCCATAAGTTTGTCGTGGATACGTTTAAAGAACGAAAACTTACATAAGTATACATTTATTGTACTTACACACATATCTATGAAAGTATGCATATTTTATAAAATTTTTGTAGCCACAGATGTGCCAAAAATTTAACTAATTCATATTTATTTACATACTTACTTATTTATATAAGTCATTTGTGAAAAGGGGGTAAAATGCGAGCTGATAAATTGTTACTAAGATTATGAATATACATTTTATTTTTATCCTCCGGATAAAATAGATGTTGGGCCTTATCGTTAATTTGAAGGGAGTTTCCATTCTCGAGAATAAACTCCCTCCCGGGGAGGGAGCACTGGAAGTAGTGAATATTTTATGAATGGAAACTCCCCTTCCTGCAGGGCTACTTTTTTATTTTAATATCGTTGACATTTTCAGAAATAACCAGTTTGTAACGCTCTGTTTTTCCAAAACTGTTGAAATTTTGCACAAAAACAACATCTAGCAACGCTGAGTCTTTCCCATATCTTTGACATTTTGCGGAAACAACCAGTCTGATCGCTGACTTTTTCCAATTCCGTAGAAATTTTGCACAAAAAAAAAAAAAACATGTTGCAACGATATTTTTCCATAAATCGTTGAAATTTTTTTACATTTTCCACTGAATTTTGACAGCTGACTTCGCTTGGATGGATATTAAAAACTTAAGTGTCGTATGGAAGCTAATTCAATAAGCTTTAAAATTGTTGCACTAAATTTTTTAATTTGCAAAAAGTTGGGGAGTAAATTTAACAAATTAAAGTGAAAAACTCGTTCCCAACTTATTGCTTATAACATTATTTTTCCAGTGAATTTTCCCTTTCCACGAAATTTTTTTTTGCGATTGCAAACCAGGGAGTTAGTGAATAACTTCTCGAGAATATTTATTTACGATAAGGCTTGTTATGTTCTTTAGGAAAAGTATTCCAAAACCAAGTATTATAATACTATAATTATAGGAGAGCTTGAAATACGAGTCGGATGCATTTCATCTTTATTCAGGTAATCACGGTGGTGAAATAGCGCGTTTGATCTAAACATGCGTGCTAAATTGAAATTCTTGCAGATGCTTGTTCTTTGGGGCATTCTTAACACTGAGAAAAAAAATTAAAAAAATCCGTCAATCCGTTTTTGAAAAATTTATTTTGAAAACTATAATGCAATTTCCATTTTAAGCGAAAAAAAAAACCTAAAAAATAAAACTATATGAATCCAGCATTAGAATTGCGCTAACTTGTCAGGATTTTGTGAAATCCTATCTTTAAAGTGCAAAAAACACCGCTTTTATGCTATTTCTATATTATGTAACGCAATTTTCTACCAATTTTGACCCCTCCACCCCGGTCACAACGCAACGTAACAAAATGTACATTGTACAACCCCCTTCCCCCTAGTAACGAAATATATCTTAATTTTGGTAATTTGAATTTGAATTCATTGACGCATAACGTTATAAAATCAACGTTACATAACGTATGTAGTTGAAGACCCCTCCACCCATATAACAAATCGTCCGACCCCTCCCTTCCCCCTGGTGCGTTACTTAATATGTGAGCGGCCCCTAAGGTTTGCATAATAAAGTAAAGAAAACTGAGAAATTTTGGAAATTTGGAAACAAGTGGATATGGAATTTATCTATATAATTCAACAATGTTTCCTGAATCCGATTTTTTACAAGGTACAAAGTTCGATGATCTTCTTAATCCGAAGGATTTGCTGGATATGGAACCGATTCAAGACGAAATCCCTGATTTTCGTTCTCCTATCATATCACCGAAAGGATTTCGTCCTTTACCATCTGTATCAAAAACGTCAAAGGTTTTTAAAAAATCGAGCGAAATCAAGAATTTATACGACTGACGAAGACTCCCCAAAGGCGGGTGGTTTCGACATTAATTTAAAAAAAAAAATTCCCACGAAAGTCTGTAGTTGCTTATTACGAATCTGAAACCCAATTTTCGAAACATAAAATGGCGGATTCCCAATGACGAACCGCTTTTTCCAAAACTACATTAATCAACAAGAAGTCGGTATACTGGAGTATTTGAGGTCGCTCCTTAAGGATATGATATTGAATTTTGTAACACAATATCTAAATCAAGGGTGTCAGCGTAGAACATCAATATTTCTGTACAACAATAAAGAAATAAATTTTGTTGTTTTTTTTTTCACGCTCGTCAAAATTTCGCGTTTTTGTTGCTTTTTTTGCGTACACACAAAATCGAACTCGAACCAACATAAAACAACAACAACGACTACGTCGCATCAAAAACAAAAACAACAAAAAATACGGGTATTAATGCGTTCAATAGCTTATTTTGTTTTAATTGAATACGTTTTTTTTTTTTTTTTGTTTTTTGTATGAACGTATTAAAATTTTATGTTTGTTAGATTCCTTTAAACGTGTAAAAGCCTCGAAAGCCTCGTAAACTCGTAAAAGTTGTCAAAATCAATACAAACTTTGACAGTTTTACGAGTTTACGAGGTTTTCGAGGCTTTAACACGTTTAAAGGAGTCCCCCAATTATTTTTGTTTTTTAAATGTTTACTTTGTTCAATTTTCTTTTTAAAAAGTAGTATTTTCGTTACCCTGGAACCTATCTTCTATCTTTAGATGGTTTGCTATAGAAAATCTTAATTCACTTTGCGTCGTTTCAATTTGCGTCGTGTTTTTTTGGAACGTAACCCCGACGCAAAGTGAGGTATTGGTGTATTTCCATCTTGAGAAATTGCAAAAGTAGTGCGAAATTTTCGGCAATGTGTTTGTTGTTTTGCAATTGGCAAACTTTCGCAAGCCGTACTTCCGCAACGACGCGTCGCAAGAGCATTGCGCATCAACGCGTGAATACCCCTACTTTTTGTGTGTGTTCTAGTCCTTAGAAATTTTGAAAATTGTTGAAATATTATTGTTGTTGTAAACGAGGCATGAAAAAACAACAAAAAATTGTTTTTGTGATTGTTGTAATTCGAATTTGAAGTTGTTGTAAAAGCGAAAATTTTGCGCTGACTGCGCTGCATGCGCTTGGCTCAGTTATTTGAAAACGCTAACATCCCTTGATCTAGATAGTAGACAGAATATGCCAAGCAGCATCCATTTCTACAAAAGTTTGATTTCTGGGATCATTTGTTACGAATTTGAAATACTTAACAAAAGTCCTAATAACCTTCATCGGAGCACCTCGGTTCAGCTTATTTTTTTACTGGTTTGTAGAAAAATATACTCTGAATACGATGCTTGTGTAAATTAGATGTATGTCTGCGGATTTTTTAACTTTTGTCATATGAAAAACTACTTCAACAAATTTTTTTGTGTATTATTTGCAAGAAATAGTTGACCATTTACATAAAATGTAAACGAGATAGTATTATGTGTATGATTTGAGAAAAATATGAAACAAACCTTCACTTTCATTTTGTTGTATTGGAAAAAGATTAACCGAAGTTAATTTTTTCATTTGTTTACTGAGACGCTTTATATTAAAAAAATAAAATTTCACAAGAATAGGTTAACTTTATACTCAAACGAGAAGAGGATCATACTCTACCATTTCCAACAACTAAAAGTACAAAAACAACAACTTTATTTTTCGAATTTTGGTCAGCTTTTTTGATTTTCAGACCAGTGTGCGCCGTGAATGCATTTGATTTTTACTAATTTTCTGTCCGCATAGGAGAAATACATTTTTTTTTTATGAATTTAAAACCTACTTATTGCAAGAATGTGGAAGTCTTCAGTTGCCGTACTTCCCAATTTCCATTTGAAAAAGTGACTTGATGCTGAAATCGGGGCTTATACATAATCATATTCGCTCATACTTTTAGTTCAAACAGTACATAAAATGCGAATAAATGCAATGGCAATGAGAGTTAAACAAATGAAAACATTTTTCTGTAAATTGTTGTGAACATAAACGCACAGATTGCGCACGTAATCACGTTTTGTTCCGCCCCCTTCTCTTTGAAGACCGATGCCATTCATTTGCGTGCCACAAAACTTTGTTATCTGGCAACTACTGTAAAGATGCTGCTGTTGCCGCCAATTTTATCTACGAAAACTCCCTTTTACACAATATGTCGCTTCTTTTGCAGTAAATTTTGTCTCTAAAATTATGCAAATATTTTTTTTTTTTTGTTTTGTACCAAATGAAGAGAGAAATAAAATTTATGTGAAATTCTTTTAGTGTTTTTTCTGAAAATGTAAAACATTTTTCTCACTCCATAAAAAAGTTACCAAAATACAGAAATAGTTTCAGACCAAACCCACAATGTACCATCTGAAATGGAACAACAACAACGCAAAACTGAACTATTCGAGAAGCAAAATGATTTCGCATTCAGTTTGTGTACCACAAAGTGGATATTGATATTTTGTCCTTAAATTTGATATTTATGTTTCTTGTTCCGGCGATTGGACCAGAACTTAAGGGATTCGCAAATTTGTTGCGCAAAAGACGTCTGTGTGTGGTGCACGACTAAAAAACCACTTGGCGATATTGTGCAAATTTAACGCGACATTGTTGTCGCTGCGGTTGACGTTATGCCTGTTGTTATTGCTGTTTTTGTTGTTGTTGCTTTTGCAGGAAAATGGGGCCACTTGGTATGCATGTCATGTGTCAAGTGTGCTTGGCTCTGACAGACCAAACGTAACCCTCCCAATATATTTTATATTTCTGCTATAAATTTAGTTACGCTGGAGTCTTGAGCTGCTGCATATTTCGATTTGCCATTTCTTTCAATTGTCAAAATTTATTTATTTAATACAGTGTGAAATTTATTACTCGAAAATTGAATTTAAGAAAAGAAAGTTCGAGCCAAATTTCAAAATATTGAGAATAAAATAATTTGAAACCAAACTAATTTCCACATGAATACCCATTGCCGTGCAAATGCTTTGCAACTGAACTCAATTTTATATGGAGCAATATTACTGCATTCAGTTTTATGCAATTTTTACTTGCTTTACTATTAATATTAATTTTTTAATGATCTTCAAATAACATTAAAAAGAACCCTAAAAATGATTCTAAAGAAATTGGAGGTGCAACTCAGTTGTATGTAGTTTGAGCACCATATATAGATTGGCTATAGACTGGATAAAGTTTTTAAAGAATCTCTTTAAAGAAACTTTATGCATCTTACTTTAGGTTAAGATTATATTGAAAATTATACGAAAATTAAGTCATACGAACAAAATATGTATTGTGCTGTGCAAAATATTTCCAACCAAAAACACTTGAAACTGAATAACCAATTTTAGGGCACCAAAACAGATGCAAATAAAATACTTGGTATGAGGTTTTATGTCATTTATATTGTTAATTTTATTTATTATAAGTTTCGAAACTAAAAATAATATTCGGACAATACCGCAAGGTCGAATTTAATATTTTGCAGTTCTTTAAAAAAGAACATCCCCAGACCATGATACTATTTACAACCTCTATGCTAGACAGTTCCTCTTGTATATTTTGGGCTTAGCCATTATCTCCTTGGTCTTCTCACAAGACTTTTACCATCTTTTCCGACGAGTCCAAGTTTAATTTATGCGGATCGAGTGGCAACAGTCTTATGTGAAGACCAAGGAGGGAAAGGCTAAGCCTGAAATATACAAGAGGAACTGTCTAGCATAGAGGTTGTAGTGTCATGGTCTGGGGATGCTTCTCTGCTCAAAGAATCCGTCCAATTCAAAGTGTCATTCCATTAAATATTGATTTTTTAAATGATAAAATTTTTATTTAGAGCAAATGTTTTGCACAGCCAATACCGATACATTTTTATATTGCACTTAAGTTTTAGTTTTGTATTAGTGATGTATGGACTATTTATTTTTGTTTTATAAACAACAATATAAATGACATAAAACCTCATACCAAGTATTTTATTTGCATTTGTTTTGGTGCCCGAAAATTGGTGATTCAGTTTCAAGTGTTTTTGGATGCAAATGTTATGCACACCACTGTATCCTTTTTTTTATTCGTTCGAATAATAATGTAATGCCACATTACGTAGGCATTAGGCATGCGCTTATTTTACGATTTTCTAATTTTCGTTCATGCCGCCCCCTAAAATCTTTCTAATGGTCATAAAAACAAATACTATGAAGTTTCACGGCGATCGGATAACGATAACCCGGCCCGCAAGAGAGGTCAAGGTCAAGTTGAGGTTTCAGGCAAAAAATAATGAAAATTTTTTTTAAACTTGATTAAATTAGTCAAAGCATAACTTTATCTTATAGCAAATTGAAATACCTTTCCAACAAGCTATAATTGTTTAAAATCGGGTAATAAATACGAATTCTATGAATTTTTCTTTTATCGACATTAGCAAAATTGCCGCAAAATGCTATTCTACTACATATGGTATTTTGCGGCAATTTTGTTAATGCCGTAAAAGAAAAATTCATAGAATTCGTATTTATTACCCGATTTTAAACAATTATAGCTTGTTGGAAAGGTATTTCAATTTGCTATAAGATAAAGTTATGCTTTGACTAATTTAATTAAGTTTAAAAAAAATTTTCATTATGTTTTGCCTGAAACCTCAACTTGACCTTGACCTCTCTTGCGGGCCGGGTTATCGTTATCCGATCGCCGTGAAACTTCATAGTATTTGTTTTTATGACCATTAGAAAGATTTTAGGGGGCGGCATGAACGAAAATCAGAAAATCGTAAAATAAGCGCATGCCTAGTAGGCATGTACCGAAAAAATAAACCGAAAGAGTAGAATTAAAGTAAATTTAGTAACAAAAGTTTTGTGGGCCACCCTAAGTTTTTGTATGCCACATTGAAAAGGTTAAAACGATTAGGTTGTTGGTGACAAAATTTTCCCAGAAAAGCTAAGTTGGAAAAAATGTCCATGGTCCATCCTAACTTTTTGTTGCCCACTTGAGAAGGTTAAAAAATTGCTTAAAAATTTCTCAAAAAACCAACTAAAAGTTTTGTAGTGAGCAATGGGACAAAGTTAAGTGGGCCACTCTAAGTTTTGGATGGCGCACTGAAAAGGATCAAGAGTCAAAATTGGCGGGTGAATAAGTGGTTTGCGAAGGAAACTCAGATTTCCTAGAAAGCCAAACTTTGAAAAAGTTTTCACCTAATGATAATATATTGGAATCAATGGCTTAAAGACCCGTGCTCACGGGAGAGTTTTGGGGGTTCAAACATTCCCCAGGAAGACCTTTTACCCAAAACAAATTAAATAAATATTTATGAATTGAAAATATGTATTGGAATTAAGTAAAATTAATTTCACAATATTGCGAAAAGAAACCCCCAATCGGTTAACCCCCTCTTGGCTTAGTTTGTAAATTATTCGAGGTTTTGGAATCACTGTTAAATTCGCATGTAACCAAGCTATAATAATATTCATTAGAAAACAATTCATTCTTCGTTAATCGATCTTATCTAAAAACAGAAAAGCCAACAAAGCCTTAAAGCAATAAACATGAAAAATGATTTAAATCAATACACATTTTCATTGAATTAATCTATTTATTAGGGAAAAAATTACTCATCTTGTTTTAGTTTGCTTGCGAAACCCAAAGCCCGTTTGAAAATTATGAACTTGGCACTTTATCATTTCTTTTAATTTTCACCATTTAAACATGTTATTTTGATATTAGCTTTTTAATGCTGTGTCATTTAATTACCTTTCGAATGGCATACAAAATTCATTTTGACCCGGAAATGTAAAGTTTCTCATTAAGCCGACTATATATTACAATTGTGTCGTTAAATATCAAAACTGCCTAAGTCCCTCTCTGATATGTAGGCAAAATAAAATAAGTTTCATTATATTGATTTTTATTTATTTTATTTTGCCTATATGGGTGATTCTCAGATAACTGTACTTTTTGTGTCCTCTGGCGATTTCACCTATACAGTAGGCTTTTTTTTCACAAAAAATTACGCTATAAGTTAGAAACTATGTTTTTCTAATAGAGCGGATCAATTTTACCACCAAATAATTATTGGTCTACTGTGAAAGTTTGCAAATATACCCCAAATGTCACACGTGGCATGTCCTACCCCTACTTTTTATACACATAACGAGGAAAAACGACCAAAAAACGGAAATAGAACAGAAAAAAAGTTACTACACATATTAAGTAAATACTTAAGGCTACAATATTCTGAGCTCATCTGCAGTTTTAAATAATTTTTAGGGGGCACAATTTCGAATTGAAAACTGTCCCCTAGTTTTGGAAAAAAAAAATTCTTGAAAGCATTATGCTACTACTGCATGGTACTACTGTTTCAGTCAATAGATTGCAATACATATGCATTAGTTCTGATCACTATCCATCACTCAAAAGTCATCATGTCCGAACGCGTCCAAAAAGAAATCTGTTTGCGTTTTATAGGGCATTTTATAAACAAAAACCGTTTTTTCTAAAAATTATGGTCACAAACGTGGCACTCGGCACTCGCAGGTAGTACATTTTATTTTATGCATGAAACAATTTTATTGTAGGATTTGCATACATGGCCCCAAATTCTTTCGGAAAAATCTGGAACTCAAAAGCGTGCTTTACAATGTGCGATAAACTGCAAAAATGTCACAAACGTGGCGCATCAAAAATGTCACAAACGTGGCACTTTTTATCACTTTGCAAAAAACATATTTCGATATAAAGTTTGAGTATACAGATGTTAAGTTGAAGGCTATTAATTATGTTTTTAATACAAAAATTTTTCTACACCATCAGAATCCTGAGTTATCCTTGCTCAAAAGTGAAAAAATCACTGTTTTGACATCTACTTAAAGCTATAGAACAAAACCAACAACAAGTAAAATTAATTTTTGTCAATGGATTCAGACAGCTAAATTTGATGTCAACAAGACATAATTTACCGTTTTTCAATTGGATTCCCAGCTTCCGAGTTATAAGCGTTTAAAGTAAGGATATCTTTCGATAACACACAAAGGATTTTTCGAGACCGAAAAGCTACAAAAAATCAAGTTTTATTATTTTTATCAATAACATATTTAATTACAAAAATTTGAGACCTTGCAGACCATAATCGCATGAAAAATTACAGTTTTATGCTAGATTTAGTGAATGGCCCTACTAAACTATTGCTTTGTAAATTATCAGAATCAAAATTTCATCTGTGCATTAACTAAATCTACAATAGAGCCTTATTTTATCATCCGATTTTAGTCTGCAAGAGCTTAAAATTTTCGTGATAAAATATATTTTTGATAAAAATAATAAAACTTGCCATTTTTGTTAATTTTTCGGTCCAGAAAATCCTTTGTGTGTTATTGAGAGGTATCCTTTTTTTAAAGGCTTATAACTCGGAAACTAGGACTCCAATTGAAAAACGGTAAATTATGTCTTGTTGATATTAAATTCGGCTGTCTGAATCCATTGACAAAAATTAATTTTACTTGTTGCTGTTTTTGTTAAGTAGATGTTAAAACTGTGATTTCTTCACTTTTGAGCAAGGATAACTAAGGATACTGATGTAATAGAAAAAAATCAAGATCAGATTCGTAATTAGGAGATCCTAATCCATCATAAACGGCTATAAAAACAGAGGACAGGGAACCATAGTTAATCTTTAGGGCGGTAGGGTATAAAAAAAATGGACCACCGGAGACATGACACTGTTGCAAAATTAGTCCTGAAGTGTAAATTTGTCATTATATGCAATATATCTCTCATAAAAACGATTCAAAACCATAATTTTTCCTTACTGTGGCTAAAATGTCACAAACGTGGCAATTTAGTCACAAACGTGGCAGCAAAATTTCTTAATTTCGACCTCAAAGCCGTAAATTCACACTTGTTGTTGATCTACTTAAAAGGTGAGTTTTAAGAGTGTGTTTACATAAGATAGCATGAAGAAACTTGCAAAAATCCAAAAAAATTATCTGCCAATTTTACAACTCGAAACAGCACAGTTATCTAAGAATCACCCATATATCATAGAGGGAGTTAGGCAGTTTTGATATTTAACGACACAATTTATCTACATACTTACATAAATTTGTTAATAGTTGTTATCTCTACGTATATACTGTTTCAACGTATTTTTTTATCAAAACACCACCCCCCCAAGGGCTCATCCTGTGTACGGCCCTGATAGCTTAGGATATGTTTATTATGAGTCCATCATTCTGCCGTGCTGAATTGTATGCCTAAGTGTGCACACTTGTGTGACCGGCCTGTAAAGGTTGTGTAAATGGACCTATTTTATTTTTATCACTCCCATTTTTTGTCAATGTACTCTTATTTTACATTTTTTGATAAAAATGTGCTTTTACGTCGTTCAAATTCATCCAAGCTTACACATATAGTTAAAAATATTTAGGAATCATGCCTGCCTATGTACTTAGTTTGTGAATTCTAGCGTTATTTTTTCGACTTATAGCCAGTTTTAGACAAATCGGAGATTTTGCCACACTGTGAGGCGCCATGTTGCATTCGCCACCTTGGATTTAAGAATTCTGACTTCAGATTCATGATCAGCGACCCCTAAAACCCCCGTGTGATAAAATTTACTCCAAAATATTGAAAAAAAATTGTTCGTCCACAGTTGGCATGAAACTTCCCATATATGTGCAAGTGTTATTTCCAATATACTACACTTGGTGATCGGACGTCAAATGGCGGAACTGTAGGAAAAAAAGTCAAGCACACAGTAAAAATTTAGTTTAATTTTAAAACCAAAAAAGTATTTATATAGAACCGAGCTAAAGAAAGTTTTAATTTTAAACTATTTTGGAGTAAGTAAAGAGAGAGAGAAAAATCAAAATCAAAAAATGAGCGAAATCGGTTGACGGACACGCCTACCGCCCATACAAAAAATATATTCAAAATGCAATTTTAGGAGTATTTTTCACGACAATGCAACCAAAATACGCATAAATACTAAGAATTGTAAGCGCAAGCTCTGAGAAATTTAACGAATTAGGACAAGAGGGCGTGGCACCTCCCATATAAGCAAAAGCTTCAAAACGCTATACTGAAAGCGTTTTTTGAGATATTCGAACCAAATTCGACTCAGACACTAAGTATCATAAATAAAAGCTCTCGACAAAAATTGGGTGCAATCGGACAAGGGGGCGTGGCACCTCCCATATAAGCAGAAGTTTCAAAATGCTATACTGAAAGAGTTTCTTGAGATATGTTACGTCGGCCTAGTGTTTTAAATTTGTATCTATTGGTACAATTCGGTTTTACTTCTGTCAAGCTTTGCATCCCTAGCAAATTACTTAACATGATCGTGTGAATGGAATGTAAGAATGTTATCGAAGGATGTGTTTATTGATAGTGTGCATGGGTGAGTGAGTAGGTAGATTTTGCATCGACAGAGTGTGTGTGTCAGATTGGAAGAAATCTAATTTACATGGGTGGTGATGACTTAGCAAGAAGTCAACGAAGTCAATCGCTTAATTGATTTTGAAATATAAAGTCGAGTGTTTTCTTGAAAGAAAATTTTTTTTTGTAAAATAGTTAGAAATTTAAACAAGAAAAATTGTAAAATATATATATATAAAAAAAATATATATTTTAAGAGGAAATTTAATTTAATTTTTTTTTTGTGTTTTAAAAAAAAAGTAAAAAGAAAAATTTAAAAAAAAGGCGTTCTTCAATTTGGTTACACCATAAATTTTGGAATTTTTATATTTTTTTTTATTATTTTTTTTTTAAGAAAAAAAAAAGGGGAAAAGAAGAACAGAATCGTAAGTAAATCGTAAAAGAGAAATAGTAATAAAAAATAAGGATTTAGCCCAATTTTCTTAACTAGATAGATACTTAGTTGGTGAATTTGGAGAATTTAACTTTTTGGTTGTGGCAGACCAAAAACAGCAGAATTAGCTGAGAAGAAAGACAAGAGAGAGCAGCAATTCCGGCCTTGATCTTGAAATATAGGCAGAAGTTCATTGACCCAGTGACCTAGATTTTGATGTGGAGAAGAGATTCAAAAACTGAACGAAACTGAGCGATTTGTCGTCAAACGTTTTTAAATTCTGAAAGTCTCTCCCAGATTAAAGCGGGAAAACGAAATTTAGTTAACAGTTGATCTATAAAGGTGTCCGTCGGTTTCGCGCGGAGTTTCAGGAATTAACTCGACTTATAGGAAAATAAGAAAGAAATTATTAAGTTTAGTAATTTAAAGTGAAAAAGAAAAAACAGGAAGGATTTGAAATAGTGAAATAAAATTTTTTAAAAGAAAAAAAAAGGAAGGTTTACAAAAAAAAGTCATAAAGTAAAAAGAAAAAAAAATTGTTGAAAGTGTTAAGTGGTGAAACAGGAGAAAAGAATTTCAAATAAGTCTAAATTAGAAAAAAAGGTATATGAGCCAGAAATAAAGAAAATTGAAATTAAATTATATTAAAATAAAAATTCTTGTAAATAATTGAAAGTTTAGGAAGAAAGAAAATCGAGAAAAAAATACCTAGATAAGTGAAAGTGAGAAGGCTGGTGTTTTTTTTTATATCCTATATCTAACCCGTTCTCCCTTTAGCTCTATGCATGCTGGCGCCAACATCGAGAGAAACAGAGCGGTGAGTAAAAATAAATTAAAACTTTGTTTTTGTTAGAAAATATAATTTGTCTTTTTTAACGAAAGATTAACCAGCAATTCTGAGTACACAAAAAAAAAAGGCAAGGAAAAAAAAAACCTGAATCAAGTTTTGTTTCTTGTTTTTGCTTTTTCTGGACTCCGAAAGTTTGCTTTTTGATACTAATCTCCTGATTTCTTACGAAACTTTCATTTATTTTTATGTAGATTTGTTTTGCCTGATTTTTTTTGAGAAAAAAAAAGGAAAAAGATTTTTGGTTTAACTTAAATTATTTTGTTTTTTCCCTTGTTTTAACACTTTAGGCTTTGCACAACAAAAAAAAAATTTTGTAACATTTAGATAGGAAAAGAAGAAAAAGATATAAGATTATATGTAGTATAAGAAAATTAATCTTAAGTTTAAAATTTTGTACTTTTCTTGAATAATTTCACCTAATGTTAGTTTTTTTGATGTTTTTATAAAATGCGAATTGGCTGGAATTAAATCGTAATTGAATTCAAAAATGAACAACTATTGGGTACTATTTGTTTTTATCTGAAATAGATAAAAGCATGAGTAGGTAATTTTTTTTCAGTGTTGGTGTGGGTGTTTACTCAATATGCAGGTGTCAAGGTCGGACGGACGAATTAGGTAGACTGAATGGAAAACGGACAGACATAATACTTAGACGGACTTATTAAGCCGCAATTGGGAAACGCATTGCAAGAAGGAGCCCAGATGTGTTTCATGGCTATGGGGGTGGGTTGGCTCTGGCTTAGGACGAAGGACATAGGACAGTTTCTTTTCTATCCAAATCATTTTACTTTCTTGGGGGATCTATCGCTCAAGTTTCAGCACACCGAATAGATGAGGAGTTTGAATCATTGAATGAATTTCTGTATGTGATGGAAGCGTGAGTGTGAGTTGTGGTCAGGAACTGAGTGAAGGGCTTTGGTGAGTGAGGACATAGTAAATGTAGGGTATGCCTGAGCTTGAGCCATAGTTGAAGGTAGTCTGTCTTTTCTTTTCTTTTTGTTTTTAGAGTTCAAATATTTTTTTTTGTTTTTGTTAAGAGTTTTTTTAGGCACAAAGAAATTCTTTTGTTTTTGAGTTGGTTATGAGCGTGTATCAGCAAGAATTCACCCTATTCCTGGCGAGTAGTTCGGGCTATGCAACTTGTGCCAAACCGCTGGAAAATTCCTCATATGTCAAAGCTCAACTCATAACAGATAATCCAACCAAACTTCACTCAAATACTAAAGACTATAAATGCACGCTCTAAGCTAAAACTAGACGAACTCGGACAAGAGGGCGTGGCACCTCCTATATAAGCAAAAGCTTCAAAACACGTTTTTCACTCAGACACTAAAAACTATAAATGCAAGCTCTGGACAAAAACTGGGTGAACTCGGACAAGAGAGCGTAGCACCTCCCATATGAGCAAAATTTTAAAAATACTGCAGTGTAGGGTATTTAATGTTTGGCCAGGCCAAATTTTACACCCTTACTAGTTTTTTTTTTTGGTTAAAATTAAAACCTACCGGAATAAATTTCAAACTTTTTTGGAATAAATTTTGAATTTAATACCAAAACAGTTTAAAATCAATACCGAATGGAATCAAAAGTAAACTATCATTTTTTACTGTGCAGCTACTTATTTAGAAGATTTAGATAATTCTTCATCATGGTTGATAATTTATAAAACCTGAAAATTTGTGGGCCGTTTTCATGCACACTTCCTCATTAAAATACGTCTGCAATATTTAAAAAAATTTAGCTTTTTCTTTAGCTGGAACAACCTGCTTATATTAAGGATATATTAGAACAAAAAAACACAAAATCGGACATACATATTAGACAGCAAGGAAACATGATTAATGACCCAACAGCCCCAAGACATTGTGAACTTAATGTTTTTTTTTTTTGTTGTCTTCCAATAGAGTTGTAAATGTATGGGCTGTGGAAAAAGTTACTCAATCGTTGTGTAATGAACAGAAATATCTAATACGAAACTTCTGGGGCGTACTATTGTACTATATATTACTCCAAAGTGCTTTTTGTTTGTTTTATGTTATATAAATAAACTTATGGGCTATAAATAACGCGATTTCGTATAAACACCCGAAAAACCAAAGATTTATTCAACTCATTTTTTTCTTAACTGTTTTTTATAGCTACAAAAGTGGATGTGCTAAATTATTGTTTATTGATTTAAATGGAAGATGCTTGCTTGTGATACATATGTACATAAGTGCTTATGTATGTAAGTAGTATGTGGAATAAAATTTTTTTAAAACACAACTAAGCGTTCGGTGTATAGTAGATACTGACCATGCGGTATCCACTTGGTTTTATCTCGCCCCCAAGTGTGCATTAGCGAAAAGATAAATTAAATTCTCATAGGTATAGGAAATCTTTTAACAAAATTTTTGTAAATCAATTATAGTCTAGTTTGATTAGTTTTTTTGTCATGTTCATGGCTATAAGAAATGGTTCACTGGTACTATGTGCAAAACTACTTCCTTAATGAGATTTTAACCCAAAAAATTTAAAATTAAGTATGAACCCGTACTTTTTTTAAAGACTAAATAGATTTTGAGTCTTAAATTGTTCCTTTTTTTCTTACAAGATATAAATTTCGCTGCAATAATAAAACATGAAATATTTACAAGCTTTTATCAACAATAATAAAATACAATGTCAGACACTTGTTGTTCATTTGGTTTAATTGAACACTGACTGCCGTGTGCTGCCATAATACAAGTAAAGCCATGATATTACCAAAATGCTGACATTTTAATGTACCACATCTGTTCTTTCGCTCCCTGGTCATTATGTTAAGTGCTGACAGTAATTAGAACACACAGAACGCACAATTATTAACAGATATGTTTTGGTATACAAAATAAAGGTAGAATATACATAAAGTAATGCAAATTTTTAAATTTTATAAACTTTATTTCCATTAGCAGCATGGAAAACAATTGAGGAGTGGCCGTACCAAAGGGCCTAAGTACCATTTCGAGGCAAAAGTAATGTCTTACCTTTTATGTGCCTAGTAGTCTGTCATTTGACTGTTATAATTTTTTCAACATAATGACATCAATTTCACACAATCAAGAAAGTTTTTAATGAAAACAGAAAACAATTTGATTAATTTCTAACAAAATGCCAACCGTTTCATATTATGACACTACTTTTGCCGAAATGGTACTTAGGCCCTTTGGTACGGCCACTCCTCAATTAATTTTCGATGCTCGCACTGGATTCTAGTTTCTAGAACATGAAAAATAAATCCTCGTTAAATTTTAACTCTATAAGGGTTAGGTTTGTCAATTTTCGGGACTTTGAAACGCAATCCCGGGATCCCGAGATTAGTTCCGGGATTAAACATTTTTAAAAAAGATCCGAAAAAAGTCTTTAATAAAAACATTACTTTTAAAACATTAAGTGTTTAAATTTTGAACATTGTTCTATCACAAAATAAATAACAGTGAACTCGCGATAATATTAACATCCCAACCATTGAACACGTTTTCCCTATAATTGACTAATCCAAAATATGAACTTTCTGCAAAATTATAATTTTTCTTAAAATTGAAGCAGGATATGGGTATTTCCACAGAAAAGTAAACAGTGAGCCAAAAAATTAATTCATCATATCTCCGAAACTATTTACCGTACATTGATAAAGTTTAGTACATATGTAAAAGGCACCAAGACAAATAATGTGAACTGAGAAAAATGGCGGTATCACGCTCCCAGAAAATTCACTTCATCATATCTCCGAAAGTATTTAACACACAAGAGTGAGATTTTATAAATGTATACAAAGCGCCGAGACAAATAACACTAGTTTACAAATGATTAAAATTTTTTTTCCCATTGAATGCCATTATTCATTTTATATGTAAAATGGGCTGCTGATTCCGAAAATCGGATTATTTTTTTTTTTATTTCGTGTCATTTTCGAGATATCGGTCATTATCGGTTTTTGGACCAAAAAAAAAAGATAGTTCTACTTAAATACAAATATCTCAAGAACTAATGTTTGTGTTTAAACATTATATATGTCATATTAAAGGTAATTAAATTACCTATAAATGATATTCACATCACTTTTTGGCTGGTTTGTTGGTTTTGGAGAAATAAATTGATTTCTGAAAAAAAAATTTAATTTTCCGGAAAAATTTAAAAAAAAGTCATAATCAACTGCAGATTTATAAATACAAGAATAAAAAATTTTAAAAATCATTTTGTTTTTTAATATCATCTATATATCGCGACCTTAGAACAACAGGGTTCTAACTGACATTTTTTGTGAAATTGAGTTATATATTGCTTCGTACTAAATAGACCACGCTCTTTCGGTTACCGCCACACAAATATTTCTATCTCGTATGGTTTCTGAAATAATTAATGAAATTGAGATGCACAAGATTCTATCTACACATATTCAAATTAAAATTAATTTCACAAAGTTCTAACTGCCAGATAGAACTTTGTGTTTCTGTAAGAGAGCAGGCAAATTAGAAAAAATCATGTAATTTTGTTAAACAAACCCCGATTTTGAGCCGACATGGCTCATTTTGTTAGTAATTGAACTTAACAAAAACCAACACTTAAGTTTTATGCAGTTTTTGAAAAAAGGTCGAAAAACGGTTTTGGAAAATTGAAGAAATCGAATCAAAGATAGTCATTTTCGATAAAGTTGCCAACGCTGCATCCGAATCTAACATTAGAGTTGCTATATCTTATATGGTTTCGGAGATATCTTATCATAAATGTTAAAAAAATTATCAAAAACACGATTTTTGAGGTTGTTTAGAAGACGCACAAAATTGTTTTTCTCTTTTCTATTAAATGAAACTGTAAGTACTATTCGTTTTCTTCAAAATGAGATACAAACTGGCATCGTGTGATTTTTATTTAAAAATTTACACTCGATTTAAATGATACATGAAAGTATGTCAATTTTTCGAAAACCGTTTTTCGGCCATTTTTCAAAAACTGCATAAATCTTAAGTGTTGGTTTTTGTTAAGTTCAATTACTAACAAAATGAGCCATGTCGGCTCAAAATCGGGGTTTGTTTAACAAAATTACATGATTTTATCTAATTTGCCTGCTCTCTTACAGAAACACAAAGTTCTATCTGAATAAAAAAAAAAAATCTTACAGAAACACAAAGTTCTATCTGGCAGTTAGAACCTTGTTTCTCAATTTGAAGTACCTTATCGTTTAGCAACAAAGTTCTACCGATTTTTTAAGCTAAAATTCCTTATTAACTAGGCAACGTATTTTAATTATTTTAGTATCAATGAAATCCTCGCGACAATCAAATTCTTGTAATATAAATAACATTGTGATTAAAATCAATTCATAAAAGTTATACGACACGAAATATTCAAACATAGATATCTCGAAAGTGATGTGAGTGTAGATAGAACCCTGTTGTTCTAAGGTCGCGATATATAAAAATGTAGTGTGCGTGTGTTTGTCGTCTTATAACTTTGAAACCGCTTAACCGATCGTAACCATTTTCGCAGTATGTATTTGTTTTGTACTGCAGGTTATAACCATGCAAAGGGGGGATTGGGTGAGAGGGAGTGGTAGCCCCTATACAAAAAAAAGTCTTAAAATGCTATATCTTTGCAGGTATAGCAGATTTTGTTATAAAACTTGGTATGTGGATAGATGTTTTTGCTATCAATCAACGTGGAAAAAGTGGAGTGAATTGCGCGAGCGGATATTGCATCCATCATACAAAAAAATGACTTCAAATGCAATATCTCTGTTGGAATAGCAGCTCTAGCTTTAAAACTTGGTACATCAATATAAATAGTGTTAACCATTAGTCTTGCAAAAAATTGCAGGGTTCGGCCATGAGGTTGTTGCGCACGCTATACAAAAAAATGATAAATTTCTGCATTAATAGCAGCACAAAAAGGGCAGAACAACGTTTGCCGGGACCGCTAGTATTCTATATATTTGTAAAGCAAATTAGATACTATTTAAGAAAATCGATGAAAAAATGTAAAAGTTGTATACAATTCATTGATAAATTACTAAAAAGCGCTTTTGCCTATTTTTTTAATTTTTTTGTAATAAACTGCTCGATAATTTGAAACTTTTTGTAAAACACATGAGAAAATCCAAAAAATTCTTAAAGTACCCGTTAAAAAAAATACCCGTGTCTCGTCATTTTGCTCCAGCACGTCTGATTTTTTTTAATCGATTTTTGAAGTTTTTTAATCCACTGTACATGAAAAAAACAAAAATAACGCATTCTTGTGTTAAATCGATGAATTTAATTATATGATCCTTATATCTGAGGTGTATCATGTGTTCAGTAAACTTATGCAGGTTATTACGAGGAATATTTTTGTAGACAATTTTAACCCTCTAAAACCCCCACATGTAGGTCAAAATTACCTACATTTGGTGGGTCGAAATGACCCACTAGTAAGGGTCTTGGAGGGTTAAAATTGTTTGCAAAAATATTCCTCGCAATATCTTGCATAAGTTTACTGAACACATGATATACCTCAGATGGAAGGATCATATAGTTAAATTCATCGATTTAACACAAGAATGCGTAATTTTTGTTTTTTTCATGTACAGTGGATTAAAAAACTACAAAAATCGATTAAAAAAAAATCTGACGTGCTGGAGAAAAACGACGAGACATAGGTATTTTTTTTTTAACGGCTACTTTAATAATTTTTTGGATTTTCTCATGTGTTTTACAAAAAGTTTTAATTATCGAACAGTTTATTACAAAAAAACGAAAAAAATAGGGAAAAACGCATTTTGGTAACTTTTCAATGAATTGTATACAACTTTTGCATTTTTCCATCGATTTTTTTAAGTAGTATCTTATTTTCTTCACAAATATATAGTCTATGATACAAAAAAGAAAAAAATTATGAAAAAGTTATTTCTTCTTGTATAAATCTGCAGTTGATTTTGATTTTTTGTTAATTTTTTCGAAAAAAAAAAAATGTTTTTTTAGAAATCAATTTATTTCGCCGAAACTAACAAACCAACCAAAAAGTGATGTGAATATCATTTGTAGGTAATTTAATTACCTTTAATATGACATATAATACATTTGAATACAAACATTAGTTCTTGAGATATTTGTATTTAAATAGAACTATCTTTTTTTTTGGTCCAAAAACCGAAAATGACCGATATCTCGAAAACGACACGAAAAAAATAATGCTATTTTCGGAATCAGCAGCCCATTTTACATATGAAATGGATAGTGGCATTCACTGGGAGATTTGGCTGTTGCATAGTGTTATCGAACAGTTTATTACAAAAAAATGAAAAAAAATAGGCAAAAGCGCATTTTAGTAATTTATCAATGAATTGTATACAACTTTTACATTTTTTCATCGATTTTCTTAAATAGTATCTTATTTGCTTTACAAATATGATATTAAAAAACAAAATTTTTTTAAAATAAGACGAAAAAAGAGCTTCTGTGCGGAAAAATTCCCACTGGAAATTTTTCACCGGAATTGTCTTTATTTATGCATGATACACAAACTGTGAAAAGTGCATTGCAAAGTCGTGTGCGCATAAAAAGTTATTCGGGCTCAAAGGTCGCTAAAATCAGTTTTTTGCAAATATCTCGCTAATGCTAACTTTTTCAGAAGAATGTTAGTCTCCAATTTTGTAGCACAACAAATTTCCAACAAAAGTACGTTAAAATTATTTGCGTACGACTTCTAGTTTAGGAGATCACCCAATTTAAAAAGTTGTTAACAGTTATGATATGAAATACTACCTATGAGTTCATATTAAAATATCTTACTTTTTAAATTGCAATAACTCTTCAATGAAAAGTTGTACAAACAAAATTATATACAAATTTTTTTTTTTTCGAACGGCTCATGACCTTAAAAATATTCTTGAATATCCGTTAAGGCTTTGAAATTACTGATTTTTTAAGGATATCTCCGAATTGGTAAGTACTACGATAAAAAGTAATAGGACCAAATTTGTAGAGAATTACAAGATCTACAAAAAATAAGCGATATGTGTACACATAGAAGTAACCGTATAGAAGATATTCAATAGAAACCGGTTTTTTGGCATTTTAATGGTTTTTTTGGAATATCTTCTAAACGGTTACTTCTATGTGTAGACATATCGCTTATTTTTTGTAGATCTTGTAATTCTCTACAAATTTGGTCTCATTACTTTTTATCGTAGTACTTACCAATTCGCAGATATCTTTAAAAAACCAGTAATTTCGAAGCCTTAACGGTTATTCAAGAATATTTTTAAGGTCATGAGCCGTTCGAAAAAAAAATTTTGTACGGTATATAGAAAATTAAATTGTCTTTCAAACGGCATTTTAATTTTGTTTGTACAACTTTTCATTGAAGAGTTATTGCAATTTAAAAAGTAAGATATTTTAATATGAACTCATAGGTAGTATTTCATATCATCAGACTTGGGGGTAATGCACTAAATTTTTTAGTTCATTGAGCTTTTCACTTATATTTAATGAATATTTTGATAGTGAAACTTTTTCCACTACCACTAAATCTAATTAGAGATAGTGAAAATTTTCTCCATTAAATTTAGTGATAGTGGACATTTTTTCACTATGAAAAAATTCATTTGATGGTAATGAAAAATTTTTCACTATCTAACAATTCATTAAATGATAGTGGAAAGTTTTTCACTATCATTAAGATTTAATGAAAATATCCAATATAAATTGCACTAAATTTAGTGATAATGAAAATTTGTTTCATTGAATTTAATGAAACATTAGTGAAAATTTTCATTAAAGTTTCATTAAATTCAATGAAACAAAATTTTTCTATCACTAAATTTAATGAAGCTTCTAATGAAACTTCTAACGAAAATTTTCATTAAAGTTTCATTAAATTCAATGAAACAAAATTTTACTATCACTAAAATTAATGAAGCTTTTAATAAAACTTTAAATAGAATTTTTCATTAAAATCCAAGCTGTTCGTTTACTCCAAGGTTTTGCAAGTTTTTAGCCGAAAAGCTCTCGTTTGAGCATAAAACGTACATGAATGAGAGCTTTTCGGATAAAAACTTGCAAAATCTTCGAGTAAACGAACATACTGATTAAATTAAATTTATTGAAAGAGTTAGAATGAGTGGGAATAGTATCAGTTTGAAGGAGATTCATTAAAGTCAAATGCAAACACGACTTTTAGTTTTTGAAGTTCTTCAGACACAAATAATTTCTGCCCTTTGTCAACTAAATGCTTAAAACAGCTTTCGTAAGCTTTTTTAAGTACTAGTAGGATTAATGCTCACGCAATCGTCTCGTACAAGATCTTGAAGGAAAAATTTAAAGATATCAAAATATTTTGACCTAGCACGGCACATTTTGTCTTAATTGAATTGAAATTTCCAATAAAAAAAGTGAACATTTATTCATTGAATTTAATGAAACATTAATGAAGATTTTCATTAAAGTTTCATTAAATTTAGTGATAGTGAAAATTTGTTTCATTAGATTTAATGAAACATTAATGAAAATTTCCATTAAAGTTTCATTAAATTTAATGAAAGTGAAAATGTTTCATTAAATTTATTGCAACATTTATTGAAAATTTTCATTAAATTCAATGGAACAAATTTTCACTTTCAATAGATTTAGTGATAATGGAAAATTTGCCATTACTACTAAATCAATTTTTTGATAGTGAATGAATTTTCACTATCACTAAATTTAGTGGAAATATTATTTAAAACTTTTAACTAAATTTAGTGATAATGAAAATCTTTTTCATTACCACTTAATGAATTTTTTGATAGTGAAGGATTTTGCACTAACACTAAATAAATTCCTTGATAGTGAATATTTTTTCACTAGCACTAAATTTAGTGAAAAATAAAATCTAATGCAAAACCCCCAAGTCTGCATATCATAACTGTTAACAACTTTTCAAATTGGGTGATCTGCTAAACTAGAAGTCGTACGCAAATAATTTTAACGTACTTTTGTAGGAAATTTCCTGTGCTACAAAATTGGAGACCAACATTTTCTGTAAAAGTTAGCATTAGCGAGATATTTGCAAAAACTGATTTTAGCGACCTTTGAGCCTTAATAACTTTATTGCGCACACGACTTTGCAATGGACTTTTCACAGTTTGTGTATCATGCATAAATAAAGACAATTCCGGTGAAAAATTTCCACTGGGAATTTTTTCGCAGAAAATGTCTTATTTTCCTGGGCTATAAATCTGCAGTAGATTTTGATTTTTTCTTAATTTTTTCGAAAAAAAAAAATGTTTTTTTTAGAAATCAATGTATTTCGCCGAAACTAACAAGCCAATCAAAAAGTGAATATCATTTGTAGGTAATTTAATTATCTTTAATATGACATATAATACATGTAAACACAAAGATTGGTTCTTGAGATATTTGTATTTAAGTGGAACTATCTTTTTTTTTTTTTGGGTCCAAAATGATCGATATCTCGAAAACGAGATGAAACAAAAAAAAAATAATAGGATTTTCGGAATCAGCAGCCCATTTTACATATAAAATGAATAATGGCATTCACTGGGAATTTTGGCTGTAAGCTAGTGTTCACTTTTTGTCCCGTATTTTTCCTGAATATTACCTCGTTCATTAGCCACATAAAAATTTTGACCCGCAAGTTGTCAAAAGTCTGCCAGAATATAGGTTTCATCATTCATCACACAGCAAGTACATTTTTTTTATAAAATTAGACCTCAATTTTTTAGCTCATTATTTTGCTTCTAAATTCTTTACCGCATTGCGATCTGGAACTTTCTGAACTTTATACGACTTCAAACTAAAGCTTTGGTTCTGCACACAAAAGAATCAGAGCATTTAACTAAGTACACGAGCTGGTTTTCTGACAGAAGTGCTTTTCGAAAGAGTCGTTCGACATATTTTGCCTTAAGGGTTTGAACACTGTAAATGTTTTAATTTCAAGTGGTATTTATTTTCTTAATTAAGAAAAATTGGCTTGACATATAAATATAAAACTTTGTTTATGTATTAATTGAAGTTAGTAATACATGATAAAATTTAAACGCCGTTTTTATGAAACCACTTTTTTTAACCGCGTTGACAGCATAACTTGAAGAGTTTTTGTCCGATCGACTTGATCCTAACGGTATTTTGTAGAAAAAACATGTCTATATGGCAGGACGTAGCGGTTTTTTTATACATTTTTTAATCTTTTTTTATGAACTTTTATTTAGAGAAAATTTCATGATTTTTTTTTTTTTTTTTTTAATCGGTTGTAATTTTTTTGTAAATTGATATTTTCACAATCCCCTACGTCAAGCTATAGTATAGTGTACTTTAAAAATATTTTTGGTTTTTTGCTATTAGACGCTCCGTTTTGCTGCAATGCTGTCAACGCCACTGGCATCAAATTTTTAGGTGCATCATGTTTGACGGAGGACTGTGGCCAAACTCGATACATAAAAAAAAATACCAAATTTTTTCATGTAGTACTAACTTCAATCAATACATAAAAATACAACGTTTTATATTTATATATAAATGTCAAGCCAATTTTTCTTAATTAATAAAATAAAAACCACCTGAAATTAAAGCGTTTACAGTGTTCGAACCCCTTAACAATATTTGTTGAACCTTTTCTTCTTCCTGATCCAGGTTTTCGTGTAATGAACCTTGAACCTTGAGATCTGTTGTTATTTTTTTGAAAGTCCAGAATGGATTTTTTTGAAAAGTTTTAATTATTTTTTCACGGACTGTCCATTTTGAAAGAAATAACAACTGAAAATGAATAATTTGAATAAATGTAATATCTTATATATTTTTAAAATCTAACGTGATTCAAAAAAAAATTATTCGTTTTTTTTTTATACACACTCTTTATATTCTTGAGTCGACATAGCCATGTCCGTCTGTCTGGCTGGCAGGCCGGCTCTTCGTGGAAATACATTTTTTGGGAAAACTGAGCAAGATAAATCAATGAAATTTGCTACTTTGCCTATGTCGTCAAAGCTAGCTCGAGGGATTGAAAATGAGCGAAATCGGTCAACGAACACGCCTACCGCCCATACAAAGAATATGTTCAAAACGCAATATTAGAAGAATTATTTGCGATAACGTAAGCAAAATACACATAAACACTAAGGACGGTAACCTTAAGCTCTGAGCAAAAACTAGACAAATTCGAATTAGAGGGCGTGACTCCTCCCATATAAGCAAAAATTTCAAAAAGCTATACTGAAAGCGTTATTGGAGATAACTAAAAACACTAAAAACATTAAATGCAAGCTCTGACAAAAAACTACACGAACTCGAACAAGAGGCGTGGTACCTCTTATATTAGCAAAACATTTAAAACGCTACACTAAAAACGTTTTTTGAAGATAATCAAACTAAATTTCACTCAGACACTAAGAATTGTAAATGCAAGCTCTGAGGTAAATTTGTCCTTCCGTTTGTAACGCAGAGAAGGAGGCGTGGCAGATATAGAAAAGTATTTATATTCTTGATCAGCGTCACCTCTGAGTCGATATAGCCATGTCCGTCTGTCTGGCTGGGTGGCTGGCTGGCTGTGTGTGGAAATACACTTTTTGGGAAAACTAAGCAAGATAATTTAATGAAATTTGGTGCACAGCCTTCGGAGTCAAAGTTAGCTCGGGGGTTAAAAATTAACGAAATCGGTCAACGGACACGCCTACCGCCCATACAAAAAATATATTCAAAATGCATAAATACTACGAATTGTAAGCGCAAGCTCTGAACAAAAATCACTAGAATTCGGACAAGAGGGCGTGGCACTTCCCATATAAGCAAAAGCTTCAAAACGCTATACTGAAAGCGTTTTTGAGATAATCAAACTAAATTTGACTCAAATGCTAAGAACTATAAATTCAAACTCTGAGAAAAAACTGGGTGAATTTGAACAAGAGGGCGTGGCTCCTCCCATATAAGCAAAACTTTCAAAATACTGCTGTGTAGGGTATTTAATGTTTGGCCAGGCCAAAGGTAACACCCTTTACCCATTATATCGCATTTTTAAGGGTCTTTTCGACCCCTTTTTCCGAAAACTTGTTTATAATGGGTTAAGATGTTCTAAAGTATTGTTCAATGCTTGATTCTACATTAAGTTATGTGAACATCTTAACCCATTATATCCCGTTTTTAAGGGTCTTTTTGACCCCTTTTTCAAAAACTTGTTTATAATGGGTTAAAAAAATTTCCAAAAATATTCTAAAAAAATTTTACTAGGGAGCACCGAAAAAAAAAACCGTCCGGACGTTGGGAACCGTCGTTGACTAAATATTAACGCCCGATTTCGCGATATTTTTTGATAATAAAAATCAAAAATTCTTTTTTCATGAATGAAAATAATGCCGAAGCGCAAAAAAAATGGTACCACTGGATTCGTCAGAAAAAATACTAGCAAAATGTATATTTCAAATTTTTCTAAGATTTTTTCTGTTCAATTGTGGAGTGCTCAAACAGGGGATTTGGAAAAATTTGGACTTTTTTGAGGTGAAAAGTTCACTTAACGCCAAAAATGGACGTCTAATCAGAAAACTAATGATGCCATTCAATTCTATGGAAAAAAATACATAAGAATCCATGTCTTGGATTTCAGTTTTCGACCTACTACGAAGCTGAGAATTGATTCACTTCGGACCTATGAGCATGCATTTTTAAACCACGTTTTTCAACCTTCAAAAATATATAGACACCCCTTCCCGTCATCTCTCAGAGCTAGGGTGGCGGCAATCTTCATGTCGATAGTTAAACTTTACAAACCTGCCGGTTGCGCTGCAAATTTTAAACTTTCGTCCAAAACGCACCGGTCTAATATATATGTATATGTGCGAAGGTGAAATGCAAAATGCCTTTTACTTCCGAAACGCTGTTCTCTTTGGCAACGGAAATGCTCTGCTTGACACACAAATATGCTGCTAAACACGCTAATGTGACAACGGACACGTTTATGTTCTGCAATACTCTGAGGTTGGCACTAATGGTGCCGATGACAATATTAGTGGTGATGGCGATGATCGGTGCAAGTGGCGTACTTGCTATAAGCTGGTGACGATGGTCAAATGCATCAAAAATTGACGTTGGAGGGCAACAGAAAAAGAAGCTATTTTCATTTCTTTTTTAACTTCATCACTTTTTTTTATCACAGTCTTTTTATTTTACTCACAATAAGTACCTATGCGTTATTTTCTAACACAACGTCACGGTGCACAATGGGAGATCGTGTCCATAAATAGGTAAAATTTGAAAGTGCTGTGGATTTAAAAATATTTTACACCAATCGTCAGATAATACTTAGGGACGAAAAAAAAACTACAAAATTTCAAAATTTTGTTTTGGTTTAGTTACACAGTGGGCTCAAAGTTGGGCTTCATATTGCAAAAATGCTCTAGTTCATTTGTTTTAAGCCGGATGCACTTATGTAGCATATCGTTAGAAAGTATATTGTTTCTTCTTTGTTAAAAATAACCTATTTTTTCTGAAGATCTTATGTGAATTGTAGTGAATTTTCAAATATTAAAAAAAAAAATGGTAAAAATGGAAAAATTGCAAACTTTTACATTCAAAAAAAAAATATACATGTTCTGATTTTCATTATTTTTTAATATAATATGTGGGAAAGTATGCTTAATCGAAATGCAAAGTCCCTGCTGCCTTTTTTGAAAACTTTTTTATGAACTTTTTCATATTGTAGTTTTTGACGGTACAAAATAAATTGACTTTTTTGGAACGCAATTTTTAATTCGTTTGCATCGAAATATCTCAAAATATCATATTGGCAAAAAGTACAAGCATTTAGCTTTTAAAAAAATATTTGTTTGAGTTTTTATACATAATACGTGAATAACGATGATTTTTCAAAAATTTGATCTCAAAAAGGCAAAATCGATAAATTTCGAAAACTTTGACATTAAAAAAAACAATATAAATACAATATTAATGTATTATAAATATAAATATTAATATATTATAATATAAATATTAATATATTAATATATGATATACATATTTTAATCTTCGTAATTTTCCAATATATGTGGCAAAGTATGCTTAATCGAAAAGCTTAATCTATAAATTTTTTCCTGTTGCAGTTTTTGAGAAAACAAACTATTTTGATTTCTTTATATTCTGCAACGTATTCGTAATGCGTGGCACTGCCAATTTTTTCATTGAAAACTATTTCTCCAAATGTACCAGATTTTGTCGATCTACGTCAAGAAGTTTCTGAGTTATGATGAATCAGCATTCAGAGGGGCGTGGCACCGCCCACTTATCTAGTGAAAACTATTTGTTCTGATTGTCTTAGCATATGTACCCTAAGTGCGTCAAATATTGAAATGAGAAATAATGAATTTATTTTTTTGAGGGCATGGCACCGCCCATCTTTCTGGTGAGCATTATTTGTCCAGTCGATTTTTACATATTTACCAAATCTCATTTATCTGCGTCAAAGGGTTTCGGAGATGTGATTAGTTAATTTTTTTGGGGGATTGGCACCGCCAACTTTTTTAGCATATAACTTAGCCTTTTTTTGTACTAACACAATGTAACTTCTTTGAAAAAGGTTAGTGACTCGGAGTCAATAAGGGACAAATACACAAGCAAACAAAATCAAGTTTTCATTAAGTAGATTTTCGTTTACTTCTCATAACTTTTAAACTGTAAAAGATAGCTCAGAATTTTTAAAATTTTTGAAATCAGCGGAGTCAAGTTATTGGAAATTGATACCCATTTTGAAAACAAATTCCGACCACGCCCCAACTTTGTATGGGAGGTAGGCGTGTCCGTAGGTGGATTTTATTCATGTTCACAGTTTTTTTTTATTTTAATGTAAAAAACATCTGTACCCAATTTTAATAGCCTAGCTCTATTATTACTATATATGACCGCCGTTACATACAAACCCTCCCATTGTGCTGACTGCAGCAGTTTGAATAAAACTTTGTTGATCTCGAAAAATTATTTTGTCTGGCGCTTCTTTGACTCAAAACTAACAACTTTTTCATATTTTTGACGTAGGTTATCCTAGCCCATTTTTCGGTTTTTTAATCCAATTTCGATCGGAAAAACGGATTTTACTCAAAACCAAAATTAAAAAGTTCAAAAAAAATTTTGATTCCAGAAAGTTGTGCCAAATGCAAATCGTTGGACAAATTTAAAATATTTTCTCGGCTTCAACCCTTTAACTCTGTTCTTTTCTGAATATTTTGGTGTATCACTCTCTTTCATAAAAGAAAAAAATTACGGTAAAAGTGGCATATTCCTAAGAAATCCAAAATTTCTATCAAGTATGTTGAAAGCTAGAGCGCCAAAAAAAAATTCCACTTGGTACCATCGTTTTTTTGGCATGATTTGATAGCTTGAAGTATTGTTTACCTTTTCCTGAATTTGCAGTTACCACATATGCCCATAACTCAAATTACACAACTACTTCTGTAAGAAAAATTTTGTTTTTGTAGTTTGAAAACAAATTACTTTTATGATTAAAATTGGTTGATGTACAATCTACATTGTACATGAGACCACGCCCATTTTTTGTGGATACTCATTTTTTACTGAATCTAAACAGTTTCTGGTTAAAAATGTAAAAGTTACGATCAAAATATTTTCCCATGGGCGTGAGAATAAACTCTGAAAAATTCAAACCATTTGCTTTTGTATTAACGGTTTTATGGGCATGTTAATAGACCAGTTCCAAAAATGCACTCATTTTGCTCACCAGTGTACATATTGTTAAGAAATTTTTATGAGTGTGTCTATTTTGAAAATTCTAGCGTTATTTTTTCGAGTTATAGCCAGAAAATTTGGATTTTACCGCACTATGCGGCACACAGCTTTTTATTTTAGCCAGGCTTGTAACACTTAATAAGTATAATTTTTGTTAAAACTCTTTTTATAATTTCGATAAATAAAGAAAATAATAATAACCGTGAATCCCAAATAAGTAATTGCTAGTTCTAATTTTTTTATTTAAAACCTAATTCAAACTATGTATGTCGATATCTTTGTTTTTCTCGAAGAAGTCATGTCACACAGTGTTATTAAAAAAATTGCAACTGTGGCCTGAACATTTTAAATTTTTGTATTCACATATTAAATGATTTGTGCGTATACAGCTGCTCTTATTTTGAAGTCAACAACAAGCCCAACAATAGAAAAAATCTATGCGTTTATCTCCAGACTATATCGAACGGAAGTTATTCGTACAGGATATTTGTGACGTGAACCGTTAACACTGGCATGAACGCCATATTTACTTCTCATTTAAATATGCGAGTTGAACAAATGACATTCGGATGACAGCTGTTGTCGTTGTGGTTTTCTGCTGATGGTTCATGGTGGTGGTGGTGGTGACGATAGCGATGGTGTTCATTGTTCCATTTGACGTTTGGTTTGTTAATCAGTTTGGCCTAAGGCACGCAGCAAGGACACGAGACGACATTCAACATGAATAAATGAATTATGTGGGAAATACAAAAAAAAAAATACAACCCCGTCTGTGATTTTTCAAACAAAAAAAAGTCAAAAGGACAAGATGAAACTCTTGATTCTGAGTTTAAGTTTAACTCAAATCCCAAAATGAAAGTTAAAAAAAAAAAAAATACACTCGAGCCAGACGCAAACGTTAGTCGCGTGTTAATCAAGTGTAAATAAATGGTGCAACTGAAAAAAAAAAAAATGGGGGTGATAAGCATAACAGGTTTCATTGAAGACACAAAAAAAAGGTCTCAAAAAATGTAAAAACTGTGTATTTAATGGGATTTTAAATGAATTTTAAACGTTGTCAATTTTTACAAAAGTTTACATTATGAAAATATAAAAGTTACTACATTAAAGAGATACAAATCTTGACTAAAATATAAAAACACCGTTTGCAGGAGCAATGCTATTTCACATTATAACTTGAAGATATAATTTCTTATGCTCTACTGTTGTTGATTTAAATAAATCCCCATTGCTTTATTTCATTCTTTTTTTCCCTAAATTTTAGTATAAAATCAAAATTCATTCAAATTACACAAAATATTGTTATCATGATTTTAAACTTGTTATTGCTGATGTTTTGCTAACACCATCAAATTCTCAAACACAAGTGTCCTATCATACATTCAATGTTCTTTGGGATCCCCAACACAAAACAGGCATTATACAAATTGTCCTTTTACAGCCGCATCCTTGGCCTAAGGGGCTTCCTTTGGTGTTGATGATACCATTATCTTATATCGCTTGGCTGTTGACAATACTTCAACAAAAAAGAGTCATCCCAACAAGCTGTCAACGACGTTACGCTACCGAATGTCCTTAGCGCTGTTGTCCTTATTGTTGTTGTGTGGTAAAGAGAAACCACAATAAAATAAAAAATCATTTTATTGGCTTTAAAGTTCTCTGCCCATCGGAAAAGACAAGCAACCTTCTTAAATAAGTTTAACATTCACACACCCACTTACGCAGTCGGCTTTCGCAAAGGACCCTTCAAATGTTCAAATATCTAAGATGCGATGGTACGCGTGGATTTATTTATTTCTTTTTTTTTCTTTTGATTTTGTAATGTATTTTAAAAAGGGGTACAAATTACGCTATTTGTTTATTTTCTTTGTGTTCATCTTAGCGTTTCTTTGCAACAATTTTTATCTAATCTTGTTTCATATTATTTTTGCGTTAAACGCACATTTCGGCACTTTGAAGGTTTTTTTTTTTCTTGATTTTGCTTAAGAAGGGTCTCATTTGTATTTGACAGCGATTGCATGACAATTTGTACAATAAAGTCAAGGGGTTTTCTCAAACCGCCTTTAAGTCTTTCGTTATTGTCTTTGCTTAAAATATTTGCAAGATTTTGGCTTTTGTTTGAAAGATTAGTTAAGTTTTATTTTATATCTCAATTCTTTGTGCAAAAATTTAAAATTATTGTAGAAATGTACTCGTGTGTATGTAAATTTATAAACTGGCAAAAGCTTCTTTGTGTGCAAAGAAACTTTTAGATTCCAGATATTGCTCTTAAACAAAACAATTTTCCAGGGGGTCACTCTGTAGATCGATTCGTAAATAAATCTGTTCGAATTCAAACAATTGTTACTCTTATAGCGTTTTCTTTTCCCAAAAAATTCTGTATTTTTTCTGCCATCTTTCTGAATGTCAAATTTTTTTCATTAGTTTCGTCCACCTCCTCCTCCACATAACATCAAATCTTACGTAATAGTTCTGCATCCGTGAGTTTTTTTTTTTTGTTTAATCAATACGATGGGGTTGGCCTTATGCTCCTCCTAGGAGTTACAGGAGAAAACATACATACATACAATATGAGGGTAAATTTTTAAGTCAGCGGAATGGGGCGTAAGGAAATAGTAATACATATTTGCTTTTCCTGTGCAATATATTCTTTTGCTACCCTATTGCATTTTTTGGATGATTAGTCTTTTAACCATCTCAAAAATGAAGCTAATCACGCTTTCTAAATTTCCTTACCAAGCAAAGAAAATCTGTTCAAACCGTACTTAAAGATATGTCATCCGTTTACGGTGACTATTGTTCGAGTTAAACAATGGAGTTATTCACGATCTGGAGTAACGAGCTGAGTAACAGGGAAAAAGTGCACTCAGTTACTCTGAATAGTGAGCATACTCAATACTTTGCACGTATATTTGCTTTTTGTTTCTCAAAATAATTTTAGCTGACAACAAAAAAAAAAAATTTTTTAAATGAATATTTTGCTTTCATTAAAATTTTTATTTCTGATGAAGAAAATTGCCTCTCAATCATAAACAAGTTCAAACGTTTCTATAGAAATAGTTAAAAAAGATTATTTTACACTACATAGAATATAGCTTGACTAAAAGGGTAAAAGAGTAACAGAGTAACTTACGTATATTTTATTGTTGTGGTTGTGCACTGTAACCCTGTTACTCTGTTACTCAGGACGTTACTCTAGATAATGAATACCCCTAATGGTTTACAAGTGAACGACCAATCTAGGAGACCACTCCAGAAATCATTCAAGAAGTCCAAAAATTAATATTGGAATATGCCCAAGAATAGAAGACACAGCTTACAGAAATGATTGGATTATCAGAAACAACCATTTAAGTCAGAAATTAAGATTTAACCCCATTAGCTCCCCAGGGGTACATTTAAGTGACCCCTCAGGTGCAATTTTTGTTAATGGTGTAAAATTTATGGCTTTAAAATTACAAAAAGATATCGCCCCAATAATCTATTATTATGTCACGTAATGTATATGGCATTACTTTTGCCTCATTTTGGAAATAAGCCCTTTTGAGAAATAACTCCTCAAATAACAAAATGATTTATTACAATTTCACTGTGGAACAAAATTTGGTCGCCAAAAGTTTACTCGGATCTGACGGTGCGAGATGAAAATATAGGCCAAAATAAAAGACCATTTGGCTCATATTGTTCAAATTGGCTCTTGTTTTCAAGAAAAGGCCGTTTGAATTTTGCACCTTGAAGTATGTGGTTTTCTTATTATATCTCGTAAGTTAATTGAGTTTTATAGCATTTGGTGGTGTGGTTTTGTTTGTCTCGTTCATATCTACACTTTCACTATCAAAGTGATATTTTTCGCCTTTTATGAAATTCGGCTCAATAGAAATCACCCGAGTGGTGGATTTATGCCTTTTAACCTATAGCTGAGATCCATACGAACACTTTGATATAATAAATGTTTCATATGGGCAAAAATTTCTCAAGTGAGCCACCTAAGAAATTAAATGTAACTAGTAAGGGTGGTATCTTTGGCCTGGCCAAAAACTAAATACCCTACACTGCATTTCAAGTACTCGTATATTATTAAACATTTAGTTGATGAATACCATACAATGTACGTATTCTTGTACATACAAGTTTTTAATAAAATAAATTGTTGAATTCTTCAGTAACCTCTAGGAGAGTATTGCTTATAAGGGGAGTGCCACGCCCTCTCCGAGTTTACCTAGATTTTGCCTAGAGCTTGCATTTATTGTTCTGAGTGTTAGAGTAAAGTTCGGTTAATGTTTCTTAAAAAAAATCTTTCAGAATAGCATTTTCAAACTTTCGCTCATATGGGAGGTGCCACGCCCTCTAGTTCTAGTCCTACTTTTTGCTCAGAGTTTGCAATTAATACTCTTAGTATTTGAGTGAAGTTAAGTTGGATTATCTCAAAAAACGCTTTCAGTATAACATTTTGAAAATTGTGTTTATATGGGAGGTGCCACGCCCTCTAGTCCGAAGTTGCCTAGTTTTTGCTCAGAGCTTGTACTTACTATTTCTAGTACTTATGTGTATTTTGCTTCTGTTATTGCAAATAATGCTCTTATTATCACATTTTGAATATATTTTTTGTATGGACGGTAGGCGTGTCCGTTGATCAATTTCGCTCATTTTCAATCCCACGAGCTAGCTTTAACGACAAAGCTAACTCACCAAATTTCATTGAATTATCATGGTTAGTTTTCCCGTTAAAAATATTTCCACGCACAGCCACCCAGCCAGCCAGCCAGCCAGACAGACAGACGGACATGGCTGTATCGACTCAGGAGGTGACACTGATCAAGAATATATATACTTTTCCATACCTGCCACGCCTCCTTCTCTGCGTTACAAACGGAAGGACAAAGTGAATATACCCTGGGTGTAGGGTATAAAAAAGGCTTTAACAAAATGATGTTTTATAACAACTAGTAAAGATTTTGTAAAAATGTTTTTTTTTCAGAGACATTTAGCATAGGTCGGGGAATAAAATGGTGTTTTTGATTTGTAAAAAAATGTTTCATTTATTATTGAAAATCCCTATTTCAAAAAGGTACATAAAAATAAAGCAACTTCTTCGCCTCTGAGAAAACTATAAATAACACTATGCAACAGCCAAATCTTCCAGTGAATCCCACTATCCATTTCATATGTAAAATGGGCTGCTGATTCCGAAAATCGCATTGTTTTTTTTTTTCGTGTCGTTTTCGAGATATCGGTCATTTTCGGTTTTCGGACCAAAAAAAAAAAGATAGTTCGATTTAAATATAAATATCTCAAGAACTAATGTTTGTATTCAAATGTTTTATATGTCATATTAAAGGTAATTAAATAAATTACCTACAAATGATATTCACATCACTTTTTGGTTGGTTTGTTAGTTTCGGCGAAATAAATTGATTTCTAAAAAAAACATTTTTTTTTTTCGAAAAAATTAACAAAAAATCAAAATCAACTGCAGATTTATACAAGAAGAAATAACTTTTTTATATTTTTTTTTGTTTTTGTATCATAGACTATATATTTCTGAAGAAAATAAGATACCACTTAAAAAAATCGATGGGGAAATGCAAAAGTTGTATACAATTCATTGATAAATTACTAAAATGCGTTTTTGCCTATTTTTTTCGGTTTTTTTTTAGTAAACTGTCGATAATTTGAAACTTTTTGTAAAACACATGAGAAAATCCAAAAAATTCTTAAAGTTAGCGTTAAAACAAAATATCCATGTGTCGTCGTTTTTCTCCAGCACGTCAGATTTTTTTTTAATCGATTTTTGAAGTTTTTTAATCCACTGTACATGAAAAAACAAAAATAACGCATTCTTGTGTTAAATCGATGCAAATAACTATATGATCCTTACATTTGAGGTGTATCATGTGTTCAGTAAACTTATGCAGGATATTACGAGGAATATTTTTGTAGACAATTTTAACCCTATAGAGCCCCCACATGTAGGTCTTTTAACCTAAATGTGGGGGAGTCAAAATGACCCACATGTAAGGGTCTTGTAGGTAATTTAATTACCTTTAATATGACATATAATACGTTTCAATACAAACATTGGTTCTTGAGATATTTGTATTTAAATGGAACTATCTTTTTTTTTGGTCCGAAAACCGAAAATGACCGATATCTCAAAAACGACACGAAATAAAAAAAAAAAAATAATGCGATTTTCGGAATCAGCAGCCCATTCTACATATAAAATGAATAATCGCATTCCCTGGGGAAAAAATTTTTACTCATTTGTTGCATAGTGTAATTAGTACGCACTCTACACTTGACAAAAAAACATATTCCAGAAAAAAAATTGGGGTAATCGATATTGGTTCAAAAGTTATTAACAATATAGTGATGTCGTGCAAGTATTTTTTCAGCATTAGAGAAAAACAACGCATCCTACGAAAAAAGTGTATATGACATAAAATGCTTAGAATTATCTAAGGAATACGTGTGAGTTTTTTTGGAACATACCTATCAAATGTTTTTTCGGACCTTTTGAAATATTATAAAATGTCTCAGAAAATTCTGAATTTTGTGTTTCTAGGCGACGCTCTATCTACTGAGCTACTGTAGCACTTTCATTTCAATAGCTTATAGCCCAGGAAAATAAGACATTTTCTGCGAAAAAATTCCCAGTGGAAATTTTTCACCGGAATTGTCTTTATTTATGCATGGTACACAAACTGTGAAAAGTCCATTGCAAAGTCGTGTGCGCATAAAAAGTTATTGAGGCTCAAAGGTTGCTAAAATCAGTTTTTTGCAAATATATTAGCGAGAAACCAAAAAACCGGTTTTTATTGAATATCTTCTATATGGTTACTTCTATGTGTACACATATAGCTTATGTTTTGTAGAACTTGTAATTCTCTACAAATTTGGTCCCATTACTTTTTATCGTAGTACTTACCAATTCGCAGATATCCTTAAAAAACCAGTAATTTCGAAGCCTTAACGGTTATTCAAGAATATTTTTAAGATCATGAGCCGTTCGAAAAAATACATTTTGTACGGTATATAGAAAATTAAATTATCTTTCAAACGGCATTTTAATTTTGTTTGTACAACTTCTCATTGAAGAGTTATAGACTAAGAGCCAGCGCTTGGCTGACCCTCCTTATAGTATCAAAGCTGAATTTTTTTGTAAGTGTTCTTCCAATTGTAGGTATGAACTTTTGTTCTAGTGAAATTCTGAGAGGTGGTGCCTTCGTGAGATATCGGCTTCAAAAGGTCGAAAAAAATAGTTTTTTGCACATATCGCGCTAAAGGTTATATCTACAAAAAAATTTAGTTCCACAATTTTGTAGCTCAGCAAATTTCGTATCGAAAAGTGTTGTGAATTGTTTTCATACGACCTATAGCTTAGGAGATATGGTCCAGTGAAATTCCGATGCAACATATAAAATCCAAAATTTTTTTTTATTCGGTTTATTTTGAAGTTTGAAAGTATGCACTAAAATTCGAGACCGATTTCACTGTCGTTCAAAAAGTTATTCAGGCACAAAGGTCGGTAGCGCTTATTTCTACAAAAAATTGGAGCTCCACAATTTTGTAGCTCAGAAAATTTCATACCGAAAAGTGGTACAAACTGTTTTCGTGCGACCCACAGCTTAGGAGATATCCTATCTTAAGGTATTTTCCGCATACAAGTGTTCATAGTAATATGAATGTTGATTTGCAAATTACTATAACTACGCCAACGTCATAGTATCATGGCTGAATTTTTTGATGGGTACTTTTCTAAAGACTGCTAACTTTTGTCTTAGTCAAACCGTGAGAGGTGGTGCCTTCGTGAGATATCAGGTGCGAAAGGTCGAGAAAAACAGTTTTTTGAACTATGCACCTTTCACACCCAATATCTCGCAAAAAAATTCAGCCATGATACTATGACGTATGCGTAACTATAGTAATTTAAAAATCAACATTCATATTACTATGAACACTTGAATGCGAAAAATACCTTAAGATAGGATATCTTCTAAACAGTGGTTCGCACGAAAACAATGCGCACCACTTTTCGATATGAAATTTTCTGAGCTATAAAATTGTGGAGCAGTATTTTTTTTGTAGATATAACCGTTAGCGAGATATTTGCAAAAAACTGTTTTTCTCGACCTTTTGCACCCGATATCTTACGAAAGCACCACCTCTCAGGATTTCACTGGAACAAAAGTTCATACCTACTATTGGAAGAACACCCACAAAAAAATTCAGCTTTGATACTATAAGGAGGGTCAGCCAAGCTACATAATTGGAGACCAACATTTTTCTGTAAAAGTTGGCATTAGAGAGATATTTGCAAAAAACTGATTTTAGCGACCTTTGAGCCTTAATAACTTTTTATGCGCACACGACTTTGCAATGGACTTTTCACAGTTTGTGTATCATGCATAAATAAAGACAATTCCGGTGAAAAATTTCCACTGGGAATTTTTTCGCACAGAAGCTCTTTTTCCGTCTTATTTTCCTGGGCTATTATTGCTTAGTTTAAATTATTTTAAAAAAACGATTTTTTACAATCTCAACCAGTAAAAATTTAAATATATTCTAAGCAAATATTGCAGAGCACGCTGGTATTTTTTCATGCGACAAGTTTTTACTTCTCTATTCAATAGTTTTCACTGTTTATCTCTGTACTTTTTGAAAATTAAACCGTATATTTTACTTTCTTGCCGTTACTTTTTCATGAGAATTCAGGAAAGTAATTGAATTACTGAAACAAACCGTAATTTTTCATGAGAATATTATCACTTTGTGCTATTTGAAGATCAATTTTTCCAGATCATTTTTTTGAGTGTTTGAGATAAATAACATTTAATCTGTTTTACTTGTATGGGAGGTTCTACGCAAACCGGCGATATTTTGACTACTTTCAGGATGTAGGTGACTAATGGCAAGTAGACTCCCTACAGTTAAATTCAGAAAGATTGCTTTAGTAGTTTTCTGTTTTATAGCGTATTATATTTTTGTGGGCGGTGCCACGCCCTTCAACCAGTTTTCCCAATATAACGGCATATCACATATTAATGCTTGTTTGCAGAGGTAACATCTCTTAAATTTTCATCAAAATTGTCTGAGTCCTTTTCGAGTAACATTGAATCAAAATTTTCAAGGGTTGGAAAGTGGGCGTGGCACTTATTCGATCCTTCCCACTTTTCCTTTGTTACAAGGTATTATTAAGCAGTATCTACACACCCAATTTCATTTAAATACCTTTTAACATTTGCGAGAAATAGCATTTAACATATTTTGCTTGTATGGGAGGTTCCACGCGCAACGGCGATATTTTGCCCACTTTTAGATCAGAGATGTCTTATAGTAAGTAATCTCCCCACAGTTAATTTTGGAATGATTACTTTATTAGTTTTCTTTTTATACCGTATTATATTTTTGTGGGAGGTGCCACGCCCTTCAACGAGTTTTCCCATCATAACGGCATATCACATATTATTACCTGTTTGCAAAGGTAACATCTTTTAAATTTTCATCAAAATTGTTGGAGTCGTTTTCGAGTAATATTGAATCAAAATTTTCAAGGATTGAAAAGTAGGCGTGGCACTTATTCGATCCCACCCACTTTTCGTTTACAAGGTATTATTAAGCAGTAACCGCTCACCGAATTTCATTCAAATATCTTGTACGGTTTGCGAGTTATGACCATATCAAATTTAAAATTTAATGCGTTGCCACGCCCCCTGGTGAGAATCTACATAGTTCAAACTTAGCTCATTCTTCATTGTATGCTAATATCTAACATTATCCGAAGTTTCATTAAAATCGCTGCAGCCGTTTTCGAGAAAAAGTTTTGCCCGTTCCAAACATACATAAGTACATAAAATTTTATCTCGTATAGGAAGAGAAGATATTGGTTCTTGAGATATTTGCATTTAAGTGAAATCATCTTCTTTTTTTAGTCCAAAAACCAAAAATGTCTGATGTTTCGAAAACGACGTGAAAGAAAAAAAAAAAATAATGTGATTTTCGGAATTAGCAGCAGTTCAGACTTTTTTTAATTATTGTAAACTAGTGTTATTTTCTAAAATTCTGCCAAAATTTTCTAATGGAAAGTAGCATTTACAGCATTTTTTGTGAAATAACATAACCCTATAATTCTAAAGCATACTCAGAGAATTGAAAAGATTGCTAACGCTTAAAGCATTTAAAAGTTTGTGCGAAGGTTACAAAAAAAAATTCTATGTTTTTTTTTTAATTTGAAATACAAATTTAAACATAAATCATTTGATATCCATAAAAATTCGTCACACTTGACCATTAAATAATATTTTATGTAGAGCAATAAATCGAAGAAAAAAGTTGGTAATGGCCTTTAAAATGACCTTGTAACTTTTGAGCTTTGTGGTAAGCATGGAATGTCATTATTTTTTTTTTTTTCACAATAAAAGGCTTTCAAATATTAACTTCAGCGTGGACAAAGTTCCATCCCCTAAATGGAAGTAGAGTGTTTGCGTTTTTACTCACACGTGAACATTTATTGACAAACATTATTATTTATGACTTTTTGAGTGGTAACTTTTGAACTTTTTCATAAAATTAAAAACCAAATATGTACACAACTATGTATAATATGTATTTGTATTATATATGTGCAGTAAATAGGGGACTCAACAGGATCAATTCCTCCCCAATGAGTCTACGAAAGGCTACTTTACATAAATACATATATATATACATTTATTTAAAAATACTTGCTATTTTCGAAGCATCAACATCAACATCCTCATAGCTAAGTACATATTTAAAAGGTCCAGAGAAAAGTGATTAATATAAGAGTCCTTTTGTGCAATATAATTAATTGATGCTTGCTAAGAAAGTTTTATTAAAATATTTCCTGACGGGGCCCCTGATTGATTACACTAAAATACAAATAACTAGTAAGTCATTGTATCATTTTGGAAACCATATTTTTTAAACAAATTTGAGGTCGCTGAACATGAAAATCGATATTATTTTTTATTTTTTGCTTATAGCAGTTCCTGAGATATAAGAAAATTTAAATTTTTGAGGTTATAGCTTCATGTATGTATATCCAATTATTTGAAAAACGCCAAGTCCGATCAATTTTATTTTTCCACGATTAAGAAGATTATGATCCGATCAGAATTGACTGAGTAATATCAGGAAAAAGTCTGTTTTTTGTACAAAATTTCATTGAATAAAATAGTTCACGGTGCATTTTTTAGAGTTATAAATATGTATGATATACCAATAAAAACCGTACTTGTTTAGCTAATTCATCGCATATGAAGATGCACATTTTTATAAAAAAACCAGTATCGAGAATATTTCGTTGGGCGTAAACTACAACTAGACATCTACATTTTTGTTGTTTTGAGAAAAACCATTTTTTTATTTTTTTGAAATTCATTTTTTGTATGAGGTTTTGAAATTTTCTGCCTTTGCTTTATTTTTCTTGCATAACATCGGATGAGGTCTACATTTCAAAAAACCGACTAGACCAAGGCATACAGAAGTTTTTTCTGTATACTTATTTCGAAACATAAAATGTAGATGTCTAGTTGTAGTTTTAACCCGACGATTTGATATCACACGAAGAATTTTGAAAAAAATTTCATATGTCAAAAATACTAAAATCCTTTTTTCACAATATCTGGTTAAAACACAACTTGCAGATAGATATGAACTTCGTATGAAATTTAATGTCAAAGTGCCATTTGAAGTTAAGGCATAACTGGAAATTATAAGATCGGCTCCAAATGATTTTTTTTTTATTGTAATACTATGAAGACTGAATTGTGATTATGTGTTTTAAGCTTATAGGCGGGAAGCCGGTGACAGTAAAACTGTACCTACACGGATTTTCAAATTTTTTGTATGAATCAATTGTATATGGTTATAGGAACAAATTTAAGCCTGGTCTGCCAGGATTTATCTTGGCACTAGTAATTTGTTATTTATTTTTGAAACTCGCATTTGCAGAAGCATTTTTGCACTCTCACGGATTTCAAATGTATTGTAAATTTGTTTTAATTTAAAAAAAGTTTGGTGTGCCAACTGATATCCTGCCACATAGGCAGTGTTGCCAAAATGCGGGGAATTCCTCAAAATTGGAGGAATTCAGAATCCGCTTGAGGAATTTTTGAGGAATCTTCATTTGAGGAATTTTTGAGGAATTGTCTTTACACACGTATAGTTCTTGACATTAACCATTTATTAATGGCTTTCTTTATTACTATAAAAAGTGTGGGTTAGGAAAGATTTAAGGATTTTCGGCAATATTTCTCAATAGGAATCAATTAAATTCTTTTATGTGTTTTGACGCGGTGGCTTTCTATTTAAACTTATGTTTATAAGAACAATATGAAACTCTGAAATCAAACTTGCTCTTTTGAGGGTCCGTCAAAAACCACTCTGTTAAACACAATTTGTCTATAGACTAAGATTGATTTTTAAATACATTGGAAATACATTCATATTTCGAAGTCTTTATTAAGATTTGAGGAATATCATTTAAAATTGAGGACTTCTTCTCGATTTTTGAGGATTTTCAAAGATTTTATTGGCAACACTGCACATAGGTCTGGCACACCGATTTAAAGAAAATAAATACAAAGAAAAATCTGTTTTTTTTTTTTTTTTTTTTTTGATTTGACAGAACCTTATTTATTTATTTTGCATACTTAGTGAATGACGGCAGGGTTGAGGCAAACTAAAAGTCCGGTGACCGAATTGTAGCCACATAAAATAGAAAAAACTTAGAAGATTTCATTACAGTTTTCATCATAAAAGAAGTTCTCATCAAATCTTTATAGATATCTTCTTAAAATAACCTTTCCAAATCTTACAATATTAAGAAGAAATCTTGTTGTTTTTCTAGAACATTTCTTATAAAGATTTCTAAAACCTTTCCATCGGAAAAAAAACTGTGGGGTACACAACATTTGTGGTAGGTTAACCTTAGAAACTTAATTTAAGTAAAATGTTTGACCGTCTCTAAATTCAAATATTGACCGCAAGTGGCGCTTCCGGTCTACTTATATTCCCAACAGATGTTTTTGATTTGAATTTTTGGGATATAATGTCCTTGGAGTGGTTAAAAGAAAAAACAGTGTTTAATGAAAATTAATTAATTTTATTAGTTCATTCATTTTAAGTGACGTTAATAACCGAGTTATGTATATATTCAAAAGTTTTTGGGATATATTGTCCCAACCGGTTCGAAAGGGTTAAGATTATTTTCACATAATTTTCAATAGCGTAAATACATTGTTTCTTACTATTATAAGGTTTTCATATAAATGTTTGCAGATATTTTAAAAAGATTTTCTTTATGGTTTTGATGTGATTTTCTTTTTGGATGAAAGCCACAGAGATAGCTTCTTCCTTTTGTTAAACTTTTTGTGGTCATTTTAGCTGTGTGAGTGGAGTAAAATCACGAAATTAATATTTCTCCGTTTATAGCTCAAATTCAATAATTTTCACTTTGGTGAATTTGTCATAAGATCGACTATATCGACGTGTCCAGTGTTTGTAAACTATCTCATTTTTGCTACTTTTCAGGAAAGCAAAAAAAAACAGATTTCAGCTTGATTTTTAAAATAATGTCAACATTATTTCTGAATAATATTATATTTAGGGCTCTTTTTAAGATAGTGTTGCTACTTTTATTCAAAAAATATTGTTAATATATTAACTTAAGAACTAAACAAACTTTTAAAAGACAGGTGTTTTTTCGTAATTGAAGTGCAAACTATCCAATCTCATATTTGAGCAAAGATTTCTTAGAACAAAAGTGACTACGATTGGAATAGATTGAAAATTAGTTTTGCAAACTATGTATTAGGGTCCTCCCCGACACTTCTATGGAGTTTTAGGTCCCTTTGTGCAAACAAATTTTAATATACGAATCGGTAGCAAAAGGTTGAAGAAAAAATTTGGAAAATATCAGAAATGTCCCCGATCCCTCTAGGGGTTTTCGACTTAATTTAAAGATATTTAATGCACTATTCAATAGTAAAATGCCGAAAATTTCTGCGGTGTCATAGATGCAACAGTCGTTGCAATTTTTGAGATTGGATAGTTTTCAATTGACACGACCATGTCCTTTATAATTGATACGTACACGGTTAGAAATTTTGGAATAAATTTTAATACATTTGATCTTACGCGATTCCAGATTTCCGTTTTTTGATAGAAATCGATGCTTCGCTGTTAAAATTACCATTACGTTTTCGAGGATACTTTTATGTTTAGGTTAATGTTTGGTTATAGGTAGTTTTCAGTAGCTTTGTCCGCATATCACTTACATATTTAAGTATGCAAAAAGAGGACAGTAGAGTATCCCCTTTTTTGCCAAGATCTACTTTTGCTGCTCATTTGTGGCCATGCTCGTAAATAACACCCAACTAGCTTTTATACCCCACACCTAGGGTATATTTACTTTGTCCTTCCGTTTGTAACGTATGGAAAAGTATATATATTCTTGAGCAGCGTCACCTCCTGAGTCGATATAGCCATGTCCGTCTGTCTGGATGGGTGAATATGCGTGAAAATACGTTTTATGGGAAAACTGAGCAAGATAATTCAATGAAATTTGGCACACCGCACAGTGGGAGATTTTACACATTTAGTAAAATAAAAGAAGTACTCATATGAATCCTATGTTGCGTAAGCTACACCTGTATGTATGTATTCTCCTTTAACTCCTAGGAGAAGCATAGGGCCAATATGAAACATCTCCATTCGTCGCGATCCCTTGCGATGACTTTGATCTCTTGCCACGACTTTCCCGATTATTGGATTTCCTTTTCCAGCGACCTTTTCCAGTTGGTTTTGGATCTACCACGTCCTCTACTGCCTTGTGGATTCCAGTGTGACCAAATCCATCCCCATTTGCGCAACTTGACCTCGTTTGCTATAGCCCTCTAATTGCATTTTTGATGTAGCTCGGCATTTGATATAGTGCGAGGCCACCAAACTGTTAGTATACGCCTTAAGCATTTGTAAACGAATACTTGCAGCTTGTTCGTTAGTTGTTCAGTAACAAGCCATGTTTCGCACCCATATAACAAAACCGATTTCACATTCGAATCAAAAATGCGCACTTTCGTTTTGGTGGATATAACGGATGAAGACCATATTTTGTTCAGTTGAGCAAACGCGCCTTTTTCTTTTGCTATTCTTGAGGTTAGCTGTCTTTAGATGAGCAATGTTGTGGTACAATTTGAAGTAAATCAGTGAACTGGCACTGACCTTGAAATTTTTGTGACCTTTGCCAGAAGATTAAAAACTTTATCCAGAGGTACGGCAGTAAATTTTATCCAAGATTATTATTATTTTTTTTTTTTGCAAGCTTCGGGAAAAAACTAGGTCAATTCGGGCAAGAGAGCGTGGCACCTCTCATACAAGCAAAAGTTTCCAAATGCTGTACTGACAGCGTTTTTCGAGATAATCGATCCAAATTTTACTCAAACGCTAAGAAGAGTAAGTGCTAGCTCTGAGAAAAAACTAGGCGAAGTCGCACTAGAGGGCATGGCATATCCTATACAAAGGAAAATTAACGTACTTCTGTAGTGTAAGCGTTAGTTGAGGTAATGAAACCAAAATCCGCTCTGAAACTTGGAATAGATAGTGCAAGATCTGGAAAAAATATAGTTGAATTCGGTTAAGAGGGCGTGGCACTTCCCGTACAAGAAAAATTTTCAAAGCACTACAGTGTAGGGTATTTAATTTTTAGCCAGGCCAAAGGTAACACCCTTACTAGTTTTATTTATTTTTTCGTTTTTCCCATAATTACTGCGAGTGGGATTTGCATGTCTTTTACATTTTTTGTAATGGGCTCGTCATTTGTCACACCTATTTGACAATGAGAGAAAAGAAAAATTCAGAGCATGAAGTTTTACTTTGAGAAACATTTCGAAAAATGCCAAAAAAATGTTATCCTGCTGACGTACCTCACATTGATTTCTCCTTTGGGAGTTTCAATTGAAACGTGATAAATTTTGTGAAAAAATAACATTTCCACTCCATTATTTTACTGGATGAAGACACACATAAGTTGCCTCAAGTACACAAATGCCTCCCACTTAAAAAAAATTCAAATAAAATTTCTTTGCCTACTTTCCATAAATTAAAAGCAACTTGACTTGAAATCTTTTGCATGGAAGAATAAAGAACAAAATTATCTCTACATTCACATTTATATACCTATGTACATACATACGTCAGTATGTAATTTGAAAGTTTTTTTTAGGGACCAAGTACGTATGGTACGACTTTAGTAACGCCAAATTCATTGTACCGTTTTCATTTGTAAAATTTAATTTCAGCCATTGTTTCTGTCATGGCTTTTGCTCCACCTTTTATTTTTTTATCCTATCATGTCTTATGGTATCTCTACTATCATTGACTGGCTGTTTAGTGTCCTTTGCTCTGAAACTCGGTTAGGGTTCGTGTGCGCTTCGTTGGTGTTTTGATTACAAGTAGGGGAAGTGATGCGAATGTGGTATAGTTTTCTAATGCGGTATAGTCGCATTTCTCCGACTCAGATAAGAACTTGCCGACGCTGTCAGTTGAACGAAGCATATATAGTGCAGGCAAATTAGGTATTCATTTCTAATTTTGTTGAACATGCACCGATTTTGATCCGACAGAGCTCATTTTGTTCGTAATAAAATTTTGAACAAAACCAACACATTAGTTTTTCCCGCCCTTTCCCCAAAATTTCTTTAGTCCCCCGTGAACCCTCAAAATCGGATAAATTCAATAAAACTGTTCTAAAATGCTTAAAAATGGAAAGTTATGCTGTTCATGAGGTTCTCTAGATTGCTGAATCCAAATATGATATTGGAAAATGAAAAAACTCAAAATGACGCCCAGAAAACTGCGTACATACCCATTTTAAGCACCAAAAATGGGAAAAAATCGTTAGAGGGGTTTTAGCCTAGAAGTCTTGTTACATTGAATGAATTTATGCGGTTGGTGTGGGATATTGTTTTTTATACTATAAAAAGTAAAGTTTACCAAAAACTTTTTTGTGTTTTTGATTTGTTTATTATTTAAGCAATAACTATAAAAAGTTAATACAACTCAAAATTAAAAATATTTGTAACATTTTGCAAACCATTTTTTCTAAACTAATTTGAGGTTGCTGAACACGAAAAACCCAATTATTTTTTATTCCTTTCGGCCGTTCCCGAGTTATTCGTTAATTTCTATTTTCATGGTTATAGCTTCATATACATCAATATATTTCTATGACGCCAAGTTCGATCAATTTTATTTTTCCACGTTGGCAAAGAGTGATTAATGGCGCTTCTAACAAGTATACCAATGATTATGCTTTGAACAAAATTGACTGAGGTATAGCAGAAAAAAATTTTAAATTTCACAAATTTTTAAAATTTTTCACATCAACTTCAAATGAAACATTTGGTTTTTGGCATATAATTTTTTTAAATACTTGTTTTTTAGTAATTTTATTAAATGGCTCATATAATTACAAACATTTTAAGCCTATGTTGAGCAAAATCGAATGAAATTTCCAAAAGATATTAGGGTTTTAGTGCAATAGGGAAATTTCAATTTCTTTCAAAAATTAATATTTATGATACAATCCGCAATGTTCCTCTACAGAGAATGATTAGAAGTTACTTAAACATCTTTAAAGTGTTTAATAAGTGTAGGGTGTCCTATCTGGAGGCTGAAAAATTGGATCTGTTGACTCAGGCCGAACATTTCGAAAATTTTCACATCTTCCTTATTGCACTAAAACCTTAATATCTTTTGGAAATTTCATTCGATTTTGCTCGGCATAGGCTTAAAATTTTTGCAATTATATACGCCATTTAATAAAATTACTAAAAAACAAGTATTTAAAAAAATTATATGCCAAAAACCAAATGTTTCATTTGAAGTTGATGTGAAAAATTTTAAAAATTTGTGACATTTCAAATTTTTTTCTGCTATAACTCAGTCAATTTTGTTCAAAGCATAATCATTGGTATACTTGTTAGAAGCGCCATTAATCACTCTTTGCCAACGTGGAAAAATAAAATTGATCGAACTTGGCGTCATAGAAATATATTGATGTATATGAAGCTATAACCATGAAAATAGAAATTAACGAATAACTCGGGAACGGCCGAAAGGAATAAAAAATAATTGGGTTTTTCGTGTTCAGCGACCTCAAATTAGTTTAGAAAAAATGGTTTGCAAAATGTTACAAATATTTTTAATTTTGAGTTGTATTAACTTTTTATAGTTATTGCTTAAATAATAAACAAATCAAAAACACAAAAAAGTTTTTGGTAAACTTTACTTTTTATAGTATAAAAAACAATATCCCACACCAACCGCATAAATTCATTCAATGTAACAAGACTTCTAGGCTAAAACCCCTCTAACGATTTTTTCCCATTTTTGGTGCTTAAAATGGGTATGTACGCAGTTTTCTGGGCGCCATTTTGAGTTTTTTCATTTTCCAATATCATATTTGGATTCAGCAATCTAGAGAACCCCATGAATAGCATAACTTTCCATTTTTAAGCATTTTAGAACAGTTTTATTGAATTTATCCGATTTTGAGGGTTCACGGGGGACTAAAGAAATTTTGGGCAAAGGGTGGAAAAAATTAATGTGATGGTTTTGTTCAAAATTTTATTACGAACAAAATGAGCTCTGTCGGATCAAAATCGGTGCATGTTCAACAAAATTAGAAATGAATACCTGTTTTTACCTAATTTTCCTGCACTAATAATCGCGTGTAGTTGACTTTTTTGTTAAGAAAAAGCTGTTTGCTGTGCAAGTTTTATTTATCGTCGCTCACTTGTACAACGGCCCTAATTGACATTTTTTTTTAAATCCAGTTTATTACATATTCTTGAAGACCAACCTTATATACACCTGAATACGTAATAAACTTTATATAAAAAAAAAATGTCAGTTAGGGCCGTTGTACAAGTGAGCGACGTTATATTCGTTTAAGGTAAGTGCTAAATTTTTTTTTTTTTTTTATTGCTGAAACCAACGCTCAGGGGATAGCCCCTATAAATGCAATGCACCGTGTTGATTTGTAGAAAAGGAAATAGGTTAGAAGGATGGGGGAGAAGAGGAGTAGTGTCGATGAACATTTTTTTTAAATCTACCGATGTCACAACTGTCGGGAAAAACGCTCGCAGGAAGATTATTCCACAACTTAATCGTACGACCAAAGAACGAATTATCACGATAGTGCGATGTTCTGTTAAACACCGTTGCAATGCAGTAGGGATGGGCCTGATGGGACGCCCGAGTGCTGCGAGAAAATATACGAATTGACGGAACCAGCCCATAAATTTCTCTAGAGCACATCCCATGATAATATCTATAAAAAAGAGTAACACACCCAACGTTACGACGGTGTTCAAGAGAATCAATAGAGGATACAACATTCGCATCCCCAATCAACTTCATCGCACGACGTTGAACTCTGTCTAGCAGCTCAAAAGTAGTTTTTGGAGCCCCGGCCCAGATGTGCGAATTGCACTCTAGCTTAGGTCTAATATAGGCGAAATAGACAGTCCGAAGATCAACAGGAGTGAAGTATTTCTTGCACCGTTTTAGATAACCTAAACACTTGGCCGCTTCTTTCGACACATCGAATACATGATCTGTCCACCTCAGATCAGCTTGAATCGATATGCCCAGAACGTCAAGAGTCGCTGATCTCATAATGTCTACGCCGGCCATATTGAGGGGTGGAGGGGGACAATCCACTCGTCTGTGAGACAACAGACAGCATTGGGTTTTGCTAGCGTTGAATTCGACCCGATTAGCTCGACCCCACTCGGAGATTGTTTTGAGGTCATTTGTGAGTGTGTCATTCATATACCGCCTTTTTCTCACAATCTCCTCAGAGCTTGGACGCTTTTTGAAGCAATAAGAATGACAAATACTGCTGTCATCCGCAAAGGAGTGGATTGGATTAATGGTCGATGACAGGTCATCGATGAAAACAAGAAAAAGAGACGGGGATAGGACCGAACCCTGAGGAACTCCAGCGTTAATGGAGTATTCGCTAGATGTGAAACCGTCTACGACAACACGAATAGAACGGCCACAGCAAAAGCTCGTTATCCAACGAGCGAAGGAATCACCGACGCCATATGCAATTAGTTTTGTTACGAGGGCGCTATGCCACACACGATCAAAAGCTTTAGAAATATCCAGAGCAACAACCATACTTTCACCAAGAAGGTGGACACATTGGTTCCACCTCTCAGTGACGAACGCCATTAAGTCACCAGTATAGCGAGCTCTCCTGAAGCCATATTGGCGATCATTAAGTAATTCGTTGCACTCTAGATAATTCATAAAGTGAAAGTTTATAACGCTTTCCATAACTTTGGATAGCGCTGAGCATATTGCAATGGGCCGATAATTATTGGGGTTGGTAGCCTCGCCTTTTTTGGGTACTGGCTGGATATTAGCAACCTTCCAACATGATGGAAATTCACCACAAGTGTAGGAAATGCTAAATAAATTCCTTAATGGGCGAGCCAGTGTTGCGGTACGAAATACGTGTTTAACTGTGTAAATTCACAAAGTTTCCCATTTTATTTTTATGCTCTATAATTTCTTCTTTTACAATTGTACACATTTTATGGAGAAACATTCTGTAGCCAATACTTCAATAACCAGCATATTTTATAGTATACCACATTACCCTACCATACATACCACATTACCTGCCAACTTTTTAAACACAGCTCTTTTGACTTTTTTCAGATTTTGCTCAATAACTTTTTTTAATGAAATTGCACAAATTTGGCTGAAATTGATCCAACGATTCGCTTGCAAATTCCAAAAAAAAGATTAGGTATACCACAATCGCATCACTTCTCCTATACCCAGCAAACATTTGAAAGATCTAGAATCCTTCAATATTTTTGGGATGAATTTTCGCGATAAAAATTTTCCGTGTATTACACACGGTGCTCTTGAACAGTCGATAGGTTTTTTGAATATGTGGAGAAAGCCTGTGAATGGGGTTTCATTTGTATTGGCTTAGTGGTCTGAAAAATGCAAACCCCGAAATCATAGCTGATCATCCCCGCGAAATATCGCAAAAATACATATCCCATATAAAATAAAAAAAAATCGAAAAAAAAACGCAACAAACAAATATAAAAATAGTTATATGTAATGTATTTTGCAATGCTAAATCCGAATCCGTCCTTTGAATTGCTGTATCTTATGCGGTTTTTGAGATATCTAAGCCTAAACAAGGAAAAAAAGCAGACGCTATTTTTTATTGTTGTGTTTTGGAGCTATATAACAGGACGTATATCCATAAATTCTGATGCAGAAATGGAAAACTTTAATCAATCTTCTCAACTTAATTCAAATAATGTCGATATCTTTATTTTTCTCGGAGATATCCTATCCTAAAAAGTTAAAAAAGTGCTAAAAACGTGTTTTGTCATTATTTCAGTGTACGATATTTCAGAGAAAAATTAAGCTATTGACATTATTTAAATGCGGTTTTAAAGACAAAAATTGCAGCTTTTAAATAAAGTATCGAATTTGGCGTATAAATGTTCTGTATTCAAGTTATATAGCTTCAAAATATAGCAAAAACGGTCTTTTTTCCTTGTTTAGACTAAGATATCCGTATGAGATATAGCAATTTTAAGGCCGGATTCGGATTTAGCATTCCAAAATACATTAAATATAACTATTTTCATACTTGTTTGTTGCGTTTTTTTTTCCGATTTTTTTTTATTTTTATATGGGATATGTATTTTTGCGATATTTCGCGGGGATGATCAGCTACGATTTCGGGGTTTGTATTTTCCAGACCACTAAACTAATACAAATGAAATCCCATTCACAGATTTTCTCCTCATAGCCAAAAAACCTATCGACTGTTCAAGAGCACCGTGTACAGAAGATTCTCTAAACACTTTTCTGGAAGATCATTAAACATCAAACATGGGCCAATTTTTGCGTAAACTCTTGAACCGTATAAAATTGTTTAATGAAAATTAGTACACAGCTACTGACTATCAATAGTAATGATTTTTTGTTTTGGTTCCAAAGCACTTTTTGTAATCAGCAGGATCCAAGGATTCGGAAAAGTCGCACGCACCTTAACATTTTAACACTTTTGGCATTTGGACCACTCTAATGTATGTATGAACATATCTATGTATGTATGTATTTCTTAAAACTTAAATCATCGATTGTTCTTGCATAGTAGTATGCCCAATTGCCTATCACCTCATATATCATCAACCTTAAGGTCCCCAAGGGCTATTTTTCGACACATTCTTAAGATATGAAAAGATATTTTTTATGACACTTCCGTCTAATGATATTTGATATGTAAGAAATATTTTCAGCGTTAAAACAAGTGGTGTCATAAATACTGACCACTGCATTAGACAGAAATAGCAAACAACCCTCCATCTCTTCTCTAGGGAGTATGATTTCTTAAAGCCTGTTAGATTGTTTTTTGCTTTGTTTTTGTTTTTTTATTTGAAGATTTTTTTACGCATTAGCAAAGTGTTTGGGAGACATCTATTTTTATTGCCTACGTATGTTGACTCGATGCCTTAGTGGTTTTTAGACATTTCTATGATATTTTGGATTTCTGCTTTTATCACATCAACATCAATTTTATTAAGTTTAGAAGAGTGTGTTAAATCGTTGGTAGACTTAAATGAATTGATGTAAACGATTGTGACATATTTGACTGCATCAGAGTATTATTTTTGGGAAAGGGGGCAATAGATTTGATTAATGCTCAGTTAATGTTAGTTGTCTGAAACCACAGTGCAAAGGGATAAACATCAAACTTTGTCAGTTTTCTACACTTGTATAGTATGTTGTATACATAAGTAGATGAAGGTGATGGATTGAAACAAAAAAAATTGTTTTTGTCTTATGTTTATTTCTGTAGATTTCAGAACATATAAAAAATATTCAAATTTTTATAAATCAGCAGTTGCACCACCGCTCATTGGATTCAATTTTGTCTTTTTGTTCCCACTTCCACCTGCAAATTCAGCGTACTTATTTTCCAAATATTTAAAAACTGATTCAAAAGCAGAGAATGAGCTCCATTCATGTTTCGGGTGACCTTAAAAAAAAAATTGTTTAAACATAAGCTGATAAATAAATAAACTTACGTAATTTTTCCTTACCGGCTGAGACTCGCTTTATTTCTCCCTTTAGTGTTTTAAATTCTGTATCCAAAGGTTCATCACTTGAAGCCCAATTGCAGGTGATGTCGCCAACAACATCATTAGGTACGGAAAAGTGTGCAGAGTCCGTTAAAGCAATTGCAAAAACTTTTTCCTTAAAGAATTGGGGAAAACGTTTTGCCTGTAAATTAAAAAAAAATCAATTTTAATTTATCAGTAAAAGCATTTAGCTTGGTTTGGTTTGGAATTGATAGGCTTATTTTAATAAAACTATAAGCTACGATATTATCCATCCATTCTATTAAACAGATGTATATTTACTAGGTTCGCCTTGTGGCCGAAATTCGACCACTGGTGGCACAGCATACATGAAAACAAAAAGGTCACATTGTCGTTTCTTAGTGTTAACCCTATCTCCATACCGAATTTGATGAAAATCGATGGTTCTGCTGTGAAAACGTATTTTCCATTTGTGACATCGCCCACTTTCAACATAAAAACTATTTTGTAGTGTGAAGGTAAGCCACACCTTTTCAATGGTATAAGTTAGTTTTACTTGAATCGGTTCATTAAAACGAATGGAAAAGGGACTCAAAGTATTCTGCTTGCGTATAAAAATAATATAGATTATACTGCTTTAAAAAATAATAATTCTGGTGCAAGGAGAGCTCATGTTATTATTTACTGGTGGCGCATCCTCTTCTGTGTTTTAAGTATAACTTGTACGGTAAAAAGTACTTATCATAACACTTTTGTGTACAATGGTCGGAATAATTACACTGTGCTCTAAATTGGAAAAAAAATTAAAAGTTCCAGGTTTTCGCATAGCACATCGTGTTTGGCACACGAAAAAATAATTTTTGATGTTCAAAAAAAAAAAAAAATTTCGAATTTCTTAGATATACTTTGGCATCACGTTCTACATCATGACAAAATATCTATATATAAATAGGCAAACGAAATCGGTTCAGTCCCTGTTTCTATACCTAAATCCCAACCGATTTGCTTGATTTTTTTTTTGTTGGAAAGGTTGTGAGGAGGAGCAGTGCATAGGACTATATTTTTTTTAAAGTGGGCAGTGCCACGCCCCTAAATAGAAAAAACGCTCTCACGGCTAAGCCGCTACATCGATTTTAACGAAATTTAGTATGGAGATAGGGTTATTACTAAGGAACGATAATAAGAACATAATGTTTTTCAGTGGGCGGTGCCACGCCTCTAAATGGAAAAAACGCTCTCACAGCTAGACCGCTGCATCGATTTTAACGAAATTTGGTATGGAGATAGGGTTATTACTAAGGAACGATAATAAGAACATAATGTTTTTCAGTGGGCGGTGCCACGCCTCTAAATGGAAAAAACGCTCTCACGGCTAAACCGCTGCATCGATTTCAACGAAATTCAGTATGAAGATAGGGTTAGCACTAAGAAACGATAATATGAACATAATGTTTTTCAGTGGGCGGTGCCACGCCCTTAAATGGAAAAAACGCTCTCACTGCTAAACCGCTACATCAGTTTCAACGAAATTTGGTATGGAGATAGGATTGGCACAAAGGAACGAAAATATTACCATTATATTTTTCAATGGGCGGTGCCATGCCCCTAAATGGAAAATACGCTCTCACGGTTAAACCGCTACATCGATTTTAACGAAACTCGGTATGGAGATATGGTTAGCACTATATAGCACGATAGCATGATTGATTTTTATGAATTTTGGTGTAGAAAGATGGTGTAGGAGTTACACGCCTCTAAATGGAAAGTACGATATTGCAACTTAGCTGCTGCACCGATGCAGATAACCCAAACCCTAAGGAAGAATATTAAAAGCTTTTTGTGTTTTATCGACCAAGGAAGGTTATAAAAACATTTTCCTTTATTTTATGGTCAAATCGAAATGGTCGAAATTCGGCCACAAGGCGAACTCTAGTCCCATGAATTTTTTCAGATTTTTAAATGCATTTTTAAAGGTGGCTCAAAGCAAAAATATATTTTTATTATTTTTTTTTTTAACACTAATTATAAAATGTCAAACAATTTGCAAAATTAGTTTTAAAGTAACTTAAAAACATTAATTTTGTTGTTTTTTTTTAATGAACTTTAAAACCTACGTTGTAATTTTGAAAAAAAAAAAAATGTACACCTCTTAAAAAACGAAAAACTGCTTTAAAAAGGCGTAATTTAACGGTTTTTCAAAGAAAAAAGTCATCGTGCTTTAAACGAAATGAACAGTTTTTAATTTGCAAGATCTCATTCGAAAGAGCTTTAAAAAACCTTCAAGACAAGACATGTAAAGACTTTTTTGGGCCAGCAGGCTCGATGATATAACGTTTGAAACATAGTGGAAGGCATCTTACGAAAAAGTGCACATGGCATAAAATGCTTAGAATCATCCAAGGAACAAGTGTGAATTGTTTTTTTTTTTTGTTTTTCTTTTTTAAAAAAAAATTTTTTTTTAACGTCATTTTTAATAAATTTTTCAAAAAAAAAAAAAAAACAATTCACATTTGTTCCTTGGATGATTCTAAGCATTTTATGCCATGTGCAATTTTTCGTAAGATGCCTTGCTCTTGAGTAAAAAAGCGTTTTGCCTTTCACGGGGCTGCATCACTATGTTTCAAACGTTATATCATCGAGCCTGCTGGCCCAAAAAAGTCTTTACATGTCTTGTCTTGAAGGTTTTTTAAAGCTCTTTCGAATGAGATCTGGCAAATTAAAAACTGTTCATTTCATTTAAAGCACGATGACTTTTTTCTTTGAAAAACCGTTAAATTTTGCTTTTTTAAAGCAGTTTTTTGTTTTTTAAGAGGTGTAAATTTTTTTTTTTTTTTTGTCAAAATTACAACGTAGGTTTTAAAGTTCATTAAAAAACAAACAAAATTAATGTTTTTAAGTTACTCTAAAACAAATTTTTCAAATTGTTTGACAACATTTTATAATTAGTGTTAAAAAAAATAATAAAAATATATTTTTGCTTTGAGCCACCTTTAAAAATGCATTTAAAAATCTGAAAAAATTCATGGGATATTTTGTCATGATGTAGAAATTTTTTTTTTTTTTTTGAACAGCCCTAATGTACATCAAAAATTATTTTTTCGTGTGCCAAACACGATGTGCTATGCAAAAACAACAAATTTAGCTTTGTTCAACGCTACCGGCGAAGGATGCATTTATGTATATATTGGAGACAATAAATCTTGATAGTGGTTGTCGGATTCAAAGCAGTGGTTTTACAGGAAATATTCCATACCAGGAGGTTAGCCTAAATTTTTTATAAATAAGTTCAATAACATGTTTGCTTTCAGTAATCGGTTGCATAGATGGTACACATTTATGTCTTCAAAGGCCCCGAGAAAATCAGCAAATGTATTTCAACAGAAAGGGTAAACATAGCTTAAATGCGATGATTGTAAGTATAAAAGTATACCTGTAATATACTATCAACAAATTTTCATACATCTGCTCAACAGATTTGCGATCATGAAATGCGAATAACGGCAATAAATCCAAGATACGCTGGATCTTCACATGATTCGTTGGTATGGAAACATTCCTTCAACGAATCTTATTGGAAGAAAGAAAGAGCCGATATGATCCCAAAAAACTAGCAGTTTTTGCAAATGTTTGTGCCGCATTGTACAACATTGGCATTTATTATAAAGTGGAAAATTTCTTCCACTTAGAGACGGAAACTGAAGCAGTATTATACGAAGCGTCCGATGTTTCCAACAACCGCTTGAAGCAGTTGGCAGAAAAAATAAGAGATGGCATTAAGAGTCTCTTTCTGCTTAATTTTTTTTTTTTTTTTGTATGCTTAACACTTCTTTTGTAATTTATTTAGACGATTCATATTTAAAAAACCTTTCTCTTACATTTAAAAAATTCTCCTTGGCATATCCAAATAATCACAAAAAGTAAAATAAAATTTCACTTCTGTCAGAAACATATGAAAACAGAACGATGGACGATACGATATCGATAGGTTTATATGAAGCAAGCTTTTGATGATATCGTCGGACAGTATCGTTCGAACGATGATCGTTTTAAAAGTTACGTGATGAGAATCCTGAACTTTTTTTCGTGTAGCACAGTGTTATTTTGAGAAAATCGACTCGTTTCTTTGCTTAGAACTGTCAACGGTGCAAAAATGATGCTCAAAAGAAAGACCATATTTACACCTTTGCAAGTTAACAAGATCTAAATTTATCTACTTGTTAAAATCCAAACTTTTCCATTTTTTTAATTTTTTTTGTTTAAATTAAAATCCTGTGAATTCTTGTTAAATTTGTTGATAACGATCAATCAGAAAAAAAATAGAAATTGAAAAATAAAGAGCATAGCTCTAATAAAAAATTAATAAAAAATTTTAATTTTAATTGGCATAGCCAATAGAAAATATTTTCCTATTTAAAACCTTAAAATTGGCATAGCCAATACACGAACCCACAAATTTTATTGACATAGCCGATGCACAAACCCAAACAGTTAATTTGCATACCAAATATTTGGAAGTTTACCGTTTGCATTCTTTTTCTGCTGAAAAGAATGCAAGCAAACAACGAATTTTGTCGCCAACTTTGCATAATCACTGTTTTACAGCAAAAATTGTAATTCGAACGCTTCAAATTTATTTCGATTACTTGGTGGGTGCTCAGCTAAAAAATGTAAAAACAAATTTTCGTTCGTGTAGTGTTGCCGTATTCGCAAAAATCGGTTTTTCTAAATACTTCAACTGATATGTAGTCCGATTTCAACGAAATCCGATTTTATTACAAAAATTTTGAGCTCTTGCGAAAAAATTTAAATTAAATTGAAAAAAGTTTTTGGCCTGGATGGGTTTTTTTTTTTTTTGGTGGTGAAATTCAATTCAAGGGCAAAATTAATATGAATTGGCTGACATTTTGTTAGCAATGAATAAAATTGAGCTCTGTCATGGGACTCTTTTCTTAAATACCTCCAATAATGGAAACATCCATCAGGACTATCAAAAGGAAATTTTTTCTCACCAAAAATATTAGATTAAAGGAAAAATAGCGATAAAAGGGCCACACACTTTTTTAAAATTATTAAATTTTTTCCAATCCGTATGTATATTTTATGATGTATTTTCTGCTGACGGAGTGTTGGAGTTGTCGTTTCCATCAGAGTGTATTCTGAAGAGAGCACGACATTTTACCGAATAAATTTCTTGCCTTATTCACACAGCTGATTGGGGTTTTTGGAGTGGTTTGTATGGTCTATCTGAGGCACCATTACTCGTGAAATTTATAAAGAAAACATGCAATATCAAACCATTGCGGAACTAAAAAGTGATGTGCATTAGATTCCGTGCACTAAAATATATTTGAAAAATTAGTGGAGAGTGTCTCGTTTATTTGAGCTAAATAAAGAATTATGGAATTATGAAGGTCCTACCAAGTATTAAATTAGATTTTGTATTGTTATGGTCAAGATTCAATCCACTTTTTGCAGTGCGTCTATAGTAATGTCCAACTCAGAAAAACCGAAAAAACTAAAATCAGATAAAGCGGTACCTCAGCGCACTTTAATTGATTTATTTTTTCTCTCAAAGTTATCTATAGTTATGTCCAGTAGTGTAGCAATTCAAAAATTAAAAGTCAAACTAAAATTGTATATTCAAGAGGCAAAACAAGAGTGGGGAAAAAAAACAAAAAATTAGAACTTTTGCATATGCTGCATTGAATTTTTCGCCTAATCTAAGCAAAAAATTAATGAAGCGTGATTGGTCGAGTTCTTCGGTTTGTAGAAAAATTCGACTGAAGATTCCATATGGTTATGGATGAAACGTATCGAAAACCAACCTACCAATTTTTTGGTTTTTTTTCTATACATTTTCGCCTTGCTTTTGTAATGTTGGTGTTTTTTACTCTAAAACAAGGAACAGTAAGCTCACTCCACAATACCACTTGACACGTGCTTTGTTGGTAGCTAGTAATGTCAAGCATTAACTGTTCAAAACAACAAAAAATTGCAAATTTGTTTCACTTACCAGTTCAAAAGTTATTGCACCGCCATAACTGTGCGCAACAATAGCAACGCTTTCTGGTTCAGATGCCATAACATATTTTTCCCAAACGTATACGGCGTGGGCGGTTGCCGAACCAACCTCAGGAATTGGTGCCCGTTTTCCATTAATTGTTCGATAATTATCATTTGTATTTGTAATAAGAATGTCATAACCAAGTTCTTTAGCACGCTTGATGTATGGAATTTGTGTGCCATGATCAACAGAATTATTAATGATTAGACTGAAATAATATGTATGCTTGTTTTAAAAAACACTGGCAGTTATTTTTTATGCTTTCACATACCTTCTTGCCCATTGCCCAGCACGTACAAAGCCACTACCATGGATTATTACAACTAATTTTTTAGATTTTTCTAGTTTTTGTGGATGCGTAAAAATAAAAGTAGACTGCTCTGGAGGTAGTTCCTCGGGAATATATGTTTTGCTTAAGCCCTCCTGTTCCAAAAGGTCGTACACTATTTCAGGAATTTGCTATAATATCAATTAAAAATGTTTAATTTTAAGTGTAAGAAAATTAATGTCGAGACTTTCTGAACTAAACCAAATAACTTACGACCCGAATTTTTATAAAAAAATGGGCGGATAACCCAGATTTTTATTACTAGAATTGACAAATCGTCAAATCAAAAGTAGCTTTTTCTTTACGCTGCAAAGTCGTAAAAATCAATTTCCGATTTTTGGAAAAAAATTTTTTCCAGTTAATAGATTACACAGGTCGACATGAAATCTGTGTCTTGGATGGGACATACCCTGTAGATTTTGGGTCAATGAATTCGAATCCGCTCACCAAATTTCTCTATTATATCAGATTTTTAACTATCCTAATCTAAAAGTGCAAAAAATGCGATTTTTGTCTCGTTTAAAGGTTATGTACAAACGCGGCTTTATTATTTAAAAAAAAACTATTCATAACCAGGCCTGTTCCGTAATCCGTGTGGTTTCAATTACTTTTCATTGAGGAGGCTTTTTGATGAAAATGGTGAGTCACACGATAAATAGTATTAGTATCTTTTTCGTGGAGAATTACACGGTGTTCTTGAACAGTCGATGGGTGTGATGAAAATATGGACAAGATCTGTGAATGGGGTTTCATTTGCACTAGTTAAGTGGTCTAAAAAATGCAAACCCCGACATCGTAGCTGATCATATCCGCGAAATATCGCAAAAATACATATCCCATTTAAAATAAAAAAAAGTGAAAAAAAAAGAAACCCAACAAACGAATATAAAAGTATTTATTTTAAACTAGAGTTCGCCTTGTGGCCGAAATTCGACCATCATTTAGAGGCGTGTAACTCCTACTAAAGAGCAAACAGTTTTTGATATCTTTCTATACCAAAATTCATAAAAATCAATCATGCTATCGTGCAATATAGTGCTAACTCTATATCTATACCAAATTTCATAAAAATCGTATGCAGTATTTTCGCCGTGAGAGCGTTTTTTCCATTTAGGGGCGTGGCACTGTCCACTGAAAATATAATGGTCACGTTATCGTTCCTTAGTGCAAATCCTACCTCCATACCAAATTTCGTTGAAACCGATGCTGCGGTTTAGCTGTGAGAGCGTTTTTCCATTTTGGGGCGTAGCACCGCCTACTGAAAAACATAATGGTCATATTATCGTTCCTTAGTGTTAACCCTATCTCTATACCAAATTTCGTTAAAATCGATGCAGCGGTTTAGCTGTGAGAGCGTTTTTCCATTTAAGGGCGTGGCACCGCCCACTGAAAAACATGATGGTCATATTATCGTTTCTTAGTGCTAACTCTACCTCCGTACCAAATTTCGTTAAAATCGATGCAGCGGCTTAGCCGTGAGATCATTTTTTTTCATTTAGGGGCGTGGCACCGCCCACTGAAAAACATAATGGTCATATTATCGTTCCTTAGTAATAACCCTATCTCCATACCAAATTTCGTTAAAATCGATGCAGCGGTTTAGCTGTGAGAGCGTTTTTTCCATTTAGGGGCGTGGCACCGCCCACTAAAAAACATAATTGTCATATTATCGTTTCTTAGTGCTAACCCTATATCCATACTGAATTTCGTTAAAATCGATGTAGCGGCTTAGCCGTGAGAGCGTTTTTTCTATTTAGGGGCGTGGCACCGCCCACTTTAAAAAAAAATATGGTCCTATGCACTGCTCCTCCTCACAACCTTTCCAACAAAAAAAAAATCAAGCAAATCGGTTGGGATTTAGGTATAGAAACAGGGACTGAACCGATTTCGTTTGCCTATTTATATATAGATGTATTTTGCAATGCTTAATCAGAATCCGGAATTGGAATTGCTGTGTCTCTTATGGTTTTTGAGGTATCCTAGCCAAACTTTTATCTATAGAATCCGATACAGTGTCGGAAAGTTCTAATCATTTTCTTTAAAACCTTATTTAAATTATTTCGATATCTTTGTTTTTCTTGCAGATATCCTAACCTAAAAAGTTGAAAAAGTGCAAAAAACAGGTTTTCTCATTATTTCAGTCTACGATATTTCGGAGAAAAATAAAGCTATTGACATGATTTAAATAAGGTATTAAAGAAAAAGATAAGAACTTTCAAATATTTTATCGGATTCTACGGATGAAAGTTCTATATTCTTGTTATATAGCTTCAAAATAAAGCAGCAACGGTATTTTTTGCTTGTTTAGGCTGGGATATCTCAAAAACCATATGAGATACAGCAATTTCAATTCCTGATTCCGATTAAGCATTGCAAAATACATTTAAAATAAATACTTTTATATTCGTTTGTTGAGTATCTTTTTTTAATTTTTTTTATTTTAAATGGGATATGTATGTATTTTTGCGATATTTCGCGGAGATGATCAGCAACGATTTCTGGGCTTGCATTTTTTAGACCGCTAAACTATTACAAATGAAACCTCATTCACAGATTTTGTCCACATTTTCATCACACTCATCGACTGTTAATTACATGTTCTACAAATAATGTTGATTTGCATTTACGAAAAAGTGATCGTTTAGGAAATATTCTTAAAAAACTGCAAAAAGTCAAAAAATTCGACTTTATCGAATATTTCCGAAACCGTTTCTTTTTCGTTTATACTTATTTATATTATTTGTAGAACATGTAATTCGCCACAAAAAAGATTCAGATACTTTTCATCTTGTGACTCACCATTTTCATCAAAAAGCCTTCTAAATGAAAAGTAATTGAAACCACACGAATAACGGAACAGGGCTGAACATCTTAAAATATAATTTTTGCTCTTTCGAATGTTTTTGAGTTTTATGAAATATATTTTTCTTCGTCGGGGATGTTAATTTTTTTTTAAATTACGTAAATTTTTTAAAGGATATAGCACAGTTTCAAAGGCTTTACCATAGGTAACGATAGTACGCTATGGCTTTGGAAAATTCATGCAATTTAGCAAGTTTCAAAAGTTAATATCTCCACGATTTGAATTCAGCGTCCAAGGATCTACAAAAGATTACTCTTCCCATCCAAGACTCAGATTCCACATCGACCTGTGTAACTGGACAGTGCTTCTAAAAATACGACTCACTAAGATATTTTTTTTTTTTTTTTTTAAATGTACACTAAAAATTTAGCAATACCACTCGAGTTTCTTTCAAAATACGAACGATCTTATACATAGACTAGCTGTAACAAACCCTGTTTCCGTGATGTCAGTAATTGTGGCACTAATGTTTATAACTTACATCCGCCAATTTCTCGTAGTGTTTCTGATTCTTCACTTGGTCACCTTTGAAAACATCAAAATCAAACGGTTCTTCCCCGGGCTCTCCAGTCACTTTATTGATCTTACGTAGTTCACCAGCTAAATGGGTTTATTATTAATTGAATCGTTTACATTAAAAGCTGGAATTTCCATACCGGCATTGAATGCATATCCAAACTCACGCAGCTTTGCTAAAGCTTGTCCACTTGTTGTTGTTGACATTGTTGAATCAGCCACGTCGAAATTCTTGCATATTAAAAACGAAAGTTTGTTGGTATCTTAATAATATAAAGTTAAATATTTAATAAATCATTCCATACCTGATCTACTTTTTTTTTTGACGATGACACCGACCAAAATGACCGTAGAATTTTTGACAATCGAGACGCCATGGCAACAACAAAAACAGTTATTAAAATCAGCTGTTAACTCTCAGTAAAATCTGTATTCTCCACGTACAAATCGGGTCAGCAACTGAGACCCAGCGAAGAGATATATATACAAGAGGCGCATAGAAGCATTGGAACAATTTTTTTGACGTTTATACTTTTCGCAGAAGCTAGCAGAGAGAGCTAAGAAGTTGAATGGCAACGTATTTCAACCAAAAAGTACGTACAATGTGAGAGGACTTAAGAAACAGAGCGGGAGCGAAACTCAAGTTTATAAAATTTCTCTCTCGCTATGTGGCATAAGTTTCAAAAAAAAAAAAATTTCTCTCTCATACATTGCAGCAGAAATTCAAAAATTTCAATAAAAGTATTTTTCATTTTTCTATGAATATATATATATATCTCTTCGGAACAATACAAACCTCAAAAAACTGCTCCAGTGCTTCTTTGCGTCTCTTGATAATATATCTCTTCGCCACGTACTAATTGGGTCAGATCAAATTCTCCACGTTCAAATCAAGTCTGTCAAGCAGATGTTTCTACCGTCAAAGCTGAGACACAAACCTTCTGTATAATTTGGAATAATATAGCACACAGGGTGTTTTGTATATATTAAATAAAATGATGTATGTATTTAAATTTTTAATCAAAGAAATCTGTAGCGTGTTGACAAAAAAATCTAAATCGATTTATGAAACATTTCAGAAGAGCTATAAAACTGCGCTGAGGCTTCTCAAATGCTGCATAATGTTTTTTTCTCCAAAATACTGCGAAAAAACTTCAAATTTCAAATTTATCGGACTTGGGGGTAATGCACTAAATTTTTAGCTAATTGAACTTTTCACAACCACAAATAAAATTTTTGCAATACCACTAAAGAAACTTAGAGATAACGATAAATTTCTTTCATTGAATTTAATGAAACTTTAATAAAAATGTTCAATAAGTTTTATGAAAAAAAATCTCACTTTCAATGAATTTAATGAAACTTCAATGCAAATTTTCATTAATTTTAATCGAACAAATTTCCACTTTCAATGAAATTTGTAATAGTGCAGGCAAATTAGGTATTCATTTTTAATTTTGTTGAACATGCACCGATTTTGATCCGACATGGCTCATTTTGTTCGTAATAAAATTTAGAACAAAACCAACACATTAGTTTTTTAGCTTTTCCCCAAAACTTCTTTAATCCTCCGTGAACCCCAAAAATACGAATAACTCAATAAAACTGTTTTAAAATGCTTAAAAATGGAAAATTATGCTATTCACGGGGTTGTCGAGGTCGCTGAATAGAAATATGTATTTTTTTTTTTTTTTTTTTTTTTTCTTGGGCCGTTCCCTAGTTATTCGATAATTTCTATTTTCGAGGATATAGCTTCATATACATCAATATATTTGTATGACGCCAAGTCCGATAGATTTTATTTTTACACGTTTACAAAGAGTGATTAATGGCGCTTCTTACAAAGTATACCACTGATTATGCTCCGAACAAAATTGACTGAGTTATAGCAGAAAAAAGTTTGAAATTTCACAAATTTTTTAAATTTTTCATATCAATTTCAAGTGAAACACTATGTTTTTGGCATATATTTTTTTTTTAAACAATTTGTTTAGAAATTTTATTAAATGGCGCATATAATTCAAACATTTTAAGCCTATGCTGAGCAAAATCGAATGAAATTTCCCTACATTTCATTTCAGAAAGATTGCTTTAATAGTTTTCTTTTTAAAGCGAATAATACTTATGAGGGCAGTGCCACGTCCTCCAACGAGTTTTCCTAATATAACGCCATACCATATATCGAGCCCTAACCGCCAAAAAGACTTAACCAACACGATTTCGGATTTTCGTTTTTTGATGAAAACCTATAATTCGTGTCCAAACGCATCTTCTCTACAAATTTCATAACTGTAAAAAGTACCGTTACGGAGTTATAGCAAAAGCAATTAAGACTTAACCGACATTCGAAGTATTTTGTTTATTTTTTTTGTGACTGCGAGTTGTTGGTTGTCTTTTTTTCTTTTTGTGTCAAAAATAATTTGCATATAATGTAATAAAAAGGAAAATTTATTAAAAAGTCTTGATGAGAGTTAATAGTATGTATATGTGACCACAAATGTTTTTTGGTACAAAAACTGAAGATCAGATGGGGAATCTGGAAAAGAAAAAAAGACTTAACTGACAAAACACTGAAAAATAGCCGTTACATTATAAATAGGTGAATGAAACTAATTGCATCGCATGTCTAACACAAAATATAGCTTACATACTAAATTTCACTGTAATAGCTATACTAAATGCATATATTTAAAAAAAACCTTCTCCTGTAAAATTTACTTTTTGTCAGTTAAGTCTTTTTGGCGGTTAGGGCTCTATATTATTTGTTGTTTTCAGGGGTAACATCTCCTAAATTTTCATTAAAATTGTTGGAGCCGTTTTCGAGTATTATTCAAACAAAATTTTTACAAATTTTCTTTTTTATTTAGTTCTCGTTATTTTTTTTATGCTCTTTTGATAAATAAAGTTTTTCAAATTTTGAAACTAAAAAGTCTCTCCAAGCTAAATTAAAACTTTGATGGCATTAGTTTTAAACCAAAAGAATTAAAATTGGCGCAGAGAATATTTTAATACTTTTCTTGGACTTGTTTTAAAACTAGAAAATTATAAGTTTTTTGAATTTTAAATTATTTTAGGATTGTTTTTAAGCCACTTTGGTATTAAAAAATTTAAAAAACTAAATGGTTTAAAAGCAATTATTTTTTGTGATAAAATTAAAACCACCGGAATAAATGTCAACCTTTTTTGGAATAAATTTTGAATTTAATACCAAAGAAGTTTAAAATCAATACCGAATGGAATCAAAAGTAAACTATCATTTTTTACTGTGTAACAAAAATATTTCGAATTGTATGTATTATATGTGTACAATTCAATGTGGCGTTATTTATAGTAGGTATGTATACATATGTTAAGAAAATAAATACAGTTTCACAGAAAAGTTAATAACGTTGATTATAATTTTGTAAGTAGACCAATCAAAACTTTTATAAATTAAAAGTGTAGTTACCTTTGTTCATATGTTGAAAATGTGTTGTTTAATATTAAAGCTGCCTGAGTCCCTCTCTGATATGTAGGGAAAATAAATAAATTAAAATCAGTTGAATGGAATTTATTTTACATATTTTGTCTATATATCTATCATAGAGGGGCTTAGGCAGTTTTGAAGGGTAAAAGGTAAAAGGCGTACTGAATAACTCAGAAGAGGAAGAGAAAAAGTGCGCGGAGACTTTACAAATTTGGAGAGACATTTAAAAAATAACCATGGGTTTTTGTACATCAAATTTAAAAATGACTTTGCATTACAAGTTGAATGTGAAGTGCAACCAGAAAAAACAAAAAAAACTTTGTATAGAATACTCTAAACAAGTAGTTGTGGAACATGTAACTAATTTAGTAGCCAAAGAAAACCTGCCATTTCCATTATTGGACTCAGTGGCGGATCCAAAGGGAGGCGATGGGGCCGATCGGCCCCCCCTCTCAAGCCAAGTGATAAAATTTTTTTTAAATTTTAAGTAAAGATTTTAAAACCATTCTGTTATTATCTAGAAAAGTAGTCAATCGGCCTTCCCTCTTGACAATGCTGGATCCGCCACTGATTGGACTTCGCTTTTTTCTGGACCCAATTTACAGAGGATTGGAAATGAATGTCATAAATTCCCATAATGTAAATTACTTTATAGGCGACAGGCATCTTGAAATAAAAAACGATATTATACAGAGTGTAAAGAAATGTTTAATTTGCCTTAAAATTGACGCTGTAAGTTGCACTGATAGAGGTCTGTTAGGCATAAACATCCAATTTGTAAAAAATACTGAAAATGTTATTAAAACTTTGGCTTTGAACTTAAGCAGTCACACACAGGAAAATATATTGTTGGCGGAGTACGAAATAAGTCTGGATCAAATATATACAGGTAATATTTCAAAACAAGGGTGTCTGCGTTTTCAAATCACTGAGCCAAGCGCATGCAGCGCAGTCAGCGCAAAATTTTTGCTTTTACAACAACTTCAAATTCGAATTACAACAATCACAAAAACAATTTTTTGTTGTTTTTTCATGCCTCGTTTACAACAACAATAATATTTCAACAATTTTAAAAATTTCTAAGGACTACGACACACACAAAAAGTAGGGGTATTCACGCGTTGATGCGCAATGCTCTTGCGACACGTCGTTGCGGAAGTGCGGTTTGCGAAAGTTTGACATTTGTAAAACAACAAACACATTGCCGAAAATTTCGCACTACTTCTGCAATTTCTCAAAATGGAAATATTCAAACTGAACGTTCAGGCGTTAGTGCGTAAAAGACTTGCATTTTCGCCACTGCGCATCAACGCATTGTTTGTTGTTTTTGTTTTTGATGCGACGTAGTCATTGTTGGTGTTTTATATTGGTTCGAGTTCGATTTTGTGTGTACGCAAAAACAGCAACAAAAACGCGAAGTTTTGACGAGCGTGAAAAAAAAACATCAAAAATTATTTCTGTGATTGTTGTACAGAAATATTGATGTTGTTGGTCGAGCCAAAATTGGCTCACTTTTGTTCTACGCTGACACCCTTGTTTTAAAATCCAATTATTTTATGAATAGCAAAAATGAAAAAATTGATGCAGCCTTTTAGCATATCACAGTTGTTCACAAGGCTATAGTATTAATATGAAAAAAGTTCAACGAGTGGCTTAATCTTCTTTTAGTGGACTTAAAGATAATAAATCAGTTTTTGGCGAAGAACTTGAAAATTTTGAGTGGAATAAAATATATTTTGTTTTTTTTCAAAAACAGTTTTCTTTTATCTCTAAGCCACAAGGAAGGAGGGAGGGCGGTGAACTTATTTGTAAAGTAATGATAGCCCAATAAGCAACTACGCCAAGTATCAAGATCACATCAACTTTTTCCAGACAGATATTTAATTTTACTGTACTAGAAGTCAAACTTCAAATCATACTTACAGTAACAACGGATAATGGAAGAAATATGCTTAAGGCTATTGTCTCGCTACAATCTTTAAATGAAAAATTTAGCGGTGATGAACTAGAGGAAAGAGAAGATTTCACAGAAATTGATTCCTTTGAACAAGGTGGAATTCATTTCGTATTAAAGGCAAGACAATTATTGAGAAGGTTAGTTATAACTTAAACCTAATAACATTCCGCTAGAAATCAAAAAAAAAAAAAAAAAAAAAAAAATGAATGGGACCGTCCAGTGGAAAAGGTATCTTATCTTCACTCACAGCTAAAAATAAGAGATACAGTCAATTTTACCGGCTTTCAGTTTAAGATGGAATTCAGTGCTCAGACATGCTCTGAACATTTTACAATTGATTTGAGGTCGATTATTAAATTACAAATACCAATAAAAGCGGTCTTGCCGAAGCTCTACCCTGTAAAAATTGATAATTGACAAACTTGGAACTTCGATATCTACAAACTTGAGTTTTTCAATTTTCAATTTCAAAATGCCATAACTCAGTCTTTTTTGTAGATTCACAGCCTCTCAAAAATGTTGCGAACTCCGAAAAATAGGCAAACATTGAAGTTGTCCACAAATATAAGTCCTAAGCTAGATATGCCTACACGTTGGAGCTCTACATATAAAATGATAAAAATTATTCTTCAGTTAAAGCCGTATTTAGACAAAATACCAGACTACAAAAAAATGCATACACCGGAATGTTCTTGGAAAATTGTAGAAGAATTACAAACAACATTAAGATTTCTTGATGATGCTACTATCAAATTTCAAAAAGAGCAATTAACATTGTGTGATTATTGCAAGGTAAATTTATTGTTGTTGTTTATTCTATCACAGTTACAATATTCAAATTTTTTCAAATTTACATGTATAAAAAATTAATTGTTTAATTAATAATAATAATTTAGTTTTAAACAATGATTTTATGCAAAATAATTTTATTTCCTTTGATAAAATAGATATGGCTTGAAACAAAAACAGAAATTGGCTCTTTAGAAGACACGATTGAACCAAAAGCAAAGAGTATATTAGAGAGTAGAGAAAAAAAGCTGCTTAATAATGATGTCATCAAAGCAGCTATATACTTAGACCCAAGATTCAGGAAAACGTTATCATTGGAAGCAAAATTGGCAACACTCAAGCATATAAAAAAAATTGTCGTGCAGTTGCATGGAATACGAAAAGTGTGATTTATAAAATTTAAATAAAAATAAATATTTTTATAATTTATATTAAAAGAGTACGGAATTCTGAACAGCATTCATCAACACCTTCACAGGAAAGTACTAAAATGAATGAACCTCTTCATCAAATGGAAAGTCCAAATTCAACAGTTTCTCAACGATTTCGATGGTGCTTCATCGGATGAGAGCGACGAAGAGGAAGAATATGTGCGCATTTGTTGCGATGAAGTAAAAAACTTCAACAAAAATTCATCGAACTTAAGTTTAAACATACTTAATCATTGGAAGATTTGCGATTATTTATTCCTTGGTGATGTTGCGCAAATAATTCATGTAGTTCCAGCAACTCAAGTTTTTGCAGAGCGGGCATTTTCTGCACTTAAGTTAATTTTAACAAATAAGAGAACATCACTGAGTGAAGAATACCTTAAAAAGCTAATTTTAATAAAATTAAATTCTTAATTTTTCTATTATTATTATTATATTTTTTTTAGTTTTTCGAACTAAAAAAATAATTTAGCTTTATTTATATTCAAAATAACAAATCTAAGTCGATATGTTACCACCTTTTATTTATTGCATTTTGAACCATTTTATTATTTCAACTGTTTTTTTTTTTCCTGAGTTTTGTTTTAAATTTTATAATTAAAATTTATTACCTTTTATTTATTGAATTTTAAATCAAATTCTTTTTTAAACTTTTTTTTATTATTCTTGCTTTGAGACTTCTAATTAGTGACTGAATTTTTAAAACCAAAATTTGGAAATCTTACTGTATTTTAAGTTAAGTAAATGAGAAGGCATCACTTAGTGAAAAGAAAACCTTAAAAGGCTAATTTTACTAAAATTAAACTCTTAATTTTTCTATTAATATTATTATTATTATTCTTATCATTAACTTTTTTTATTTTTCCAACTTAAGTGCTGAACACATTCGGTGCGAGCTGCGAGTGCGAGAGAAACCCGACCGAGATAGCACGATTTTCTCTATATGTTAGAAAAAGATATAAAATTGAGCTTTTATTAAACGTCATTTATAAAAGCTCTCGCAGTGCGATTGAATTGATTCTATTTTTCTGACGATTTTTAAAAAAGAAGAACAAGACCAAACACAAAAATTTAAATTTATTATTTTCGACTGAATTTTTTAATTTCAATTTGAAGTTTAAATAATTTTGAAAACAAATACGTTTTTATTTTTCGTTTTTTGTTTTCATTTGTTTTCAATTTTCATAAAAAAAAACTTACTCGCAACGAGTTGATTGTGTTTTTACGCACGAGAAAAAGCTCAAAAAATCGTTTGAGCAAAAGCTATTTTCTCTCGCACTCGCAGCTCGCACCGAATGTGTTCAGGGCTTTAAACATGCATTTTGTTTTATTTATATTCAATCACTTGTCAAGAAATCTCACCTTTTATTAATATACTTTCGAACTTTTGAACCATATTAATATTTTAATTGTTTTTTTTTTTTAAATTTTGTTTTAAATTTTTTTAAGCTTTTTTATTATTTTTGTTTTGAAATTTTTGATTAATAACTAAATTTTTGAACAGAAATTTTAAAGTTTTATTGGATCTATCAGATATACATATCTGTGGAATTTTGACAAAACAACCTAAGTCGAGATAAGACAATTCTCCAGGATCTTAGTCCTAAATATAAAATTTAAATACGCTTCTATTGGTATAATCGCCATGTCTCTATGATTTCCTGTTCCAGAGATATAAGAGTGTCCCATAGTTCACGCAAGATTAGCGCCATTCGTGCGGTGAAGTGTTATGAACCAAAAGCAAAAAGTTATTTGACAACTGACACTTTAAGATTAGTGAAAATGTATGGAAAGAGGAGATACAACGCTGCATCAACGAAATTGAGCCAAATTATTGAAAAGTAGTTAATCAGGCTCTCCTGAAAAGTTGCCAATTCCGAATTAGGTTGTTTTGTCGAAAGTCCACAGATTTGTTCAAATTGGATTTGGAATATTTTTTTATGTTAAGAAATACCACATCTAGCTTTGTTGAAAGCCATTTCTGCTAAAAACTTTATAATGTTAAGAACAATTTACTTTTTATAGTAACAAGTAGGTATTTATGTAAGTATGTATGCATATACCTGATTTATAATCTCTTAACCCAATTTGACATAATTAATTAATGTTTGACAAAAGAGAACAATTATTTGCAATAAGATCTTTCCAGAAATAAAATATACAAGAAGGATAACATACTCGTACTAATAGCGTTTCCTTTTCTCGATATAATTTTACACTTTTTCTTCCTCGTGCGAAGGCTGTCAAAATTTCATATTCCTTCAAAAAAATGTTGGACTCTAAGTAGGCAAAAGTGAAACAATTTGGGCCTTTTTTTAATGAAAGTTGAATTTTCAAAAACTTACTTACAAACATTCAGTTTAATTCAAATTTATTAAATTAAAAATGAAATATAAGCAATTGTGAGAGAAAATTTATTTTGTGACATGAGTTGAATTTTTTGTTCAATCCTTTTTTAAAAATAGTCAACATTTTATAAGAGCGAGTGCAAAACTAAAAAAATTTCTACTTCAAACAGGTTATATTTTTTTTGAAAAAGAAAACACTATTAGAATAGAATTACAATCATAACCCTTTTCTGCAACATATGCAGTTAATATTTCTGAATAACTCGGGAATGTTGTCAAACTTTCTGACAATTACTGAATATAATTACAGCCTTAGATTATAACTTTCAGATATTGTATCGGATTCTGCGTATAAATGTTCTACATTCTAGTTATATAGCTTCAAAATAAAGCAAAAACAGTATTTTTTGCTTGCTTAGACTAGGATATCTCAAAAACCATATCGATACCTTAGAGCGCTATAGTCCTATCTCCACTTTTTGCGATTTTGAGATTTTTGCAGTTATGGCATCATTGTGGGCTTCTTTACCGTGTGGAAAACTGTGTGATGTCAAAATACCACTAAAATACCAAAATATTCGATAATTAAGAAAAATCCTATTTCCAAACTGTAATTTTTTCAAGAGCGCTACTGTCCTATCTCCACTGAATATTCAAATAAGTCACATTTTTAAAAAAAATTCTTCGGTTTTTCGCGTGTTTTTCACGTTTCATGACTATTTGCAACATTTTGGTGAACGTATTTGGTTACACCCAAGGCTCTACTGTTGTTTGTCGGAACCAAATAAAATTCAAAAATTCAAAAAAAAAAAAAAAAAAAAAATCGTTTTTTTCGTGTTTTCCACGCGTTTCATGACTTTTTTCGACATTTTAGTGGAAAAAATTCAAAAAATGTACTAAATACGACGATTTTTTCAATAGTAGTGGAATTCTATATATGGGCAAAAGTAATGACACATTATAAATTGGCTGGGATTTCGTTAGAAATTAATTAAATTGGTTAAAAACATTAAATTATGTTAACAGATACTATAGGTAAAAATATTGCATGTATCGTTATATCAAAATAGCAGCCAATCCTTAATAACCACTGTTTGAAATCTTCTTTTTGCATTTCCCAACAATTGGAAAAATGGAGATAGGACTATAGCGCTCTAAGGTATCGATATGAGATACAGCAATTCCAAGGCTTCGGATATGGATTTGGCATTGCAAAATACATTTAAAATAAATACTTTTATATTTGTTTTTTGTGTTTCTTTTTTTAATTTTTTTTTTTTATTTTAAATGGGATATGTATTTTTGCGATATTTCGCAAAAATGAGCAGCTACGATTTCGCGGTTTGCATTTTTTAGGCCACTAAACTAGTACAAATGAAACCCCATTCTCAGATTTTGTCGACACTTTCATCACACCTATCGACTAGTCGCGACTGTTCGAGCCCATTGTGTATAGGTCAGACATTAGACGCCAACCGCCGCATGAACGTTTTTTTATAGCTTTTCCTTATAAAGGCGTTTCCAATAGAGACTTGAAAAATTTTTTTTTTTTTTTTTTGAATAAAACGCAAACCAATTGAGATATTTCAAAAATTTTATTATCGGCTTGAAGTTCAATGAAAACATTTATGAATGGAACTCGACTTCGTGTATATGGCCAACACTGGCACGTGTGCAGCGGTCGATTCATTGGACCCAATTTTCGATGAATCGGCCACACATTTCGGCCGAAACGGCCGCTATTTCGCGTTCAATGTTGGCTCTGAGCTCTTCCAACGTCGTCGGCTTATTAGCATAGACTAATGACTTGACGTAGCCCCGAAGAAAATAGAGGCGTTTAATCACACGAACGAGGCAGTCAATCGACTGGCCCATTTCTTGAGATAAGACGCTCATCAAACTAACTCTTCAATAAATCGATTGTATCGTGTGCTGTATGGCTTGTGGCACCGTCATGTCGTCCAAGTCCACATCTTCCAATTCGGGCCAAAAATAATCGGTAATCATGGCGCGATAACGATGGCCATTCACAGTAACGTGATGATCGTTATCGTCGACGAGAAAATATGGCCCAATGACGTTGCCAGCATGCAAACCGCACCAAATAGTTATTTTTTGTGGTGATTCATGAAGCACATTTGGATTTTCACCCGACCAATAACACATGTTTTGCTTATTGACGAACCCATTGAGCCAAAAAAGAGCTTCGTCACTGAAGATGATTTTGCGATGAAATTCATCATTTTGGCGCATCTACCGCTGCACACGTGCCCGTGGTGGTCATATGAAAAAAGTCTAGTTCCATTCATAAATGTTTTGATCGTACTTCAAGCCGATAATAAAGTTTTTGAAATATCTCAAATGGTTTGCGTTTTATTCAAAAAAAAAAAAAATTTGTCAAGTCACTATTAGAAAACCCTTTACATACTCACATATGTATGTGCATAAATTTTTTCTACCTATGATCACTTGCAACGATTTTACCGAACTTGCATGCGAAGGAAAATAAGAATATACATACGTATTCAATAAAAAAAAATAATAATAACAAAAGCAACAGCAGCGCCAGATGCAGTAGGTAATCCTTTATTTTTTTGTCGTTTGAATGACCACTAACGAAATTTTAAAAATATGGCAATAAACGGTCACAAGGGTGGCCGTAAGTACTTTTGGTCATGTTCAAAGGAAGTATATTTCCACATTTTCCCATCGATTGGTGCAATTAAATTTTTTTTACAAAAATGGGCCAAATACGGTTACTTAGAGGGGTCGGGGACTCCTCTGGTCATGTCCAAAATGTATTTTCAACTTTTCCCCATCGTTTGGTACTTTGTTCGAAATTATAACTCTTAACTATTCAAAATGCTTGCTTCATCCCTTCCGTTTAAAACATAAGTAGCAAGGCTGGTTTAAAGAAACTCTTTTAGTGACCCTTAATAAAATTTTCCGAACAATCTTTTTTGAAATCTTAATCCATTAGTTTCTGTTTTTAAGGGTCTTTTTGACACCTTTTTCTATGAAACTTTGTTTTAATTGTTTAAGGGTCATCAAAAATCGTTTTCTTTGGATCAGTCCTACTTCTTATCTGGACTTCAATATCTACTAAGTGTAAAGTGTAAACTCACAGTAGCACTGTATAAATACAAAGTTTTAAGTAAAAAATCACAGTACCACTGTGTAATTGCTCCTGTTGAAATTCAATGTTGACCTACTGTGGGGGTATTTCGTTTCAATCATCTATATACATTTTCATGCAGCAATATTTTCCAAGGTGATTAACTCTATGCAGCTTATTAGGATTTTACCTATCAGAGGTTTTGCCTCGCTTTTGTCTCTTAGCCTGAGGTTTATAATTCCTCTATCCGACAGTTCGCATAATCTGATAAACGTCTAACTGTGGGGATAGTTACGTGTTCACAACTCAAATAGGAGTATTCGATTGATTTATGGGGAAAAAATTATTTCTATAAAATTATGACATAAAAAAAATTGTAAGTTAAAAAAACCATGTAAAAAAGGACATGAGTGTTTCTTTGCGCAATCGATTAAGATTTGGGTTGACATCTCCGATTTTTATGAAAATTTGTGAAAAGTTAGTATTTGACATACGAGTACGTATAACTGTGGTAAAATGATATTTCGAAATTCCAAAAAAAATCCAAGATACTCACATGTTTGAAAATTCATAGCTCCTCGGATTTTGATCCGATTTTTAAGAAATTCTCAGGGTTAGTGCAAAAACAATTTTATTTTAAGTGAAAAAAAGATTTTTTTCCTTTTTAAAGCCAATTTGGGGCTTGGTGCACCCTTTTCATTTTTTTTAAATATTTTTATTTAAAAGAAAATTTAATTGTAATTATTTACCAACCGTGGTATCTTTTACGATTATCAAGCTATGAATTTTTGAAGATGCTTAATGTTGTGTTTATCATGAGTCGTTGGTGCACGTGCGCTACTATATAGGTTTGCCACCGTCCGGACTTTATTTTTTTCGGTGGTAACTAGTAAAATTTTTTTAGAATATTTTTAGAGAATATTTTAACCCATGATAATATGTTAATATGTTCTAAAAAATTGTTCCATGCTTGATTTCACGTTAAGTTATGTGAACATCTTATATCGCCTTTTAAAAGGCCTTTTAGACCCTTTTTTCCAAAAACTTGGTTATAATGGGCTAAAATATTCTTCAAAAATATTTGAAAAAAAATTTACTAGGGGTCACCGAAAAAAATTACCGCCCGGACGGTGGCAACCCTATATAGAAGCACACGTGCACCAACAGTCCATGATAAATACAATATTAAACATCTTCAAAAATTCATAACTTGACAATCCTAAAATATACCACGGTCCTGAAGGTTATAATAAAATTTAATTTTAAATAAAAATATTTTAAAAAAATGGGGGCACCAATTCCCAAATTGGCTTTAAAAAAAGAAAAAAGCTTTTTTTCCACTTAAAGTAAAATTTTTTTTTCAAAAGCTCATATCTTTTTACATTAACCCTGAGAATTTCATTAAAATCGGATCAAAATCCGAGGAGCTATGAATTTTCAAACATGCGAGGATCAAGAAGACAAAAATCAAAATTTTTTGTGACAAAAAACCTAACAATATTGGTATCAATCGACAGGTAATTGTATCAATAAAATAAAACCAAAATATTTAAGGGAAAAACTCAGTTTTGGCTATGCTGTGACAAAAGTTTAATCGGACTTCTAATGGCCACCAACTTGGATTTTTTTGGAATTTCGAAAAATCATAAATATGAAACAAATTTTTATATTAAAATTTAAATTTTTCAACTTTTTACATCGATTTTGAACCACTAAATTCGAATTTGCAATATATTTCTCTGAAAGTCATGTAGTTTTGAATAGTACCCTCAAGGAGCAACTGCATGTTAGTTAAAAATATAACATTCATGGCACCAGCAGGTTAAAAAAGTATACGTACGAATATGACCTCCGCAACGCAGGACTACCCCATATCTTTATATTTGGAATAAGTTCAATAAACCGCAACACTTTTCACCTCGTAGTTTAAAGTGGCTGTTTGCGAGTGATATATTTACACGTTTCGTAAACGAGAATGAAAAATACAAATTGAAGAGCTTACGTTCGTGTACCAGCGTGAGTGCACGTTTCCGAAGCATAAACAAAACCCTTTGTGGTTAAGCCACATACAATAAACTTTGTGTAATGGTTATTTTCAAAATTTATTCATAAGTTTTTCATCACAGATTTGTTGTGTGTACTTTGCCATACATACAAAGATTGACTGTCTTATTATTTACCACCTGAACTTGATGAAGAAGAGGCTACACTTGCATTTCCACTGCTAGCAGCAAAAAGCTTCTGAATATTCGCAAAGAAACTCCAAATCATGCCACCAATCCTACCAAGTAGCTCTAAAAATTGGAAACCTGTGCTCTCATTGACCATCTCACGTTCTTCTTCAGTTTCAATTGCTGCAGAATTATTATGCTCAGTTTGATTAGAATTACCGTTTGGACTGACCAACTGATGATGATGCTTGGAGTGCGAACTGTGGTGGGACGATGAAGAAGTGCTATGATTAAAATTGCCAAAAGATCCATCGCGCACTGTGTTCAAAAGATGTTTGACTGGTTCTAAAACAGGTATACTTTGCTTAACTCTATTCCAGAGCGGATCTGAGGCATTCAATTGCATTGAAGACTCGTGCTGAATTTCATTTTCGTTGAAATCGTTCGAGTTCTCTAGTGTATTTTGCATTTGGTCCGGAGCATCATCGCTTAATTGAGTAGATTTCGTTAAAATACTCATAGACGCAGTATCATTTGATGTGGAACTTTCGATATTGTTATCGAGATTTGTATCAAATTGCTGTACCAGACGACCGGCTAAAAGACTTAATGCCTCATGTTGCACTGTTTTGTTATTACGATTTCCCTCAATCTCAAATTCCGGAAATTCGTCATGCCTTTGTTTAACCCTCTTTTGCTTTACAAAACTCACAATATGAGTTGTTGGTGCTGACGTTGTTGATGGAAATGATTCTGCTGTCAATGCAAATAACTGCAAATAAAGTAATAGGAACGCAATTAGTGGTTAATTAGAAAGATATGTATTCAAATGCTATAGAAATTTTTATGTCGTTGAGTTAAAAAGGTGAATCGTAAGTTTAATATTATTGCAATTTAGGGTGAATATTAAAATATTAATCGATTTGGGGATCCGCATTTAAAAATATATATGTATGTACATTAGGCCGGGTCAAAACTTTTTGCGGCAAAGAGTATAGCAACAAAAAAAATTTGCGCCAAATTCTACAAAAATTTGCCCAAAACTCAATATCGAGCCTCCGAAAATTACGTTGAAGTTTTGATGTAGTACTTTAAAAAAAATGTGAAAAAAATTAGTAAATTGTGCATGGCGGTTATGAGTGCTCATAGTAATGTGTTGAGTTTTAAATTACTATAACTCAGAACGTTGAGCCACACGTTTATAGTAGAAATACCTATTTATAGGGAATATTACTTGCACTACAAGCAACATATTGCTTCAATTTCGTATAACTCATAGTTTAGAAGATATTTTTTCAACAAACCTGAAATTAAGAAAAAACAGTTTTTTTCAAAATATCTCCAAAAAAGTTCGTTCTAGAAAAAAAATTTTTCATGCATTTTTTCGTCCGACTTACCGTTCATGAGATATCAGGATTTGAAAATCATTCAAAATTGAACATTGTACTATGCACACTACTATGTTTAATTCTGAATGGGCAATTTTTTGTAGAATTTGCTGTAGATTTTCATTGGCAAAGTTTTTTAGAATTTTCCATAGATTTTTTGCCAATTTTTCCTTCCGAACAAATTGACCCGGCCTAATATAAAAATTGTAGTTCTACAACAACATACTTTTAGTTTATAAAATTAAGGTGTTTGCCACCCTTTAAAGATTGGAAAACAATATCGCAAATAATACGAAAAAAATATAAATAGTGGAGTCAATGAAGCCAAAAAACAGGCAAAATGAGGAAGTCCTCTAGAACAGCTCCGATTTTGATGATTTTTTGTAAAAAAAAATTTTTTTTTTTTTTTTATTTAAAATCAGAAACATTGTAGAGCCCCGGTCGGAATTACATAATTTTTTAAACAATATTTAAAAAAGTTATATTTTCATAGAAAAAAATTGTTAAAAAAAATAGTAATTTTGTATGTATTTGGCGATTCTTAATCCGAATCTGGCATTAAAATTGCTGTATCTTGTATGGTTTCTGAGAAATCTTCTCTTAATATTTAATATTACTCGAATACAGATTTTGATGAAAATCTAAATTTTCAATGGCTAAAAGTGGGCGCGGCACTTTTTCGATTTTGCCCAATTTTTGCTCATTATAAGGCATTGATAGTCAGTAGCTGTGTACTAATTTTCATCAAAAAATTTTATACGGTTCAAAAGATATGGCCAAATCAAATTAAAAGTTTGCGGTGGCGCCACGCCTTGTCATAAGTACATACTAACTCAAAGTCCATTTCATTCTTTAGTATATGCTAATGCAAATCATTTCCCAAAGTTTCATTAAAATCGCGATAGCCGTTCTTGAGAAAAACATAGCAACAGTTTTTATATACACAATTTTAGACCCTATAAGAAGAGAAGACACCATACAAGATACAGCAATTTTAATGACAGATTCGGATTAAGAATCGCCAAATACATATAAAATGACTATTTTGATTTTTGAAAATATAACTTTTTTAAATATTGTTTAAAAAATTATATAATTTCGACCGCGCTCCTAAATGTTTCTGATTTAAAATTTAAAAAAAAAAAAAAAAAAATTTTTAAAAAAAAATCATCAAAATTAATCCTGTTCTTCAGGATTCCCATCTAAAAGGCTTTATTGACTCCACTAATATTGGAGCCTCTGCAAAATTCACTACATCGAAGAATGGTTATTTAAATTGATTCGTACGATACTGAACTATTTGTCCAATATGCTTTTTTGATTCATTACACTGTGTTTATTTGCGATTGCTGAATACGGCAAGGTTTGGGTCCCGAGTTATTCTTGCTCTAGAGTGCCGAAAATTTTTTTTTTAGTCATATGGCGCTTATGCAGACAGTAGTGTTGTTTACTTTTCCCAACGAGTAGCATCGAGTAACCCTAATCTTTTTCTTTAAGCTTTACCGTCCAACTTTTCCAATTGGATCATAACTTTCCGATATATTTTCAATTCTATTGCATCACAACTCTATGTAAACGACTAAATTAAATTTGTATGGTATTGGATACCTTTGCTGCAATTCATAATATCTCGAAAAGTAATGATTCAATTTGAAAAGCAACTAGTAAGGGTGTTACCTTGGCCTGGCTTAAAGTTAAATACCCTAAACTGCAGCATATTGAAAATTTTTCTTTTTGAAATGTTATTAAATTAAGAACCTCAAAAACGCTTGCACTAAGCATTTTGAAAACTTTCAATGTATGAGAAGTGCCACGCCTTCTGAATGAACCAACTTTCTCATCATATCTTGCATTTCTTATCCTTGTGTCTGAGTAGAATTTGGTTGGATTATCCAAAAAAAAAAAACGCATTCAGTATAGAATTTCGAAACCGTTGACCGATTTTGCTCATTTTCAATCCCACGAGCTAACTTTGATGGTGGAGGCAGTGCACCAAAATTCATCGAATTGTCTTGCTTAGTTTTTCCTTGAAAAATATTTTTGCGCACAGATAACCAGCCAGCCAGACCCAAATGGCCTTATAGATTCACGAGCTGATACTGATCAAGAATATATTTTCTTTTACATTTCTGCGACTTCTCTTAGGAAATAAAGGAAATTAAAGGAAATTAACGACACAATTAAATCGTAAATAAAAAGAAAATGACCGATTATTAATTGTTTTTTGTTTTTGCAATGATTTTTGAAATTTATTGCTATTGGAGAATCTATTGCACTGATTTTTTAAAAATGGAAGTTTTAATGCAATTTTTCAATTTGCATTAAATTAACCTTACATTGGTAGTTTTTAGGAAAAAGGAATGTTCTTTTCAACCAGGAACTTCTAAACCATACCCTTCCCCACCAACCAACACAACCACCCCACCCTTTTTTATTTTCCTTCTTGTTCCCCCGAGGCTTCCTTTAATTGTCCTGGTTGGTTTCCATTTTACTTCATCATTTCATAATTTATATTCTAATTTTTTTCCGTAGGTATACACCCTTTGGAGGACTTGAACCTGGATCCAAACATGTTCCGTGATCGCACTTTAACGAACTCATCCAAAGCAACCATTATTGAGTAGCTGTAAATTTATTATATCATAATTATTCTGTCATACTGTTTAAATTAAGGTATGTCAAAAGGTCACCTGTTGAACGTTGCTTTCTAAAACCATATTGATGGTCACTAAGTAAGCTATTTTTTTCTAAATAACCCATGAGATGGTGGTTCACTAAGCTTTTCATGACCTTTGAAAGTACTGAGGTTAAAGCTATAGGTCGGTAGTTTGAGGGACAGGTCTTATCACCTTTTTTCGGAATCGACTGGAAATGCGCGAGTTTCCATCTCTCCGGAAATATGCCTTGACAATAAGTCAAATGAAAAAATTTGCGCAGAGGTCTGGCAAGGGACAAAGAACACATTTTTAAGACTAGAGGTGAGATCCCATCAGGCCCTGAGGATTTGTTACTTTTGAGATTTTTAAGTACCTTAGCTACTGAACGGGTTCGAAAATATAAAGGCTGCAAAAAATGTTGGACAGGGCTTGGGTTGGATGGGGTGAGAGAACTGTCTGGTAGCGTAGAGTTAGCTGTAAAAGGTTCTGCTAGCAGATCGGCTTTTTCACTTGGATCCGTAATGTTTCTATCATCAAAAATTAGAGCTGGTATTGCCGAAGATGTTGAACCTTTAATTCTTTTAATGAAAGACCAAAAAGATTTGCTGACCTTAGGACATTGCAATATTTTTTGCCTAACTGATTGGTCGCGTAGAAATTTGGCGTGTCTTAGAATGGCCTTACAGTCATTTCTAGCACGTAAAAAGAGGAATCTATTTTTTACGACCCTTGAGCCTGAATAACTTTTAACGCGGGAATGATCTCGATATCGATATTTGAAATTTGTTTTAAAATACCAAAACAAAACAATTCCAATTGAAAAATGGCTGGTTCTAATTTTTTGATTAGAAAACTAATCACTGGACCAAAAATTTATATTTTTTGTCACTTTCTCTCTAAAAACCTTCATAACTGCTTCTAAATGGTATCTGATGAAATATTTGATGGTCTATATTTTAAATAAAAGCCAAAATCAAATAGCGTTTTTACTATTTTTAAAATTTTCGGCAATAAACGCGAAATGAAAAGTAGGTTTTTTTAAAAGATTATTATTAACTCTGTGAATGGTTGAAATTGAGCTAACCTACAGAAATTGTCATTATAAATGAATATGAATTAATGATATTATAAATGAACGTGTACGTGTACATGTACTAATTAGATTAATTCTATTTTATTTCAATACATATTTTCAATTCATAAATATTTGTTTAAGTTTTTTGGGTAAAAGATCTTCCTGGGGGGTATGAACCCCCAAAACCCCCGTGCGCACGGGCCTGCCATTTATTGTTATAACACAGGGTTTTGAAGTTGGCGTTTTTAGTCATTTTCATGAAAAGGGTGTTTTTTCAAAAATTTATAGCTTACACCAAAGTTTGTAAAATGATAAATCTAAATAACTGGTCCCAAAAAAATATTGCTTCGCCAAAATTTTTTAAACTTAAAAATACTTTTAAATTTTTTTAAAAAAACCCCCCCCCCCCTAAATGTTTTTTTTAAGTACTTCAAATTGAAGCATAATTTATAAGCTTTAAAATGATGTATGATTCTAGATGGGATTCGGTCACTAGATGAAAGTTTTTGGCTTTTGATATGCCCGGCCTAAAAATCAACGTATCCAAGACTAAAAGCATGAAGTTAAACGCAAACAGATGACATCACATTTAGAGCTGGCAGTGATGATATCGAAAACGTCGATAGCTTCTCGTATTTAGGCAGCATTATCTCCATGGATGGTGGAGCAAAAGAGGATATCAACTCAACTCCGTTATATCCACCAAAACGAGATTGCGCATTTTTGATTCGAATGTGAAATCGGTTTTGTTATATGGGTGCGAAACATGGCTTGTTACTGAACAACTAACGAACAAGCTGCAAGTATTCGTCAACAAATGCTTAAGGCGTATACCAAAGGTGTGGTGGCCTCGCACTATATCAAATGCCGAGCTACATCAAAAATGGAATCAGAAGACTATAGCAAACGAGGTCAAGCTGCGCAAATGGGGATGGATTGATTACACTCTCCGGAAACCACACAGCGAAGTTTGTCTGCACGAAATAAGCTCTGACTTGAATTTCTCATGCTCGGTCGGTCTTTTCCACCATGAGCGTCTCGGAATCAAATCTTTTGGATTTTTTTTTACTTATTATGAACAATAGACATGCCCGTCTAAGCCTGCATTTAAAATTTGATAATATTTGTATTAGTTTTAAAGATACAGTGTTTTAAAGTTAAAAAAAATTACTGCACGAAATAAGCTGTGAGCCACTGTAAGCAACTGGTCCCATTAATTTTTAAGTGTTCTTTTTATAAAAAAATATTACTTCCCAGTGTGCCAAACGGACTCGTTTCGGATCCGTAACGGGTTCATATTTTCGTTATTTTTATCCGTTACGGAATCCGTTACGTATCCGTTACTGATCCGTTTGCGGGAAGGATTCCTAAAAAAAAAACGAATCGGTTTTTCTTCTTTTATGGATCCGTTTCGAACCTGTAACGTACATCAAAAACGAATTCAAAACGGATTCGCTTTTAATAATGTTAATGCTGCTTATAAAAAAAAAAAAGAAAACAGGGTGAAGCGCTTATTTTTAATTAAAAAAACAAAATAACAAAAAAAAATCTAGCCCGGCCGGGAGTCGAACTCAGGCTCCCGGGGTATTACTCTTTCATACACGACACGTTAGACAACTAGGCTATTGACCGATATGATGTTTACTTAACTGATGTAGACTTATTTGATGTTGAGATTTAAAGTTTGTATATTAAACAAATTTCTGTTGTTTTTTTATAAGTATTCTGTGTTGTTTTTCTTCCCATCTTTTGATAAAAAATGTTATATACTCAAATTTGGAATCAAAAACATTTTTTCAAACAGAGTTTGAAAAGTTTACAAAAAATCATACGCAATAAAATAAAAAGAAAAAAAAAAACAAATCAAAAATATTTTTTTTATCATAAAAATTAAATAAAGCAAATCCGTTTTGAGTTCGTATTTGAAGTATTTACGGAATCGAAATGGATTTGCCCAGGTTCGAATCCTACCAGAGGTGGATTTTTACCCTTTATTTTTCTTTCTTTTTTTTTTATTATTTTTTAATTGCTAATAGGCGCATCAAAACGGTTTTTTTCTGTAAATATACAGCATTAACATATTTAAAAGCAAATCCGTTTTGAATTCGTTTTAACATAAGTTTCGGATTCGAAACGGGCCCGCATTGCGGAATTTAATTTTTTTTTATTCGCTAATAAGTGCTTCAAAATGTTTTTTTTTTTTATCTAAACAAAGCGTTTTGAATTCGTTTTTGATGTACGTTACGGGTTCGAAATGGATCCGTTACCGCGGATTACGTTTTTTATACCTTTATGAACTCGTAATGGATTCGAAACGGATCCTCATCCGTTTTTGTGCACATTTTTTAAACGCAAAACTCTTTGTTTACTCAAGAGGAAGGCATCTTTTGAAAAAAGTGTACTAGGCATAAAATGATTAAAATCGTCCAAAAAATACGTGTGAAAGTTTTGGGAATTTTTTGGAAAGTTCAAAAAATTTTTTTTTTCTTTGAATAATTTGAAAAAATTTTCAAAAAAAACAATTTTTCAATTTATTCAAGCATTTTTTGCTTAGTACACTTTTTTCGTAAGATGCTTTCCTCTTGAGTAAAAAAAGATTTTTGCCTTCCGCGGGCGTTCAGAAGCCAAAAACTCCCATTTATCGTCCGAATCCCGTCTAGAGTCATACATCATTTTAAAGCTTATAAATTATGCTTTAATTTAAAGTACTTTTAAAAAAAAATCTAATTGGGGTTTTTTTAAAAAAAAATTCAAAAGTATTTTTAAGTGTAAAAATTTTTTTCACCATGAAATAAAAAGAACACTTAAAAATAAATGGGACCAGTTACTAACATATATCAATTTACAAACTTTGGTGTAAGCTATAAATTTTTTAAAAAACACCCTTTTCATGAAAATGCCTAAAAAACGCCAACTTCAACACCCTATATTTTAATAACAAATTGTACTAGGACCAAATCCTCCCGGATTATTTTCTTGCACACGGGATCTACCATATTGCCAAATTTGAGCGAAATCGGAGACAAATTTTGAGCTGGTACACTTGGCGTGTTTTGCTTCATATATAAAAGCAATTTTTAATCTCATATTTTTATGATTTTTTTCTATCAAATTCTAAAACCATTATTTGAATCATTCAGAAACCGGTTCTTGCACCGGTACAAGTTTTCGTTAAGTGGTTCGAACCACTGAGCCGATTAGTTTTCAATAAATTTCAATGTTAGAACATTTTGATTTGATTACACCATTAAAGTTCTTCACAAATATATTTATTACATAAACTCAATAGAATTCAATCTCTATCCAAACTAATTTTTTTTTTCTCCACTTACTATAGAAATATATCCAATCAAAAATATTGGCCGATTTTCAAATTCGAACATTTTATTATTATTTTTATTTTTATTTTTGACGACTTCTATCTTTACAAAGCGACGGCAATGAGGGTATAAAACAAACTAACCGATTTGTAAGCAATAAGCCAAGGGACAACTACTTCGTCAAATAATAATTAATATTATTTATTCAATAAGCGTGCGGTAGTCGATTCACATTTTATGATGTTGAAAATATTTTTTTTTTTTTTAGCTAAAACAATGACCAATAGATTAAAGCTCAGCTTTATTGCAATACCAAAATAATTCATGGTTAACTAGTGCACTTTGAGTTGGAATTTTAGTAGAGGACAATAGCATGGTAATAAAATACAAAACGTAAGTAACATGTCCATAATGAACCAGAAATAATGAAATGTAGCCAGCATACTAATGATAGGTATAAATAAGTACATATTTCTAAAGAATGATTTCAAATTAGTGACGAGTATAAAAGTAACAGTAATATGATTTGAAACAAATAATAATAATAAATCATGCAAAATCATCCGATGAAAAAATGTGACTTGTAATACTGCAATTTAAAGTTTTCAACTTATCAATTCCTTAATAAGAGTATTATCTTTGGCCTGGCCAGTGAGATATTTGATACATCTAGATAGCATTAATCAAAATTTCAACGTTTTCCACGAAAATGAGTTTTTTAGATTCTTCTAGTTCAATTGAATTCCGGTTTAATCATTGGTATATGAAGATCTCTGTGAATGGACTCATTGTAAATAAACCAAGGTGCTCCAGATATTGACCTTCGAATTTTTAACCATACAATTTGCCATAAGACCAGATGGGTTTAATGATGCTCCTGCATAAGAAAACTTTGTACTCCAGGTGGACGGAAGAGCAACTATTTATTAACCAGTGCAGGCTTGCAGCATTTAGTCTGAATTAAGTTATTTTGGCTTCAATATGTTTACTCCAAGCTGATATCAATTTTTAAAAAGTGCTGATGCGGATGCTAATACTGATATTTTATGGAACAAAATATAAATACTTTCCAGTTATTTTTTGCTTTTCTTTTGAAATAAAACTTAATCTTTGTTTAATTACACAGTGCACAGCTTAACCGATTTTGCACTTTTTCACTGAGTTAGAAAGAAAGATTTACGGCCTTTCCAAAAATATATACTATAGCTTTAATCTAATGGAAATATGTGGAGATATTTTAGAGGAAAGTTAGAATTTGGAAATTTTTTGTTTGTTTTTTACAGTTTAACGTCTTATTTAAGCAAAACCTTGAAAGGTAAGGCATATGGGGAAATCTCGGTAAGTGTGGCTTTCAGTGTGAACAGGTTTCGGTTCGCCGAGTGAGCATCGATTGCATTTCCCACCCATTCTAACCTGTCTGTGACACTTATTGGATGATGCTTAATACAAAGACATGCGTGTGCTACCGCCTGGATGCTTTATTTTGAAATTCTTTTGTCGAAATTCGAGCAAAATCCACAATTTCTGAGTGTAAATTGAACAAACCGCTTCCGTTATTGAGCTATAACTTTTGAGGCGGTTCAGCGGATTCTTTGGGGCTTTCAGGATCTTTAATATGTGTGCTTAGACGTAAGAAAAACCGCATCCCGTTGATGTACCTCCGGTAGAACACTAGAGGTGGGTCTCCGAAGTTGTGTTGGTTTCAACCCGAAATCTGGTAATTTTTGGTTTCTAACCTGCTGCTCCGGAAGCGATTGTTTTTTCGCAATGTTCCCCATGAAATATTTTTTTTTTCAATATTATAACTAAAAGATCTGGCCAAGGGTGTGCCACTTCTGTTCGGTTGTAACAGACTTGAGAAGATGCTCAAATGGCGATTTTTCACGCGAAATTGTTTCTAAAAAAACGGTATTTTGAGGGGCACAACTAGTAATGAGCAAACCAAAACCAAGACCATAGAAGTCTTGGTCTCGGTCTTGTTCTTGCACATTGAGTCTTGGTCTTGGTTTTGATATTGAGTCTTGGTCTTGGTCTTGATCTTGCTCATAAAGTCTTGGTCTCGGTCTTGGTCTTGGTGTTGAAAAAATTTTCAGAGATATTTAGTAATCAAAATTGCAAAACCATATTTTTCCAAAGCAGTGGGGTTTTTAAGATGCCACAATTCAAATCGAGAGATGATTTTATCTTCAAAACGGGCGTGAAATAACTTTTAACTATAAACTAGCAAGACTGAGCAAGACCAAGAACAAGACGCAAGACCAAGACTAATTTTGCTCATCACTAGGCACAACAACCCGGTGGTACAAAACAGTCTCAAACCTTGCGTGATCATTGGATCTAGGGCCAAGTAATATGTAAAAAATCCCTCTCCCCCCCCAGTACAAACTTGAACAATGGCGAAATTCAAGCAAAATCCACAAATTTTGAGTGTTAATTGAAAAAACCGCTTCCGTTTTTGAGCTATAATTTTTGAGGCGGTTCAGCGAATTGTTTGGGGCTTTCAGGATCCTAAACATGGCTGTTTAGACGTTAGAAAACCGCATCCCGTTGATGTGTCTGATTCGCTTAATTCAATGCATCACCCTCAAAAAACGATTTTTGAAGATATTGGGGGGGCGAACGAAAAAAGCCAGCAACGCAGGCTGAAAAAACTTCAAATATATCTAAAATTGATAATTCGCGGTTCAAAATAGGTTGCCACATGTTTGAAAAATAACTTTTTTTTTCGAAAAAGTTACACTTGCTGAGATTTCCCCATATATATTTTATTTTATTCATAAAGGACATACAATTTTAAATAAAACGAACCAATATTTATTAAATTTGGTTAAAAATTGAAGATGTTACTATTTTTTTATAAAATTTTACTTTATTCGAAACTATAGTTTATAGCGTAGAAAAAAAGCATAACTAGCGTTGTTAAATGAGTTTCTACCACGTTCGTGAGAATTTATCCACGTTTCGCTGCTGATTTGGATTTAACAACGCTCCAAGATCATATTTGTATGGTGCGTTGCTAAATCACTCCCGAACGTGGTCGCCAAGCGTTGTTAAATCCAAATCAGTAACGAAACGTGGTCAAAACCCCACGAAATGAAGTAAAATCCAAATCAGCTACAAAACGTAGTCAGAACACTCACGAACGTGTTGGAAGCTTATTTCAAAACAAATTAACTTTCAGTCAGCCACACAATAATGGCTGAGTTCATTAACGTCCGCTTCTATCACACGACAGGTTCCAGGTTCAAATCTCCCCAAGACCAAACTAAAAAATTTTTATTTGAAGCAAAAATTGAAAATTAAAAAAGGCAATAGGTAATACCGGCTTCATTGTAGCCCAGGAAAATAAGAATTTTTCTGCGAAATAATTCCAAGCGAATTTTTTTCGCCAGAATTATCTTTATTTATGCATGATAAATAAAGTGTGAAAAGTCCATTGCAAAGTCGTGTGCGCATAAAAAGTTATTAAGGCTCAAAGGTCGCTAAAATCAGTTTTTCGCAAATATCTCGCTAATGCTAACTTTTACAGAAAAATGTTGGTTTCCAATTTTGTAGCACAGGAATATCATGCAAAAATAAAGACAATTGCGGTGAAAAAAATCCACTTGGAATAATTTCGCACAGCAGCTCTTTTTTCGTCTTATTTTCCTGGGCTATTGTTGTTGACAGGAAAAAATTAGAATTAAAAAATAATAAACATTTTTATTTTTTTTGTATTTTATTTAGCAACGCGCGTTGTCACTCACGAACGTAGTTGAAACTCATTTAGCAACGCGTTTTGTTAAAACTGCTGCGAACAAGGCATGCTCAAAATTTGGGTCGCAACGTTGTTAAAATAACCACGTTTCTGCCACTTTTGACAATGTTGTTTTCTCTGTGTAATAAAAAATGCTTGCCCAATCTTTCCCGTATAATGAAAACGAGCTTAAGTGATCCTGAGTACAATTTTGCTTACAATATTTTTTTATATCATCTTAACCCATTAGATCCTGTTTTAATGGGTCTTTTTGACAATTATTTCTAAAAACTTGGTCTCAAAAAAAAAATCATTTTCTATAAATCAATCCTTCTACTTATCTTTAAAATCGAAAAGATCCGGCAAGCATTTTTTATTACATAATAATTATAATTTCAAGTAAAGTGCGATGTATAAAAAAATCGTTATAAATATCTACAATTTTCAACTAATTTTGATAAATAATAATAGACTTCATTGAAAATTGTATGCTCTTAATGAAATTAAAATTAATAATAAATAAAATAATAAAATAAATTAAAATTTATACACAGAAAAAAAATCTGACGATAAAAATAAATTTTGTATTCTATAGTTTTTCCAATTTTCTATAGGAAACAACAATTCAAAATTTCAAAATCAGCTTTACTTTTCTACAGTTGAATTCAACTGTACATTTTGTATTCCATACATTTTTTTTTTTTCACATGAATAAAAGTTTGAGCTGTGTTTTTAACAGGTTCATAAAATTCTCACATTGTTTAAGAATAAATCAACATAAGTTTGCTAGAGTTGTACTGATATTTTGCCATTTGAAATGGTGCCGCCGTAAGAGTTGTTTCCTACAATTTCAACGGCTTTTTGGAAACGGCTAGTTACATCCCTTCTGGAGTGCTAACTATTAAACCGTTGCAAAACAGTTTTTACTATTTTGTGACAGTTTATATTGTTAGCTGACCTTTCTAGAAGGTTATTTTTACTGTAACTGCTTTGAATGGTTTCTAAACCGAGCAAACTGTGAATTTACAGAGTTCAACGGTCCAAATACAAAAACTCCCGGTTGGTGCAATTTATATCGAAAATCTAGGTTAAATTAACTGTTTTCACAGTACCTAAACATTTTAACAGGAACTGTACAGTACTATTTTTGCAGTAATTTTACTGGAATGCACAGTCAATTTAACCTTTACTGCGGGTTGGTGCAATTTCTATCGTTAAAATCGGTTGGATTGACCGATATTTTTTTTTTCTGTGTATATCTTACCTTTCAAATTATTGCTTAAAAAAGACGTCAAACTGCAAAAAACGGAAATGTTTTTTCTTACTTCTAACTTTCCTTTGAAATTTCTCCAAATATTTCTATTGAAATTAAACTATAGTATATATTTTTAAAATGGCCATAAATTCTACTTTCCAAATTAGTGGAAAAATGCAAAATCGATTAAGAAATAATTGAGCTACAAAAATTTTTAAGCGTACAAGTCACCCAAAACAGTTGTTTAAGGGAAACTTAAGATTTTGAGAGTGTATTACAATTTTAAGTATAGGCATGCTATGTACTCGACTAGACCAACAATATCTGCAAAATCTCATGCAAAGTGCAAAATCACTGTAGCACTGTGTTATTAGACTCTAACATATTCTATGATTATGAAAATGTGAAATAGTATCGAATTTGCTAATTCAATTAGTAAAGAATACAAATCTTTTCTATGAAATGTCGATTTGGAATTGGTAAATTTCAGAATCAGTATTTTGAACAATCTCATAAACGAAAGTTTAACATTTGTAAATTAAACAAATGATTCTCCATTTTCGATACACAATATTTTATATGAAAACAGCAAAGTTAAATCAAAGAATAGCGGTTCTATGATTTGGCAACTCGAATGTTTTGAGGTACTAAAATAAGTGTCACACTCACTTTTCAAATATAAGTTTCGCTTATATCACGTGTACTGAGTTGCGAGCGTATTTTTTTATATTCCGATTTTCCGACCGTAAATCGATTTTTACGAGTTTTAAAATTTTTCTGAAGACATTTGTCAACATATTTGATATCCTTAAAAAATCACTTACATATGTAAATTAGTATACACACAAGTTGTTTATTTATAGTATGATTTATCTAACAATTGAAAATTTGATTATTTTTTAGTTAGAATTTTAATTTATTTAAAATCATCAAAGTTGAACAAACCACGATTATGGTAAAATGGAAATATATCTTTCATTGCCTTAACAAATAAAGGATTGGTATAGGCGCGCATTCTAAATTGATCACCAAATTCATCCTTACGCATAAGGGTATGAATATTGCTATCCTTGTCAGTTGGTAATAAAACAACAACCAAATGATTGTAGACAGCAAAGAAGGCTGAAAAAGCGTAAATAATAAAAAACCTGTCGGTCGCCAAATTATTTCATATAACCAACCATAAAATGTGTTTTCTTCCTTGTACATGGACATCTGCAAATCTCTCAATTTCGGAAAAGGCTTTTTATATTTTAAAGTCTTTAAACACTTAACTAAGTGTTCATGATAAATTTCGACAAAGTGATCGAACTCTTTTATACGTATATCATTGGCAGCTGAAATTGTTATAAAAAACAGCAAATCTTGAGCTGGGCTGCCCCATTTGCAAATCTGAAAGTCAACCAAAATTAATTCATCAATTTCGCCATTGGAAAAGTAGTTCTGCATTATGTTGCTTGACCAAAAATCACCATGATTCAAAACATTAAATGCATCATGGTTTGTTTCCAAATTACGTAGACCGCAATTCCAAAACTGTTCAAATGTGGGCTGTAAATTTGTTGAATTATTAATAACATTTCAATTAAAACTTTGTAATTCCCTACAAATTTCTCTATATACTTTTCTGCATCTTTTAAGCCCCATGTAGACATAGCTTTTTTATACGAGTTACACCTAGTGTTATACGGCGTTTGGCGTGATTCTGGTCCGTGAACCGGATCTACAAATCCCGTTTCATATTCAGGTGGGAAAGGTCCATTGCGTTGCACCCAAACAGCTGAAGCCGCATGAAACTCTGCTAGCTTTTGTAGAGCACGTCGCATATGTGCCATATCATATCCAAGTAAGCGATCAAAATTTTTAAATGATTTTTCTTTCAGATCTTCAAACACCATGTTAATTGTATCATCAATACATTCAATAGAGAGGCATTTTGGTGCTAATTGAATATTAAGACCAATCTCTTCATACAATGCTTCAAATTCTGGTATATACTTTTCATACATTTTCTGTTCTTTTGGAAAAAGTTTGAATTCTTTCAACATTTTCCCACCTTTGTCGTCATCTAACATTGTTTTTAAAACGTATGATTTTGTTTTTTTACTGCCATCTATTTTGTTTTGAAATAAATAAATTAAATGTTTAAAACGCTTGTTCCGATGAAATAAATCTTTACCTATCATTTCCAATTGCATACAAATGCGTACCATTACGGAGGTGAAATTCTCGCCAGGTGGTATTGCGGCGATTGGAGTAAACTCCAGAATCTTGGCATAATTTGGTTCATCTTTCTGCAGTATTGGACTAAAGTAAGACTCATTTATCCATTCTGGTATATGTAGTTCTTCATTTGGATTTATAATTTTAGCAACTTCGGGCATGGCTGGGCTTTTTTTATTATTATTTTATTTTTTACCTGATTGCACGCAATCTGAACACCAACACAGCTTTTCAACAACTAAAATTAATTTGAAAGGATCAAACTTTTAAAGCAATATTTTTCAATATTTGTTTTTCGTTATCACCTAATTAATATTAGTTGAAAGCAGAGAGAAACAAACTCAAATTGAGAGATAATTTGAGGCCTCGCAAAAAAGTTTTTACGCTTTAGCCCAGTTATCCATTCCATTTTAGCATCTTCGGGCATGACTGGGATTTTCTTTATTGTTTTACGTGATTGCGCGCAATCTGAATACCAACACAGCTTTTCAACAACTGAAATTAATTTATGGCAATCAACGTTTAACAGCAACATGAAACGTTTTTTTTTTATTTCATTATCACTTAATCTTATTTGTAAACCTAGAGCAATACATTTTTTTTTAACAAGTGAGAATGAAAGAAAACGGCTTTGCAAACATACTTTTAGCTTTTTTTTTTTAACTGCACTTCATCTTGGGAGAACGTAAGATGACTGAATGCAGCGCTTTCCTTAATTCGAAGCAAGGATAAATAAGGATCGTGACGTGATAAAAATAATTCAAATTCAGTTTCAAAATAGGAGGACCTAGACCCCTGTTGGACTCATTACTGAAAAACAATTGAACGCATAAAAGGATCAGAACAGCATGATTTGTATCCAAAACTTGAAAACTAAAACAAGGAAGGATTCATTACGTTTCTCAATATATTTCCTTAAATGTAGTCAGCCCTATTTATAAGGTAAAGGTGATCTTTTCGATTTAAATGAAAAGCTTTATAGAGGCGAACCATTCAGATCTTGTTCCGTCTGTAGTTTAAATGAAATTGAACACTTTAACATTTTTAAGACCGCCAAATAACATTATTTCGGTAAAAATGTACCAACTTACACATTTATTTTGAATTTGCTAAAAGTAAAAACCGCATTAAGCTTTGCGAGCTTTTAAGCAGGTCCCTGATATATAGAAGAATTTCGCTATAAAACTAGCATATTACACAGAGCCAAAACTACCACATAAAATAGAATAAAAGTAAGAAGGTATCTCTATGGTTTTCATCCAAGAAGAAAGTCACATCAAAACCATAGAGAAAATCTTCTTAAAATTTTTGTTGACATTTATATGAAAACCTCGTAATATTAAGAAGAAATCTTATCGTTTTCAATACGATTTCTTCTTGAAACAAAGTTTTCACTCCTTGAAAATTATGTGAAAATCTTCTTCATTTTATGAGAAATCTTCTTGAAAAACAATGCGATTTCTTCTTCATATTACTAAATTTTCATAGAAAAGGTGGTTCTAAGAAAATTTCCATATGGTTTCAATATAACTTTCTTTATGGATGAAAACCATAGAGAAATCTTCTTACTTTTGTTCCTTTTTATGTGGTCGTCATTCGGCTACCAGGCCTTCCATACGCGTCTTTTAAATGTACAATTGGAGCTTTTCGATGACGACCCATCATATTTCATTCATACCCTACAAATTAAAAATTCTTTTCAAAAGTAATTGCAAATAGACGAAAATCCAGCGCTTGGCTGACTCTCCTCATAGCATCAGAGTTGATTTTTGTTTTTTGAGGGTGTTCTTCTAAAAGTAGGTACTAATTACACTGTTCGACAATTTCGAACTTTTTTTAAAACACATTAGAAAATCCAAAAAATTCTTTAAGTAGACGTTAAAAAAATACCCGTTTCTCGTGGTTTTTCACCAGCACGTCATATTTTTTTTATCGATTTTTGAAGTCTTTTTATCCACTGTACATGAAAAATCCAAAAATACCGCATTCTTGTGTTAAATCGATGAATTTAACTATATGATCCTTACATCTGAGGTGCATCATATGTTCAGCAAACTTATGCAGGATATTACGGGGAATATTTTTGTAGAAAATTTGAACCCTGTACAACCCCAACATGTGGGTCATTTTTGCCCTTTTCTTAAAAAGGTACAAAAATGACACCTAAAACAGGGGAATGTTGAGTCAGTATGTACTACAGAAATACTCGCTATAAAATTACACTACTAGTTGCTGAGCACTAAAAAATCAAAATTTCATCCCGAAGGCAAAAAAATCGTTTTAGTTTCAAGTCGTCTACATCAGTTAAATCATGATCATCCGACTCATTGTCTAAATTATTGTTTCACTTTCCCTTTATTTTTTGTAACACGGTGTTATATTTCTAATTTTTTTTTTTATTGAATTATGCCAAATACCGGTATTTCGGTATCGAATTTTTGTCCGGGATCCCGGGATATCGGTATTGCATTTCCTAGTCAGTAGCATCAAAATATCTTGTAGAATGATTGAGATATGACCAGCTAAAATTCAAAATTTATGGCGGTGCCACGCCTTCCAGTGGGTAACTACAAAGTCGAAACTTGATTCATTCGTTGCAGATGTGCATACATAGTTGTATAAAGTTTCATTAAAATGTTTCCATTTTTAAAAGAATATATCTCCTAAGCTACAGCCATGGCCAAATGTATTAGCAATTGTAATGCAAGAATGAAATATACAAGCAATTAAATAATTTGTTTTAGCGCAGTTACATAGTTAAAACCCTGACATTAATGTCTCGGGACTCGCAACCGGAATATTCAGGATTATGATCGGATGGCTTTATTTCAGCTTTGTTTTTTATCGAAACTAGTTGTTTTTCAAGACTTTACTTGGTTTTTCTTAACCCTTTCGACCCGGCTGGGACAATATATCCCAATTTACATATATATATTGTCCCAGCCGGGTCGAAAGGGTTAATATTCTACTTGATTTTAATTACCAGTATTGATTCCAAGTAAAGTGGCATCACTCGCTTCAAAAAATGCCCCATTTAACATTTACGTATGCACCAAACTTTTCGAAACCGCGCTTCAGGCATGTGACGAAATATATGTATTAGGGTGGGCCAAATTGTATGGAGGAAATTTTATCGACCTCGGCTACCCCCCTATGTGAAAGTTCATTCAATTCTATGAATATTTGCCTAAAGAACTATATCTCTGCGTTCAACTTTAGTTCGGCGCATTATTGATCGAAAATTGGACCTTTCATCAATATTTTTTTTTGTTTTCATACTAAATTTTAAAAATTTTTATAAAGACAAAAGTAATGTCATTATATGATTTGGCTGGTATTCTGTCAGTAATCAATTAAATTGGGTTCTGTTTACATAAAAAGTTTACTTGATAGAGTGGAATTGATGCTATATATTTAAAAAAATGATATGGGTCAAATAGCCGATTATTATGACCGACTTTCAAAATAAACAATTCATATTTTTGGATGAATTTTTTCAAACAAAATACCAACCTAGGCTGAAAGTTCATTCAATTTTATGAATATTTGCCCAAGGAACCATACCTCTACGTTCAAGTTTAGTTCGGCGCATTTCCGATTGAAAATTTTACATTAATTTTCAATTGAAAATGCGCCGAACTAGGTATAGTTCCTTGGGCAAATATTCATAGAATTGAATGAACTTTCAGCCTAGCTTGGTGTTTTGTTTGAAAAAATTCATCCAAAAATATGAATCGTTTATTTTGAAAGTCGGTCATAATAATCGGCTATTTGACCCAAATCACTTTTTTAAATATATAGCATCAATTCCACACTATCAAGTGAGCTTTTTATGAAAACAGAACGCAATTTAATTGATTACTGACAGAATACCAGCCAAATCATATAATGACATTACTTTTGTCTTTATAAAAATTTGTAAAATTTAGTATGAAAATAAAAAAAAATATTGATGAAAGGTACAATTTTCGATCAAAAATGCGCCGAACTAAAGTTGAACGCAGAGGTATAGTTCCTTGGGCAAATATTCATAGAATTGAATGAACTTTCACATAGGGGGGTAGCCGAGATCGGTTTTGAAATCGGCCCACCCTAATATGTATTATATATGGGGCGTTTCACCGCCAATTTTTCCAGTGATTATTGTTTATCCCGTTGTCTTTTACGTATATACCAAATTGTGTTCCATTGTATTTAATAGTTTCAGAGGAAGAATCATATTATACATATAGGGGCGTGACATCGCCAATTTTTTCAGTGACTGTTGTTTGTCCTGGTGCCCCTTAAGTATGTACCAAATTTTATTTTTCTTATTTCTGATAGTTTCAGAGGTATGATGAAACAAATTTTATAGAGGGAGTGCCACCGCCTATTTTTTCACTTATAAACTTTCTCCTGATCGACGATAACATCCTTGGTAAATTTTACCAGTATCAGATGGATAGGTTTCAAGTATATTCATATTTTATGTATACATTAGGGTTGTCCAAAATCCGAAAGTGTTAAAAAGTAAAGGTGCGTGCGACTTTTCTGAATCCTTGGATCCTGTTGATTACAAAAAGTGCTTTGGAACCAAAAAAAAAATTGCGTTTAGATATTCCGCAACGAGCTTGAAATTACTTTTTTAGGAATTTTTGGGTTTTAGAGTACTTTTTTTAATTTAATTGTTATATCTTTTTAACCAGATAAGGTACTTGAAAAAATTAAATTGGATTTCTTTAAAAATATTTTGAGCCATATTCTGCATCAATAATAGTTAATCTACTCTTTCCCAATTTTTTTTAGCGGCACTTTAAACTTCAAAATTTGTTAATTTTTTGGGGTGTTTGCACTTTCAAGAAAAGATTTTTTTCTTATTTTGCTCTAGCGATTTTTTTTTTAAATTTTTAGATTTTTATGCATTAATTTATCTTTAAAATAATTTCAACAACTAAGCTATTAGTAACAGTTTTACTCACTAAAAACAATTAAGTATAATTAAATTTAATTAAAAACTATTAAGGGTGTAAAATTTGGCCTGGCCAAACATTAAATGCCCTACACTGCAGCATTTTAAAAATTTTTCTCATATGGGAGGTGCTACGCCCTCGTGTCCAAATTTGCTCAGTTTTTTCTCAGAGCTTGTGCATACAATTTTTAGTATTTATGCGAATTTTGGTTGCATTGTCGTGAAAAATACTCCTAAATTTGCATTTTGAATATATTTTTTGCATGGGCGGTAGGCGTGTCCGTTGACCGATTTCGCTCGTTTTCAATCCCCCCAGCTATCTTTGACGACGAAGGCAGTGTACTAAATTTCATTGAAAAATCTTGCTCGGTTTTCCCAAAAAGTGTATTTCAACACACAGCCAGCCAGCCAGCCAGCCAGTCAGACAGACAGACGGACATGGCTATATCGACTCAGGAGGTGACGCTGATCAAGAATATATATACTTTTCTATATCTGCCACGCCTCCTTCTCTGCGTTACAAACGGAAGGACAAAGTGAATATACCCTGGGTGTAGGGTATAAAAAAATTCATTTTAATGTTTTCAAGGCATTGAAATAAGATATCTTAATGGGATGACGTTAGGTACCACTTTTTTCTTATAAAATCATTAGTTCCTAATCTTCTGAGTAAAACAACATTCTTCGCAATATCGAATCCTTGGCACTTCATGTTATTTTTGGCAAAATAGGTTAATAGATATTTTCCTTAGATTTTCTAAGGAAACTAAAAATATAAATAAATCAAAAAGAAACTAAAATAGCCATTTTGGATTTGATTCGGTCTCAAAATTGCTGTATCTTGTACGGTTAAGGAGATATTTTTACATAAAAGTATAAGAAACACAGTTTTTGCTCTTTTTAAAGTGATATTACAAGTCAAGGTTACGTTCAGCCACAAAAAGTGGTATACTGGTTAAAAGTAGCAGTCCGTTTCTTTAAAACTCAATTTAAATTATACCGATATCTTTTTTATCCTCTGAGTTATCCTAACCTAAAAAGTTGAAAAAGTGCAAAAAACACGTTTTTTTGTTATTACTGCTTACGATATTTCGGAGGAACAAAGAAATATCGATACAAATTAAATTGGGTTTTAAAGAAAAGGGCTGTCACTTTTAACTTCCATACCAGGCTGAAAGTTACCATGTTGTGATATCGTCGGCTGAATGCTCTTTTGCTCCATATACATAAAAGTATATTTCGAGAAAATCAAAAAAGAAAGTTTGGCCAGTGATAACAGAAAATTTACGTGATCGAATTTTTTCTAATTTTACCAAGTGATAGATGGTTGATTTTAGTAACTCCTCCCCAAATTTTGGATTCCGCAGCCATCAAATTCACTTAAAATTTCGAATTCTTTTGCAGGACTAGTATTTGTCCATTTGCTCCATATCATATATGCAAATGACTACTTGATTTGTTCCTTGAATGTGGAGCAAAAAATGTTTGGATGGAGTGCATATGACAAATAATTTGCCTTAAAAATATAGATTGAGACTGCGTCAACTGAGCAAATAATATAGACATTAAGAGGAATTTTCTATTTTGAAGAATTAATAATAGTGGAGTGCCTGGGGCTTTTAACCTAGGATTTCTACAAGACCGAATGAATTTATGTGGTTGGGATGGGATTTTGTTTTAAATGCCATAAAAAAAAAGTTTACCCAAAATTTTGTTGTGCTTTTGATTTGTGTATTAACTATAAAAAGTTAGTACAACACTACATTGAAAATAATTGTAACAATTTGCAAACCATTTTTTCTAAACTAATTTGAGGTCGCTAAACACGAAAAACGCAATTTTTTTTTTTTTCTTTCTAACCGTTCCCGAGTTATTCAGCCAATTTTATTTTCGAGATTATAGCATCATATACATCAATATATTTGTATAACGCCAAATCCGATCGATTTTATTTTACCACGATTACAAAGAATGACTAATGGCGTTTCTAACGGGTATTCCAATGATTATGCTCCGAATAAAATTAACTGAGTTATAGCACGAAAAACTTAGATTTTTTAAAAAAATTTTTAAATTTTTCATACCAACGTCAAATTAAAAACTTAGTTTTTCGCATATATATATTTAAAAAAAAATTTTTTAACAACGTTATTCAATGGCACATTTAATTCCAAACATTTTAAACTAACTTTGAGCAAATTCGAATGAAATCTCGTGAAGATATTAAGGTTTTAGTGCAATGAAGGCATATCGTTTTCTTTCAAAAATTTATATTTTTGATGCAATTGCAACCCGGTCCGAAATGTTCTTCTACAAAAAATGATGAGAGCTTCTTTAAAATGTTCAATGGGTGTAGAATGGCCGATGTGGAAGCTGAAAAATTGGATCTGTTGACTTAGGCTGAACATTTTGAAAATGCTCTGGACAACTTCTCATCATTCTTATTGCACCAAATCCTTAATATCTTCAAGAAATCGCATTCGATTTTGCTCAAACTAAGCTTAAAATGTTTGCAATTAAATTTGCCATTGAATAAAATTTTTAAAAAAATTTTTTTTCAATTAAATGAATGCGAAAAACTAAGTTTTTCATTTGATATTGATATGAAAAATTTTTAAAAATTTTTAAAAAATCTGAGTTTTTCTTGCTATAACTCAGTTAATTTTGTTCGGAGCATAATTATTGGTATACTCGTTAAAAGAGCCATTACTCACTCTTTGTAAGCTTTGTAAAACAAAATCGATCGGACTTGGCGTTCTACAAATATATTGATGTATATGAAGCTATAACCTCGAAAACATAAATGTCCGAATAACTCGGGAACGGTCCAAAGAAATAAAAAATTAGTGGGTTTTTCGAGTTCAGTCACTCTAAATTAGTTTAGGAAAAATAGTTTGCAAAATGTTACATCTATTTTGGATTTAGTGTTGTATAAACTTTTTATAGTTATTGCTTAAATAAAGAAAAAATCAATTGCACAAAAAAATTTTTGGTAAACTTTTCTTTTTATAGTATAAAAAACAAAATCCCACCTCAACTATATAAATTCATTCACTCTAATAAATATCCTAGGTTAAAAGTGTCAGGCACTCCACTAATCGTAAAACACATTTAAAATTACTATTTTTATCTCTGTAACGGGTACTTCTAGAGAAAAATTCTAGTAAATTTCTTCGTAATTGAAGTTGTTTCCAACACCGACTACGGTGTTTTGTCCAAAAAGGCAAAACGAAGAGGCCTACTGCGTTCAACTTTTCATAAAACTATGTTCATTTTCAAATCGCGATATCTCATGAACGGTAAGTCGGACGGAAAAAGTGTTGGTAAAGATATTCATAGAGAATAACATGTTCTGCAAAATCCAAGAAAAAAATTTTTTCTGCGGCATATCGTTTCGGAATATTTTGGAAAAACAGTTTTTTTTCTAAATTTTAAGTTTGTCAAAAGATATCTCTTAAACTTTAAGTCGTACAAAAAAAAAACAAAATGTTGTTTGTAGAACAAACAATTCCCTATAAGCTGGTATTTTTGTTTTATTGCTGCAACGCTCCGTTCATGTATTATCACAATTTAAAAGAAAAAATCAGTTTAAAAAACTTCGAAAAACTTTCCAGGTAAATCTACCAAATGACCGCACTACATAAAAGATCACAACTTTTTAATAGGTAAACTTTTTTGTTTATATTTTAAGCTAAGCATTCCACTTTTAATAATTAAATTTCATGCGGTCTTGTAGAAGTCCTACGTATACAGTGTTTTTAACTCCCTGGGAACTCTACTATAAGAACAAAAAACAATATGAATTTAATAATTTCAACAAAATAAATTCATTTTATTCAATTAAAAATAATATTAAACAGAAACATAAAACGAAGACTTTAATAGCATTCAAAGCCTTTCGTAAATAAATAGTCTTATAAAATAACTTTTATGAGTTATAGACAAAAGCTATTTTATAAGACTATTTGTTTATTATTTATTTATTCACAGTTCATATCATTAGTTTTAAAAACAAAAAACTATTTTGAAGTGTTTTCAAATGCCATATTTAATAGGGCCTTGAAAATGAAACTTAAACGTAAATCTTTTAGTTTCGGACACTGCTCGACGACGTTTCGCTGGCACCTTTTTAACAAATTTTGAATAGAATAATTACACTGAGTAACATTAATATTCGGTTCTTTAAAAAAAATTGCTTTAGGAACTAATATTGTCATTGAAATAATTAATAATAAAAATTTGTATAATTGCAAAACAAAGCCCTTTAGTTCAGCTTAAAATTGATATGCATATTAATGGTTTCTATTTTTAAGAATCAAGCTAAAAAATTAAAAAGAACCAACAAAACAAAAAATTATTGTGACATTAATATTCGGTTTTTTGTGAAATCGTATAAAAAGAGCCCTATGGCATCTCTAAATGCAAAAAAAGGGAATTCCTCTTATAGAAATTGCTTTGACAAACGTTATTATTCAAAATTTATTAATGTAATGTCAATCAACTGCACCTGAAGGGCGAAAAATACAAAAAAATTGGCGAATTATTAAACATGAAGCCTAATACTGTTGGCGATATTGTGCAAAGATTCAGAAATGAAGGAAGACTCGCTTCAATAAATATTCATTTATATGATAACTACAAAAAAACCAACCTCACAATATATATAACCTTTCAACACGTTGAGTGTCATGTGTACCGCCGGCGGTACACACTTTACTTGTAGTGCTGTGCCACCATACAAATTCAATATATATGAAGAAATGTCGACTTGTAATAACTGTTGAATATTGATCTATAGGGGTATATAATGAGTTTGTGGAAAGAGATTTGTGCTTATAAGTGTTATTTGTCCTATAAAATGGCGTGACAGCCGGCGGTACACGTGGCACATAAGTGAAACCAAATTATCTAAGTTCCTTGTTCACCACAGGTTTGTTGAAAATATTTGACCACAGTGCCACCATACAAACAAAATATACATCTTAAGGTGAAGAAGCAATAAAAACAACCAAAAAGTTCGCAACATTTTGAAATAGGTGTAAAAATAATTATTATGGATTATAATCCACCTTTTTGCCTGAAATGTTTCAACATAACACATTAGTCGTTAGTTTTTATTATTTATAACCTTTGATTAAATGTAATTTTTACTTTTGTTAGTTTTTGTTCCAATAAAAAATTTTTTTTTTGTTATCTTTTTTGTAACTTTTGTAATTCTTCTAAAATAAAAGGTATAGAAAAAATTTCAAAACTCTAACCAAAAATACCTTTTCCTCTGTGATAAAACACAAAAATTGTTTGCCTTGCTGCAGTGCTTCAGAATATATATTGCATTGAGTTCACATGTGACTGTGGCCCGCCGGCGGTACACACTTAAACTTCCCCAGTGTACCGTTCACGTGGCACTCAACGTGTTAAAAGGTTATATATACGAGTATATGTATTTTTTATAGTTTCATATGAAGAAAAAATTTTAAATTGGGATCAGAGGTATGACTTGTCGGAAAACGCATCTTTATGCAGAAAACTGATCCATTATTTACTACTTCACGAAAATGCTAGCAATACTGACAACCGATATTATAAAAAGACTCAAAGGAATAAAGTTATTCCATCTGTACATCAATTTCACCTAGCCTTACATTGAGAAGTTCAATTGCATCAAAAATTCTTGCCCATTACCCTTATACAACCGTGGTATCAAGTGTAACTAAAAGTTCACGGAATTTTTTTTAAAGTTAAAACAAAGACGAGGAAACAAGAAGAGGAGGGTACTTAAGAACATGACAAGGTACAACCTCAGCACTAGTTTAAGCTTATAAAGTAGTAGCCAGACATCTGAATTGGCAGGGGGCTAGCGCGCTACATATCTGTGGACTTTTGACACAACAACCTAACTCGTAATTGGGCTACTTTTCAGGAGAGTCTAAAAACTGATTAACTACTTTTAATAATGTGGCTCAATTTCGTTGATGCAGCGTTTAATCTCCTTTTTTTTTTTTTTACTAATCTTAAAGTGTCAGCCGTCAAATTATTTTTTTTTTGTTCAAAACACTTCAACGCATGAACGGCGCTAAGTTCAAATCTTGCGTGAACTTTGGGACACCCTTATATCTCTGGAACAAGAAATCGTTTAAATTTTATATTTAAGACTAAAATCCTGGAGAAGTGTCTTATCTCGACTTAGGTTGTTTTGTCAAAAGTCCAAAGACACATATGTATGTAAGCTGCTTTATATGTCAGGGAAAGATGGATGTGTTACTATGATCACCAATTACGTGGTTGCTAGGAACAACTCTTTGGCTTATATTGCTTTCCGTTTAAGGCTTGTTAACATAGCTGTGCCAAGGATATGGACACTCTTCAAATTACCTTTTTGGTTTGATCCTCATGAGTGCATTACTACACTGTTTAGCGGGTGCTCTTGGACTGGAGAGCGTCTGCACGCGTTCAATTTAGGGACTAGTGCAATACAAGGTGGAATAGCATATGGCGAAGGATGAATGGCAAGAGGGTTCGCTAATCGCGAATGTGAGGACTTGGCATGGCTGGCTAGGTCCTTATAAACACAAGGGAGGCTCTATTTGAGCGGACCTCTATAGATACAATTGCCTTTATAAGCTTTATCGAACCAAATTATCTTTTTTTGTGTTTCATTGAGAAAAAAAAAACCCAAAATTTTTAAAAAAATTTTTAGTTTTTTTCTCCTAGGAAACTTTTTATGAAATAAAGTCTAATTTGTCATGAGTTGTGCCTTAAATTTTCAATTATATACATTTTTGCATTCGAAATCCATTGATTTTTAACAAAACAACTAAATAAGTTCAACATTACTTATTCAGAGTATTATGACCGTTCAGTTCCGTTGCACACTGGTTCAAAATCCTTAAAAGTTGGCCAAAAGTCGAAATCATTATATTTTTGAGATGAAATTTTTTTGGGGTAGCTGATTACGAGTCTGATGTTAGATTTTTAAAAAAACAAAATGGCGCATGATTTGCATAAATATTCAACCAAATCAAACAAAAAATTTTATTCGGGGTTCTTTTGGGGTCACTGATTACGAATCTGATGTAAGATTTTAAAAAACAAAATGGTGGAATCGAAATGGCAAGAAACAACTCTTCCACAATTTTTATATCTGATTTAAAAATTTATTTCAAAAATTTAACTTTGACAGAGTTGTGTGCAACGGTAAATTGATCTACATAAAAATGGGCCTTAGATTCCTTTATCATGGAGTATAAGCTGTATAATAATATAAAAATTTTATCACTTCGGGCGAGCAGCACATATTGAAATGAGTTAAATTTTTCTATGAGCGGCTCAGAAAAGTTCGTGTTAAACAAAAAAAGCTAAAAAAGGCACCTCAATTTTTTTATATGTGTATAAAGTAGGATTTTTTCATAACTACTGCTAACTGATTTTGTGAAATAATTTGATTTTAAGTTAATCACAGTTATCAAAAAAGTATAACCTTGTGCAAGTTTTGAGTTTATATGTTCGCTAGTACTATCTTTTACAAAGAAATTTGATATTCAAACATTCAAATCAGTTCAGTTTTACAATAACCACGCAATTTTTACAGTGAACACTTAATTTTTACTTTTAACTCACAGAATTTTGCGTCTGAGAAGCGTACTTTTGGAGAGATCTCAAGAGCATTGTAAGAATACCCTGATCTTTCTTATCGATTTTTTGAGGTTTACGAACATCAGTTAGACAATACAGTCCACAAAAAGTTAATTTAAAACAACTTTTCTTTGACTTTTAGCCAGCTTTTAAGGATTTTGAACCAGTGTGCGTTGTACAAAATATTTTACATCCCCCAAATTCCAGGGGGGGGGGGGGGTTGGTAAAAAGTTCAAAAAAAGTTTTGTATATCTATTTGTACACGTATAACTAAATAACTAAAAAAAATTATTCCACCACTAGATCTGTCTCGGGACCGAAATGGTTAAGTATAATATATTATTTAATTTATTTTTAGAGCACTCGCTAAAAAATGTTTTTGTTTACCATTTTACTAAGGGTTTTTAGTCCTGTAATAATGATTAGTTATTTTCAACATTGTTCTTGTACATGAGGTCATATAATCACAGCCTCTAATTTTATAAAACTGAAATTGTTATCGTATTTCTTGCATTGTTATTTGTTCATAAATTCTCAATAAAGAAATCAATTCAATTAGTAACGCTAGAATTTTATACTGTTCGTTAAATCACTTCTACAAAAGATATGTAGCAGTAAACTTATATTTTCAGTATTTTCAGTCATAAAACTTTAATAAAATTTCAAAAAAAAAAATTCAAAAATAAAAATTTCATTCTCTCCTCCGGTTTTCAACAAAATTTTTTGTGCAATCCAAATTGAAATAAAATGCGAATATTTGGGAAACTTTTACCCGTTTTTCGAGTAAGCAAATCAAAACTCTTAGAAAAAGCTAAAAATTTACTCTGTATTAAATTTTTTATAGCTTACCAGGCGCATATCATGTAATTCAATAGCACCACGCCATCTTCCATTTTGTGGTACGAGTAATTTCTTACAAACTCCCTGTGTCAAGACTCCACGATTTGTATTCGCCACTTTACGCTTCTTTGGAACAAAGTCAGGTAATTCAAAATTTTTTAATCGTAAGATCGGGAGATCTTCACGAAGGCTTTATGACAGAAATAAATCAAAGTCAAGTGACTGTTTACCAAAAACGTCTACGAACAATGTACGTGTAAATGATGTAGGTAATATCTTACCTGTGGCCCTAATCAATCAGACTAATGTATCTTCGGTAAAAATCTTGTTAATACCAATTAATATTTTCGAAGGAGAGGACGATTCTGTAGAGAAAACTTTAGCTACACTTTCGGTAATACGCGATAACGCTAGACAAATTGAGGCATTCACACATAATTTGCCGAGTACACAATATCTTACTGCTGGAGCTGTGACCAATACGAATTCCGAAAATAAGAAAAAATTCAACGGTCCTAAAAGCAATGTTCAACCAATCACAGAGACTCCAATTTTAAATGAATATGATGCTCAAGATGATGTGACCTTTTGGCAAACTCCTGACGCACCAACAGAGCATGGTAAAAGCGAAACTCTTGCTAGTTACGATGAATTGGAAAAATCTATTGCCGAGCAAGAGGTGAATCGCTTACAAATGCACGACTCATTTGATGTTAGCACTTGGAATGATTCCAAAAGGAATCTTTTTGCACCGGTATCTCAGAGTCTTGAGGAAAAACTACAAACGTTGCCCATTTCATCAATGCAGTTGGCATTTGAAATGGACATGACCAATATTAAAGATGCTTTATTGAGGGCATCAATGGAGCCTACGAAACCTCATGACAAAGTTGAGGGTGTACTCGCAAAACCTAAAGAAATGCGAAATCTTAAAGAACCAACACTTGCATTGACTACGTGCTTTGAAATAGTACCAGCACCAGAAACAAAAAAAGTTCCGCTTAGTTTTAATGCCCTGATACAGGGTGTTGTCGAAATAGATGCATCTAGGATCTCACTTGAAGAGCTGAAAAATATAAAAGTCCCCCAATTCAACGAGTGTATAACAGCCATAGCGGCAAATATCTGTAGCACGGCATTGAAGAAAGGTTTTCCAGCAGATTGTTGTCACATGTCCTTCTCTACAGCAACTGGCAGCGGCAGTGGTGACGATAAAATTTCCAATATTCGATTTGGAAATACTGAGGGCCCAAGGAATGCTTTAACTGGTTCAACACCCAGTTTGAACAAATCTGAGTCTTATTCAACAAAATCTAATCAACCAAAAGCTCGCAATCCACATGTTGTTTGCGTTCGTGATGGGAAAAAAGGCTGTATATCGCCAGGAAATAAAGATCTTCCAATGTTTGTTTCATCGAAGTCAGCATCTAGTGCGTCAAAATCAGCAACTAGTGCGACTAAAGAAGATGGATCAAAGTGTCAGGAAAGTAAGGGCTTACTTATGTCCTGCAAGGCGTATGCCAACGCCATAGCGGAAGCGGCTAAGAGACGTGAAGCTACTAAGAACGCGTCGAAAGGTTCATGCCAGCCTAAAAAGAAACCATCAAAGACAGATTGTGCTAAAAAGCCCTCAGTAGAGAAAAAAGTGGGAACTGATCCTTGTAAGAAGAGTGATGACAAAAAGCCAAAAGAAGGCAAACAGGAAACAAAGAAAAAATCAGATCCTTGCAAGTCAGGCGATAAGAAGGCCGCAGAGAAAAAGAAGGATCCTTGCAAAAAGTCTGATGACAAAAAGGACCCATGTAAATCTGGAGACAAAAAGGCAGAAGCCAAAAAGAAAGATCCCTGTAAGTCTGGAGATAAGAAACCTGAAGAGAAAAAGAAAGATCCTTGCAAATCTGGAGATAAAAAGCCCGAAGCCAAAAAGAAAGATTCTTGTAAATCTGGAGATAAAAAGAAAGATCCATGTAAGTCTGGGGACAAAAAGACTGAAGCGAAAAAGAAAGATCCTTGCAAGTCTGGAGATAAAAAGCCCGAAGCCAAAAAGAAAGATTCATGTAAATCTGAAGATAAAAAGAAAGATCCATGTAAATCTGGGGACAAAAAGACTGAAGCGAAAAAGAAAGATCCATGCAAATCTGAAGATAAAAAGAAAGATCCATGTAAGTCTGGAGATAAAAAGGGTGATGCCAAAAAGAAAGATCCTTGCAAAAAATCTGGTGACAAAAAGAAAGATCCTTGCAAAAAATCTGATGACAAAAAGAAAGATCCTTGCAAGAAGTCTGGTGATAAAAAGCCTGAAGCGAAAAAGAAAGATCCATGTAAATCTGGGGACAAAAAGGGTGATGCCAAAAAGAAAGATCCTTGCAAAAAATCTGGGGACAAAAAGGGTGATGCCAAAAAGAAAGATCCTTGCAAAAAATCTGGTGACAAAAAGAAAGATGACAAAAAGAAAGATCCTTGCAAAAAATCTGGTGACAAAAAGAAAGATGACAAAAAGAAAGATCCTTGCAAAAAATCTGGCGACAAAAAGGCTGGTGCAAAAAAAGTAGATAAAAAACCATCTTGTGGTAGCGTTTCGAAAAAACCTTCTTGTGGTTCAACGTCTTCATCGTCTTCTAAAAAAACAAAGAAGAATCCTTGCGAAGATTCAAAAAAATCCAAAACCCCTAAGTCTGAAGACAAAAAACCAAGTGCATGTGGTGGGAAGGATAGCAAAGGTGGCAAAGATAAGAAGAGTGACAAAGATAAAAAACCTAAACCAAAAGGTATGGATCCCTGTAAAAATGTTACAAAAAAGCCCAAAAAATCTAAAGACACTAAAAGTGATTCTAAGAAAAAGGAGAAGCCTAAATCATCAGGTCCCAAATGTCCACCACCAAAAGGTGACGCAAAATGTAAAGATGAAAAGTCGGGATCCAAGGGTAAGAAAGGAAAATCCGGATCCGACGATAAAGAAAAGTGCCCGAATGCTCCATCCTCAGGAAGCGGAGGAAGCACTAAACCCAACTGTAGCAAGCAAGGCAAAGGCAAGGGTGATGGCAAATCTAAGGACAAAAAATCTGATTCATGTAAGTCAAGCAAATCAAAGGAAAGCGTATCAAAGAAGTCCAATCCATGCAAGTCAAAAGGCTCTGATAAGAAAGACTCTAAGTCTAAGAAAGACTCTAAGTCTAAATGTGGCAGTGGCAGCGGCAGTAAAAAGTCTGATCCATGCAAATCAAAAGGCAAAAAAGATGATAAGTCTAAAAAATCCGATCCATGCAAATCCAAAGGTAAAAAAGATGATAAGCCAAAAAAATCCGATTCATGTAAAAAGAGCGGCGATAAGAAATCCGATCCATGCAAGAAGAGTTTTAGTACAGAAGCATTTTCCACCAGAGAAGAGACACTTCTACAGCGATGTTATAACATTTTATATTTTGGTGTTCTTAAGAGGAGTATCAGCTCTATTTCGTTAAATACCTTCAGACTATTTTCTTCAAAAGACAAGAAAGATAAGAAAGATTTCAATAATGATAATAAATGTAGACACGGTAGGATTCAGAAACGTAAGCGCAGGGATATTAAGAAACGTACAAAACCAATGAATTGTAATACGGATTTTGACGATTGTCCAAAAAAGATGTGTAAAAATCCTCCATGTGGTCAACTGTCTAAAAAAAAGAAGTTGGCAAAATGTAGAACAGTTAAATCGTGTAAAACTTTGGACGCACACTGTTATCCAGGCAAATTCGAACAATCTAGTTGTCCAAATGACAAGAAAGGTATGTTGAAGTAGAAGTTTGCTTGTGTGTTATATATAAGTACGTACTTATTTTATATATATGTATAATTAAAATCTCTTTAATATATTCTTCCAAGGTAGAAAATAAGAATTTAACCAATAGAATATATCACCACTATACCTGGCTAACTTTTGGAAACGTCAATAATCCTGGTCGTCAATTTAGTACAGTTGCAATCAGAAGTAATAATAAAAATGAAAACTGTGAAGATGAAGAAACAAAATTAAAAAAATCCGAATTAAATAACGAAATATTAAGAATAACTGATCTCTGTCAAATAAGCACTGTTCCTGAGACTATTCCAAAATTTAGTGAATATGGTAAATATATATTAAAGTTATATTATGTACTTAACCTCACTGAAACTGCAATACATTGTTTCATGTCTTATGTTAACCGGATCACACACATTTTCAATCAAAAAGTTAAATTTTAAATCGTATACCACGTATTTGGTGCTTTACAAGTACCCTGAAGTACTCAAAATTATGATAAAATGTCGGCCAATGCGATTCGGGGGCTAAATATCATTTCGTGTTTTTCGCACAACTGTCAGTATTTTATTTATTTTTAGTTGTGATCTCGATTGGCAACTACATAATTTATTCGATTCGATTAAAATGTTTGTTGAATCTTTAACATCACATCTCGATGTTTTTCCATTCTATTGACCTCTTGGACTTTCATAAAATTTTCAATGCTTTGCTTCTGTTATTATGTGTTTTGATGTCTTACAGTTTAAACTTTTTGTTTTTGAAAGACCCTTTCAATAACAGGATCATTTTCGGCTTTTGTCGGCATAATCGATGTTTTTCGAAATTACTTTCGACTTTTGATGCTTTTTTATATCGGCTTTTTCGATGTGTTTTAACATTCTGCTTTCAATTCCCTCCAACATTTCTATACTTGCACCGCCGTCAGATCAAATTTTTCACCTCCTCACTGCTGCTTTCCTCTATATAGAACTGTTGTTGAACCTATTTGGACGCATTGACATGATCTTTGTTTTATTTATGTTAAGTCGGTAAGAATGCAACTCGATTGCTTGGTGGCAAAAAGGCATATGGCTTAAGCGAGATCTTCTAAGTGCTAACCGAGGGTCCTGTGATTGCCTCGATTTGTAGGGTCTAAGGTTCTGGTAAGAACATCGTTCAGTACTTATAGAAATAGGATTGGTGACACCAACCAATCTTGGCGCACACGCTACATGGACTAAATGCTTTCCGTTATATAAGATTTCATATTTTAATCCATCGTATTGTGTCTTATTAAGTTAACAGTCTTGGATCTATAACTCTATTCGCTCTCATTGGTAGTACTTTAGTCGATGAAGGTCAAGTGTAATAATGCGAATAGTATTTATATGATCAATACCCGATCTGTTTTTGCGGAAGCCAGCTTTCTGTTTCCGAACAAGATGCTCAAACTCTCGCTGACTCTGGTGAGGATGATTTTTGTCAGCGCTTTAATGGGGTAGACAAAACCATTATTCCTCTGTAGTCTTGGCATATTGGTAAATCGCCTTTTTAGAATTTCGACTAATGTTCCTACAAGACAATCTTGGAGTAAGCATTAGGCGTATTAACTAAGCAGCAAATTCCGGATTGATTTCAACAATTCAGCAGCTATTTTATCAGCGCCAGTTGTTTTGTTGTTTTTAAGACAACTATTGTGTTAACGACGCATAGTAAGTAGTCTAGAATGCTATTCTAGTCCTGGCTGTTTTTAATAAAAAATAATATCAGATTTTATGTTTATGGGGTCGCTGATTTCAAACCTTAAAGTAATTTTTTTTAAATTAAAAATGGCGGACAATTTTCACAGACACAATTGAAGTCGCTGATTCCGAATTCGGGTTAGCTAAGAGGAACTTTAGAAGTCGGTAACTCCGAATTTGGAATCACCTGTTTTAAAAACGAATTGGCAAATCCAAAATGGCTAACAATTTTCAAAAAAAATAATTTTATCACGACATAATTGAGGTAGCTGATTACGAATTCGGGATCAACTTTTTTGAAAATAATGTGATGGATCCTAAATGGCGTAAAATTTTTTAAAGAATGATTATATCACGACAAAATTGTGGCTAGGGAAGGGTTTTGAACCCGCTGATTCCCAATTTTTAAAAAAAATTTTTGAAAACAATGTCGGACAATTTCGGACTTTATGGAATGTGGGCATGCCCTTGGTCCGATCACGACTATTTTCAGATAAAAGCTATATGGTACTAATTACATCTCAGATATCAAATATTATTGTTGTATATCTAATATTCACGAGGTTAGGGCGATTTCAAATTTCGGGCTATATTGAAGGTGGGCGTGTTCGTGATCCTATCGCTTACATTTTCAATTAATAACTACATGCTACTAATTAAATTTCTGATTCCAAATTTAGTTGTATTTGAAATATTTCTGAAGTTATAACAATTTCAAATTTTGGGCTGTATGAGAGGTGAGCGTGTCCTTGGCCCAATCCCAGTATGGTCTCACGGTATAAATCTCAGTATGGTCTCGCTTGCACCTCTCAATTAAAATTCTTTATAGACGTGGATTGTGCTCTGGGGGTATTCTTGCTGTATTGAGCTGGATAGAAGTTATGAGATGTTCATCGAATCTGATGTCAGCGCTTCCCTTGACTTGTTAGTCCTGAAGGCTATTTTTCTAAGGCGTTCTTATACAAAAATGGTAAATCTGGTTTTTAGTCCGTTTGCCAGGTTGAGCCCATATATTATTTCTACTATCATTAGTTTTGTATCACCAGAACAATGGCGAAATTCGAGCAAAATTTCAGGATCTTTAACATGGGTGTTTAGACGTAAGAAAAACCGCCTCCCGTTGATGTGTCTGATTCGCAAAATTCAGTGCATCACCCTCGAAAAATGATTTTTGAAGATATTGGGGAAGGCGATCGAAAAAAGTCAGTTACGCAGCCAAGTGTTTTGTCAAAAAAGGCAAAACGGAAAGACGCATTGTATGAGTTCATAAAAATATGTTTATTTTCAAATCGCGATATCTCATGAACGGTAAGTCGCACTATGGTTTTTTTTTTTTTTTTGACTAAAAAGTGCACACAAAAATAATTCACTACAAGGACCCTGTTTTTTAAAAAAAATTAAATGCAAAATAAAAGGTTATACATTGAGCTATTTGAAAAGATGCCCGCTTTTTCTAGCATTTGTTTTATATTTTTGGGGCGTGGCACCTCCGACTTTTGCAATAAATATTATTAATCTCTGTGCCTGTTACAAATATACCGAATCTTATCTATCTGCGTCCAATAGTTTCGGAGATATGACGAATTTGTTTATGGGGCGTGGCACCGCCCATTTTCACTTTGAGTTGATTTCATCTTAATTGATTTGATTGAATGCACATAAATTTATTCATATATCACTCCTGCATTTAATGCGACTAACATTTTTAAACAGAAAAACCGTTTTTTTCAAAATTTATGAGATTTCGACCTCTGTCCCTAATTTGTGGATCAAATGCTAGAAAAAACGGGCATCTTTTCAGATAGCTCAATGTATAACCTTTAATTTTGTATTTGATTTTTTTTTAAAAAAATGGTGTTTGTAGTGAATTATTTTTGTGTGCACTTTTTAGTCCAAAAAAAACCATAGTGAGTCGGACGAAAAATGAGTACGGAGGGACCTTCATAGAAAATGCATGTTCTACAATACAAAATGGGAAAAAAAAGTTTCTACGGCACATTGTTTCGGAGATATTTATATAAATGTTTTTTTCTAAATTTCAGTATTGTCAAAAGATATTTCCTAAACTATAAGTTGTAGGAAAAAAATCAATATGTAGTTCGTAGACTAAGCAATTCCCTATAAATAGTTATTTTTATTTGTTAGTTGCAACTCTCCGTTCATGATTATGAACACAAATACGCCAAATGTACAATTGACAAATTTTTTTTTAATTAGGATATCTCCTAAAATTAAGTCGTAAAAAAGCAATTTATATGGGAAATTTTATAAGCTACAAATTGTCGACCAACATTTTTCTCTAGAAGTAACCGTTAGCAAGATGTCAAAAAGGCGGGAGCGGCAAAGATACGATGCGGCAAAGTTGAAATTCGGAAAGAGCACATCAAAATCTAAAAATTTTTTTTGGCGACCCACCTTAATGTACATACAACTTTGAAAAAAACGTTAATAAAAAAATTATTTTTAGATGTTTTGATACGTACTGATTCTGTTGCAATATCTGAAACTGACCTGCATGTATTTGAAACTGGCGGAAAAATGTGCCCTGGTGTTACATTAGGCCATGATGCATCTGGAATAATAGTAAAGGTAAGTCAGATATACCATATGAATGTATTTATGTATGTATGTATGTGTCATTTTTAAACTGGGCTTTAACTATAAGTTGCAAATGACCTGAATGTGCCTATTATTTAAGTTATAGCGTTTTAACAAAATGAGCTGATGCTGAATATCAGAAACATATTAGGGAACATTCTAGTATCAATCGCAGCTACATGGGCCATTAATTTTGGCTGTAGTATCGTTACCTCATAATGGATGGCCTCGAAAAAAATTTTAAGTAATTATACCCTACTACTTTGTCCTTCCGTTTGCAACGCACAGAAAGAGGCGTAGCAGGTGTGGAAAAGTATGCATATTCTTAATAAGCGTCACCTTCGAGTCGATATAGCCATATCCGTCTGTCTGTCTGTCCGTTGAATCATTTTAATATTTTTTGGGAGCAAAATAATTCGATTCGAATTTTGGTACTCTGCTTCCGTCGTCAAAGTTTGCTCGTAGTCTTGAAAATGAACGAAATCGGTCAACGGACACGCCTCCGCCAATGCAAAAAAAATCCAAAATGCAACTTTAGGAGAATTTTTCGCGAATATGCAACCAAAATAGACATAAATACATGAGGACGTAACACGACAATTCGATAAATTTCATCGACTGGCTTTGTCGCTAAACAAAACTCGTGGGATTGAAAATAAGCCATACAAAATAAACATCAAAAATGCAATTTTAAGTATGAGCATTTTTTCATTTTGATATCTAGCAAAATTACCAAAAATTGGTGCATGTATTTGTCCTTCTTTTAATTAAAAAAAAAAGATGGTATGTATTCCTAAACATCATCTTTTAATCCATTTGTCACACATACAGATTTATATTGCCACACAATGCTTCTCTTGGCTATGTTCGACAATACGAAGTAGTCGGCAAACATGTTGCAAGCTACGAGCGTTTGGGCAATCGAGCTGCTCGAGCTGCACACCCCCTATAGTAAAGATAGTAAATGCAAACTCTGGTCATAAATTTGGTTGATTTGGAAAAGAAGGTGTGGCACCTCCCTACAATGAAAGCGTTAGTTCCCAAAGATACTAGAAATAAGGAGATTGTGAAATCTCTGAGCAAAAAGTAGTCGAACTTGGATAGGAAGGCGTGGCACCTCAACTGCAACGAAAAAAAAAGTGCAATGTAGTGTATTTAAATTTTGGCCAGTTACTAGTTTAATTTTTTTATTTTTATTTTTTTCATTTATGTGTGTTTATGCTACTTTGAGTGCATATTTTATTTTGGTACATAATGCTAAAGTTCTGAAACAAAAATCGTGTGAAAATTTATATTCAGGTTGAATCAAAAATTAAAATTGATTGATCCATACAGTTTTTGGACAGAAGGGGCCGGTTTTAAAAAACGTCCCATATACTATACATAGCGACGGCTTATATTCAATACCCTCTATCTGCAAAAACACAACCAACTCAATTGCTATTCATTAAAGAATTAATAGTGCAGGCAAATTAGGAATTCATTTCTAACTTTGCACCGATTTTCATCCGACATGGCTCATTTTGTTCGTAATGAAATTTTAAACAAAGCCAATACATTAGTTTTTTGCGGCTTTTGCCCAAAACTTTTTTAATCCCCCGTGAATCCCAAAGAATCCGAATGTCTCAATAAAACTGTTTTAAAATGCTTAAGAATGGAAAATTATGCTATTCAGGTGGTCGAGGTTGCTGAATCTTATATGATGTTGGAAAATGGAAAAATTCAAAATGGCGCCCGGGAAGCTGCGTACCACCAAATGGAAGAAAAATCGTTATAGTGAACTGCCTGGGGGTTTTAGCCTAGAAATTTTGTTGCAGTGCATGAATCTATTCGGTCGAGGTGGGATTTTGTTTCTATGCTATAAAAAGTAAAGTTTACCAAAAATTTTTTTGTGCTTTTGATTTGTTTATTATTAAAGCAATAACTATAAAAAGTTAATACAACACAAAATTAAAAATATTTGTAATATTTTGCAAACTTATTTGAGGTCGCTGAACACGAAAAACGCAATTATTTATTTTTTCCTTGGGGCCGTACCCGAGTTCGATAATTTCTATTTTCAAGGTAAAAGCTTCATATACATCAATATATTTGTATGACGCCAAGTCCGATAGATTTTATTTTTCTACGTTAACGAGGAGTGAATAATCGCGCTTGAAATTTCACAAATTTTTAAAATTGTTCATATCAACTTCAAATGAAGCACTTTGTTTTCGGCATATATTTTTTTTATAAATAAATTTTTTTAGTAATTTTATCAAATGGCAAAATGCAAACATTTTAAGCCTATGCTAAGCAAAATCGAATGAAATTTCCAAAAGTTATTAATGTTTTAGCGCAATAGGGACATTTTGTAACGATTTTTTTCCATTTTCAGTGCTTAAAATGAGTGTATACTCAGCTTTTCGGGCGCCATTTTGAATTTTTCCATTTTGCAACGTCATATTTAGATTTAACGACCTCGACAACTCCCTGAATAGCATAATTTACGATTTTTAAGCATTTTAAAACAGTTTTATTGAGTTATTCGAATTCTTGGGGATTCATGGGGGATTAGAAAAGTTTTGGGGAAAAGCCGGAAAAAATTAATGTGTTTGTTTTGTTCTAAATTTTATTACCAACAAAATGAGTCATTATGGATCAAAATCGGTGCATGTTCAACAAAATTAGAAATGAATACCTGTTTTTACCTAATTTGACTGCACTATAATCAATTGGAATACTACAATATTAATTTAAAAAGCATATTCCAAAGCAAATAATAATTAAAATTTTTTACTACGAAGTTGTTTCGTGAATGCTCACTTGCTGTTAAAGTATTTTGAGGAGTTTTTGTATAGATAAAGGATATTACATTCACAAAAAAAGTACTATAGTAGATAGAGCAGTTATTAAAAATGAGGGTCCCTGAAATAACGCCAGAAAATTTTTTGGAAATAACGCCAGAAAAATCTTATTTACGGAATCGTTACGAATTAGTAACGAAAACTCTAAACAGTTTCGAACTTGTTCCGAGAAGTCGAAAGAAAATTTTAAGAAATTCTTACGGCAAATCTTTACGGAATCGTTACGAATTCGTTACGAAAACTCTAAAAACTCTGAATTCAGAAAAAGTCGGAACGTTTGTTTTGTTGGGATATTTCATTATTAATTTTACATTTCTGGGGGTTTATTTTTTACGTTATTTCATCGAGTTTTAAGAAAATAATAAACTCACTTTCATTAAAACCTCTTTCAGGTTGGAAAATGCATTCAAAATCTGAAGCCTGGTGATCGTGTTGTCGTTGAATCAGGACTCTCTTGTGGTATATGCGACTTTTGCAAACGCGGAGAGTATAACATCTGCTCACAAATGATTTACAATGGATTTCTTGCAAAATATCAAGTGCATCCAGCAGACCTATGTCATAAATTACCTGACTCCGTATCAATGGAAGAGGGTTGTCTTGCTGGACTTTTGGCTCTTGGGTGTAATGCTTGTTATAAGGCACCAATAAAACCAACAAGCAACGTATTGGTTCTTGGTTCCTGTCCCACTGCAATTTCAGCGGCACTTTGCTGCCAAGCGATAGGCTCAAATCGAGTCTGTTTTGCATGTACCCATGATAAAAATCTGGAATTGATTCAAAAGACGTTCGACTTCGATTGCGTGTGCTATGAGCCTAATACAAGATTTCAACCACTGCTAGAAAGTATATACGAATTATTACGTTGCTGGCCTGATGTCGTTATAAATTGCGCCATATCTGGCACCACCATGGATTTATCTGTAATGTCATTATTGTCCTGTGGCACCTGTGTTTTGGCCAAATGTGATACTGAGTGTGCATCCTTTAATGCAATGGAAGTTTTGATGAAGAACCTTAGAATTATTCCTAGTTTTCGATCAACAAATATGTAAGTCAAAGGAGCACCTTAGCCAAATCAAATCCTTTTTTAAATTTTAATTTTTTATGAAGGTATCCTACAGCTTTACAACTAATGGACTGTGGCTTAGCACCAATGGGCGAACTTATTTCTGAATGCTTCACATGGGAAGCGGCACAAACAGCTTTTCAGACGGCATTGCACGAATCAAATACGGGTAACATGAAAGTTATTGTTAAGTGCGCAGATAAAGGAAATTATAAAGAAGCAAAAACATAAAAATAAGTTATAAAAACATTTTAAATTAAGAAAAAATTTATGTCGTTTGTAAATTTATGATTATTAAAAAAAGAAAAACATTGCAAGTAATTGGTATTGTATTTTTTAAGTTGCAGTCAAAACTGTAAATGAACTGAGAACGATATCGAAACATCTGCAAAATTAGCCTTCACACAATAAAAGAGTGTCAATGAATATAAGGGGCTAAAAATATCAAACTGATTGTTTCGAGTTTCCGTAACCGTAACATCTGTAAATTCCAACAGTGAGGAAAATCTTGCTGATTACCGATTTTATGGATTATTAAAGTTAAAATGCAACAATCTGGCAGGGTGATACTCTTAACAAAATGTAATATAAGTTAACAAAAATAATGGACAAGAAATCTGTCTGTCACCATTTTTTGACCCAACAAGCTGAAGGTTGACTAATAAGATTGGTTGACTAACATAAAATAATCAATTTTTAGGATATATTTTTGCAAAAAAAATAACAAAAAAAAAACATGTATGTAAATTAGAGTGACAGTTATAATAGCCTTTTCTGTGCCTCTAAATCGCGCCCAATAAGCCTTATTTTTCACATATGAATTAAAAGGTATTTTTTGCTCACTATCATGTCAATAAAATTTTTAAATTTATCATTAATTGAATGGGTTTTTTTGAAAGTGGAATAAGTCCACTTTTTCATAAACTGAGATATTAAAGAGTTTGCGTACGACTCAATTTAAAAATATTGGCAAGCGTTATTAACCCGGTGTTAAGTGTTTACCACTGTTAATTTATCAAATTTTGTTATGCTGTAAAAATTTTTACAAGTGTAATAGAAAATAGTTGAGTTTTTTTGGTCTGAATGGACTTATTCCACTTTCATTTATAATAAATTTAAAAATTTGTTATACTTTTGTATGACTTATTCCATTTTTACTCACAAAATATTTAGTAAATTAAAGCAAAGGAAAATTAAAACTTAGAAAAATTTTACTTTAGAAACTGTTGTTGTTTCTTTTCTTTTTTCTTTTTGCTCAAGTAGGGCTCTGAAAATTAGTAACAACAACAACAAAAACAAAAAGTTCTTGTCGGTCCTACTTTCGGAGATATAGCCATCGGAAGATTGAGATATATCTTTTTCAAAAATTATTATAAGTTGGGAACCCCTGAAAGGATTTTAATAATATTAGTGTCATACAAAAGATATGTTAACTTGCTACAAAATCAACCCACGAAAAATTTTAATCCGAGTCGTGGTTTTAGAGATATTGCAGATTTTCAGAAATTTTGACCATTTTTTTTGTTTATACCACTATTTTTCCAAAAATTGTATCATTAATGAATAATTTTAGGAACATATTATAAAAGCCCAATTTATTTGCTTTCATTTGACATGCAATTTGTACCTTATTTCCTGCATAATCATATTTTTTTAAAGGAAAATAAAAAAGTGAGCCAAAGAAATTTTCTTGAAATTTAGGAAAACATTACAAGAACAACAATAATACCCACTACAAAAATAACAATAATAGCAATAAAAACAACAATAACGATGTTTTTAGATAGTTTTCGATTAATTCCGATTCCTGTAGACTCTTCCTGGACTTATTCCACTTTCAAAAAAATCATTTTTGTAAAAATGTTTTTGATGAAAAATTCTTTAGTTTTTGATGAAATCGTGGTCTAACGAGTCTGTAATTTTCAATATAAAAAGATGACATATGTAGCTAGCTATAATTACCATAAACTCAATTTTTCCGGAATTGGACTTATTCCACTTTCAAATAAACCCATTCAATTACTAAGTAAATGATCTACTATCCACGTGCATAACTTTTTTTTATTCATGTAATGAAAAAATGCAGTTATAGCAAATATAGTAAAATCATACATAAAATAATTAAATTGGGTAATTCCATGGTAACTCGCGTTACAATTAGAACATTTTTTAAGAGTTTAATGGAGCTTTTGAGGCTCAGCCTTTGGATTGACTAATAAAATTGGATTTTTTATAAAGAAAATACTTTGTTCTCGTTGCATATTAGTTGAAATTTTCACGATAACTTAATATTTAACTACATAGTACTGGTAACCCGCGTTACCATTTTTGGACAACATGTTCAGAGCTTAAATTTCTTTCGCAAGTTTCTGCGAAATTGGTGGGTAAATTTCTTTACATTAGACATAAATAAAGGCAGCAGGATATCAATAAGTATTTCTTTATTAGAAACAACAATATTAAGTGGTATTTTTTAAAATAATGCAAAAATTATGTGGTAACTCGCGTTACAAAAAATTGGTAACTCGCGTTACTATCGATTTTTAGACCAATACAGTTCATAGGTATAAAAATTAAAATTTGGTCAAAATACAAGAAAAATAAAGAACTACTTCAGGCTTTTATGCACAGGAACCAAAACTAAATCAAAATTTAATAATTTTTTAAGTAAGTCCATTACATCGCGATTGCAATTATTTATGGTTTTAAAACTGATTGCATATTATCATCACAACTATTATTGTGACCACAAGATTCATAACTTTCCTCGCAGAAGTACCGTTTAATCTTTATGCCGGTTTTTATTTCTTCTGATGTGCAGACATTAACTAAAAACGCGATAATAGCGAATTGCAATGTCAAATCTTAATTTTGACACTAAATGGTAATGTTTCTTCAATTAAACATTAGTTTGGATATAGTTGAAGGTTGAAAAGAAACGAGAAATTTTTCAATACCTTGTCCACATTTACATGGAAATACCAGAGTTGGGCAAATTGCATTACTTTTTCAATGCATTATAGGAGCAATATGGCATTATTGCTAATGCAAAAAATCATTGCATTGATTTTTAGAATTTAATGCTATTGAAAAAATCTATTGCATTGATTTTTAAAATTTAATGCTATTTAAAAATCTATTGCTATGATTTTTGAAATTTATTGCTATTTAAAAATCTATTGCAATGATTTTTGAAATTTATTGCTATTTAAAAATTTGCATTAAATTTACAATACATTGGATAGGTTTGAGGAAAAAGGAATTTTCTTTTCAACCAGGAACCTTTTCTGAACCATAGCACCTCTCACTCTACCCCAACACCATCCTAGCCCCACCAACCCAGCGGCGCATCATTCTATTTTTCTCTTGTTCCTCTGAGGCCTAAAATCTTCAATGTCCTTTGGTTGGTTTCATTCAGAGTTGGGCAAATTGCATTACTTTTTCAATGCATTATAGGAGTATTATTGCATTATTGCTAATGCAAGAAATCATTGCATTGATTTTTGAAATTTAATGCTACTGAAAAAATCCATTGCATTGATTTTTGAAATTTAATGCTATTGAAAAAATCTATTGCAATGAAGTTTGAAATTTATTGCTATTTAAAAATCTATTGAAATAATTTTTGAAATTTATTGCTATTTAAAAATCTATTGCAATGGTTTTTGAAATTTATTGCTATTTAAAAATCTATTGAAATGATTTTTGAAATTTATTGCTATTGGAAAATTTATTGCATTGATTTCTTAAATTTTTCAATTTGCATTAAATTTACAATACAGGAAAAAGGAATTTTCTTTTCAACCAGGAAATGAAAATTTGTGAAAAATTCGTAGAATTTTATTTAATAAGAAAAAAAAAAATAACACCATCTGTACTGAGATTTGAACCAATGCACACTGGTTCAAAATCCATAAAAGCAAGCCAAAAGTCGAAAAAAAAATTTTTTTAAATTATGTAACTTTTTATGGACTGTACTATATTGTCTAACTTATATACCTTACACAGACTTCAAAAATGGATAAGAAAAATCCAAGTATTCGTAGAACGCTCTTGGGATCTCTCCAAAAGTACGCTATTCAGACGCAAAATTGCGTGAGGTGATAGTAAAAATTAGGTGTTAACTGTACCTGAACCTCAAAACTTGCAACAAGTTATGCTTTTTGGATAATTGTGATTAACCTAAAATCAAATTATTTCAAAAAATCAGTTAGCAATGGTTGTGAAAAAAGCCCAGAACTATCTTGTTCCGCCAAGATTTTTTATTTTTTTTTTTTTTTTTTCGTTTTAAGAGGATTGAAAATTTTTCTAACGCATAAAAAATGTAGATGCCTCTTTTAGCACCTTTTTTTTGTTCGACGTAAACTTTTCTGAAGCGCCTATAGGATGTTTTAACTCAGAAAGCTTAACAAGCATCAATTTGTGTTATAAATTATAAAATTGCCCGATCAAGAAAATTATATCAAAAATATATCAAATATCCAAAATTTGTCAGTGACAAGTACTTAAATTTGAGAAAAAAAGGATATCACAGTGATATACGGAATGTAACGCTTTGCGTATATCACAATGATATCAAAAAATGATATCAATATGATATCCAAAAATGATACCAAAATGATATGCAAAAATTGAATAGAAAATGATATACAAAAATTGTATATCCAAAGTTTTTGTTTTCCTAACCACGGGCTGCATGCAGGAAATGAAAGGAGTGTCGGTTTTTTTGAACTCAATTATTTTTGCTTTTGTGCATTTCACAAATTTTATGAGAAAAGTCAGTTCTTCATCACTAAAATTGGCTGCGCGTTCGTCTTCCATTTGACATATTTTTCAATGATATCAAAAATATATCAACATGATACATTTTTGATATCATTTTGATATAAATTTCAGATACAATGACAAGAAATTGACAAATTTTCTTGATCGGTACGATTTTTGACAGTTCTAAATGATGCAATGGTTTTCAATTTAAAACTTAATTGTAGAAAAATGACAAAAGTGTAAAAATCCACTAAAATGATTTAACAAATTGCGTTGAAAAATTAAAATGAAAAATTACCTAAAAACCAAAAATAGCTAAAAAAAAGAAAAATAACCTACAAGTTTGTAGCATTGAAAAGTAGGGATCATAAACAGTGTTTCTACATAATCAGAAAACGTCATGAGGAAACATTTCATCGAAATCCGAACCCTGCTTGTTGACTGAAGAAAAAGAGCAGCCACACGCATTCAAAAGCAAAACTGATAAATCTGATTGATAGTGTGTACTGGCTTATATTTTGTTGAAACGAGTGAATGAAAATCTGCTTTCAAACATTTCCCCAATGCGGCACCCCGGTTTTTTTTCCTTGGCAGCAGATCTTTGTTATGTCAAATATTCTAGTAGTTGACTCACAAAATTTTTAACGTCAATTAAAACGTCAAAATTGTTCCTTTTGTTTGTTTTCATGCGAAAACCACACGTGTTTACCAAAAGCTGATAAATATTTTCAATAAATTTACTTTTGGAGAATACATAAAGTTAATATACGTGCAAAAGACAAACAATAAAAATGGGAAAACTAAATGTGACTGTGCTGCGCTACCTCACAAAGGAAGACTTTCGTGTTTTGACGGCTGTAAGTTGAGTTATAAGTTTGCGTAACGAAAATAAAATACATTTAATACACTTCACAGATTGAAATGGGTATGAAAAATCATGAGTTAGTTCCAGGACCACTTTGTGCTTCAATTGCAAATCTTAAGACTGGCGGAGTGCATAAGCTGTTAAGAGAGTTGTGCAAACACAAACTTGTGTCCTACGAGCGTGGCAAAAAGTGTAAGTAATGGTCCGTCCAGAATTCTGAATGTTCGATTAATGTTTTTTACACACAATATTAATAAGATTGGTATCGGTACTAAAATTTCGCCAATGCGGAGATAAATATAGAATGCCATTAAACTTTTTTTCGAACGTTCAAAAAATAAATAATCAAGTGATAAATAAAAAATTGCATGCCCTTCATTAAGTTTAAAATCTCAAATTTTGTCGCTGAATATTGTTCGAAAAATCAATGATTCTTATTCTAATGTACATAACATCGAGTATTTTTATTTGTCCTGATCGCCATCGTAGATAAGTCATTTAAAATTCTAGCCAAAACTGTGTTTTTGTTTCTTTTATTTACATAAAAGTGGAAGAATGTTTCGTTTACGGATAAATTCGGAAATTTTATTTTTAACCCTCTAAAAGGAATTTAAAAATGAGTACTTTTTCTTTAAAATTCACCATTTTAAAATTATTAATATGTTGCTTTTTTTCAAAATATCGCCTACGGATTTAATCAGTACTAAGGACATGGCAATATTTGTATGAAAGCCAATGTCTCGAAAAAAAAGCGTGCTATTGAAAGGTTCGTGGCGTGCAATTTTGAGAGAAAAGTTATATTTTTCTTGCTGGTAAAAGCAAAAATGAGTTAAAGAGTTTCCGATTGTTGTGAGACATCTTCAAATATAGTAAAAAACGCCATTGAATAAAAATCTTCAAGTCCATTTTTCGATTAATAAAATCATAAAGCAACAAATTATTTTTATGATAAAAAATTGATTTTTTATTTAATTGAACTTTTAGTCATATATTTGCAAAGATCGATTTACATATAAATCTATCAATGCATTTTTCTAACACATAATTATGACAAATCAAGGAACGGATTAAAAACACGGCTATAGTGACATATGTTTCGTCTTTCGCCACAAAGACTCATCAGACTATTTTTGTTGTAATTATATTTATATTTATTTTACTTAATTAATTATAATTGAAAAATTGCAAGTTTGAAAACTTTTTGTGTTTTTGGTCTGGGCGGGAGACGAACCAAGGATCTCCAGGTTGGTAGCAGAAGTCGTTACCACTGCACCAGCCTTGCCCGGCTGCGAAGCCGACTTTTTGCCAGTTTTATTTGTGTGTTAATACGTATTGATATATCATAATTGTTGTTTTGTGTTATTTATTGATATTTGGTATAGTTGTTCCTTTGGAACAAATTCAATACCGATTGCAGGTGTTTCCACCTTATCAGGGCGTGTTCTCCCAAATAACTTTAAGAATTTTTTAAGTGTGTTACTTAATGACATTTTATATTGAAAATTGATTTTTTATTTAATTGAACTTTTAGTCATATATTTGCAAAGATCGATTTACATATAAATCTATCAATGCATTTTTCTAACACATAATTATGACAAATCAAGGAACGGATTAAAAACACGGCTATAGTGTCACATCAATTTTCAATATAAAATGTCATTAGGTAACACACTTAAAAAATAGTCGCGAGTCAGTCGCTTGAACTAGTTTGGGATGTGTTTGGGTATAAATCATAGGAATTGTTATTAAAAATTTCGCGCAAAATTCTAGGTGAAACAAATTCTCAAATTTTGTAAAAAGTAGGGTTAATCTGAACAGAAACGAGTGTTGTTGTTATATTATTGTTGTTGTAATTTTGTTCTTGTTGCTGTAATAATGTTGCATTTGTTGTTCTAGGTATTCGTTGTAATATTTGGAAAATTTTGGAAAAAAGTCATATTTCAAAAACTATGATTTGATTGAAAAAAATTTGATACATTTTTATAGGTTATTATAATACCTTTCATATGAAACCAATATTTTCCAAATCTATCCAGGGGTTACCAACTGATAGCATTTTTCATAGAGGATATATCCGGAAACCCGATCTTGCCAACACTTTTTGATAACATATTCTTTCTTAGAATTCAGAACTATATAATAAAAATTTTTCAGAATTTTAGCGAATTAATCCGTAAGCGAAACATGAGCCTAAAAGTGTTACAGTTCATCAAGAAAATTAAAACATTCCGACATTAATTAGGACATCTAATGGCTACACTTTTTAATTTCTTTGATTCAACGAATTTAAGCCTTGCAAAGATAAGGTACCTACCAATTACACTGTACTAGTCGAAAATTTGGTCTTGCTGGAAATAGGTCATTCTTATCTAATTCGGACATGGGGAATTCAGTGGTGTTAGCCGTTTTGTAGGATTGGTTTATCGCCCCATACAAAAACTTCAAATCAAAATTTTGTCTAGAAAGCGGTGTTTGGCATAAAGAATCCCTTATTAAATTGTGATGAATCAATGATTTTTCATCAAAAGTATGTTCTCCTGTTCAGGATGTATAAATTGGCAATGGAGTTGCTAATTTTTCTATCAATTTATCGGATACTTCTTAACTTTATCCCTAATTTTTACCGAATTTTCTTATAGAGTGAGCGCTAGACGGATTTGAGTATGCAAAATATGAGTACCGAAAACTCAGCTGAGATTCTCATAAGTCTGACTACAAGTAACAAGAAAGTGAATGCTGTCAGGATCTGCGATGGCCCATGTTTTTGAGCCCCTACCCCAGTCCAGTCTAAACATGGTTTTCCATTTTAAGTTTTTATAGAAATTTATGATAAATCGGGACCTTGTTATTACGAATATGAATTTGGTTTTTTTCTATCACGTCAGGGTCCTGAATTATCCTTACAGAAAAGTGAAAAAATTACTGTTTTGAGGTCTTCTAAAAACTATATATAAAAACAGCAAATAGTAAAATTAGTTCGATGTAAAAGAGAACTAAACTCTTTAAATATATTTTGAATTTTTATTTAATTTATATTTTTTAATATTAAATTCATCGAATAGTACTCCAGATTTGATTTTTATTTCTCGGTATCGCGAATTAATCATACCAAAAAAAAAAAAAAAAAAAAAAAAAGTAAAATTAGTTTTTGTTAATGATTACGGATAGCAAAACATACCCTTAACAAGCCGTACTTTAACTATTTTTTAAATAGACACCGCATCCCAAGTTATAAGCCTTTAAAAATTCAATAATATACAAAGGCTGTTTCCGGATCGAAAAACTATAAACTTATAATTTTATTATCCTTACCAATAACAATATTTTATTGTAAAAATTTCAAGCCTTTACAGAACAAGATCTCATGACAAATGACAGTTCTTTTCTAGATTTAGTGAATAAATCCACAAATTACTGAGCAAAAAATATAATTTTAAGAAAACTCGGAAGAAATTAACGTTAAAGTAAAAAAATATCCAATAAATTGATTAAAAAGTTAGCAATTCGAATGCCCATGAATTAATCATGATCTGGAACATATGCTTTTGATGAAAAATCATTGGTTTATCAGAAGTTACTAAGAGATTCTTTATGAAAAACACCTCTTTCCAGACGATATTTTGAATTGAACTTTTTGTAAGGGGTGATGAACCAATCCAGCAAAACGGCTAGCACCACTGAATTCCCCGTACCCGAATAAGATAAGGATGACCTATCTCCCGCCAAAAACTAGTACAGTGTTATTAATGACTTAGGTATGATTCCGATTCTCAATATCCTGGTTTTTAAAGTGCTATTGCTTTAATTCTAAAAATAATTTAGTTACTGAATTTTAGTTTTTCAGGCCAGTTCCGTAATCCGTGTGGTTTCAATTATTTTCGGAAACTTTTTGATGAAAATAGCCGGAGAGCCAGCGCTTAAAAATGGTTTTGCGTTTCTAAAAGCTGGTTTTGTTACAGTCGGTTATAGTAGTTGTGTACACACATAAACTGGCGGTCAGTCAAGCGCACTGTAGAACAGGCGGCTGATATATATATGGTCTCAAACATGTCATGATTTCGATGGTGATCAAATTAATTTCTAAAGACTGAAAATTATACAGATTGTATAATGCATATAAAAAAAAATTTTGTCGGTCAGTCTGTTAAACGTTATTGTAGAACAAGGCTGGTCAGCAGCCCCGTGGAAGGCAAAACGCTTTCTTTACTCAAGAGGGAGGCATCTTACGAAAAAAAGTGTACATGGCAAAAAATGCTTAGAATCGTCCAAGGAACACGTGTGAATTTATTTTTTTTTTTTTTATTATTTTTTTTAAATTTTTCGGAAAAAAGAAATCTCTTGAGTAAAAAAAGCATTTTACCTTCCACAGGGCTGCTGACCAACCTTGTTCTAACGTTTAACTGACTGACCGACATAATTGTTATTTATATGCATTATACAATCTGTATAAAAATTTTCAGCCTTTAGAAATTAATTTGATCACCATCGAAATCATGACATGTTTGGGACCATATATCAGCCGCCTGTTCTACAGTTCGCTTGACTGACCGACAGTTTATGTGTGTACACAACTACTATAACCAACTCGAACAAAATCAGCTTTTGTTACACAGTCATTTTTAAGCGCTGGCTCTTAGACTAAAACGGTGATTTTACCCCGTGAAGTTTTCTTGAAACTAGTTGTTACTACCCGTTTAACGAAAAGTCATATGCACGCATACATTTATATTATTTTCCTTACTTTTTTTTTCTTAGATGATGGTTTTCGTTTGACCAACACAGGTTATGATTACTTGGCACTCAAATCACTGACTCTTCGTGGCTCTGTCGCTTCATTTGGAAATCAAATCGGTGTTGGAAAGGAATCCAACATTTATGTTGTAGCTGATGAAGATGAAAATCCTATTTGTCTTAAGCTTCATCGTTTGGGACGTACTTGTTTCCGGAATATCAAAACCAAACGGGATTATCATGGTCGCAGACACAAAGCTTCCTGGCTTTATTTGTCACGCATTTCAGCAACTAGAGAATTTGCATACATGTCTGCGCTTTATGACCGTGGGTTTCCTGTGCCTAAACCTATTGATTTCAATCGACATTGTGTACTAATGGAATTGGTGAATGGCTGGCCAATGTAAGTTTCTAAAAATGTTAGCTCTTAATTTTTTTAAATTTCAATTTTTCACTTAGGACACAAGTTCATGAACTGCGAGACTTAGATCAAGTGTACGACGATCTTATGAATTTAATAGTCCGCTTAGGAAACGCTGGAGTTATCCATGGTGATTTCAATGAATTCAATTTGTTGGTAACTGATGAAGGAAAACCAATTCTAATAGATTTTCCACAAATGATGTCGACATCGCATGAAAATGCACAATTGTAAGTACTGAAACTATCTTGTTATTTATAGCTTATATATATAAACTTGCATTTCCCGGTGTACGTTGCTACTCCCCGTCTTGTACGGGGAGCGGAGCATGACCAATTTTTTCAAAGGATGTAAAATGTCAAGATGAAATTCTCATCTATGTGCGTTAAATAGTTTCAGCGATATGACTAAATTTTTTTAAGGGCGTGATGCCGCCCATTTTTTCAATGGACATTATTTGTCCCGGTGCGTTTAATATTTTCAGTGATATGATGAATTTATTTCTTTGGAAGCGTAGCACCGCCCACTTTTGCACTGAAAAATATTTATCCTCATGTACAAAATTTCAATTACCTAATTGAAGTAGATCCAGAGATATAACGAATTAATTTTTAGGGAGGCGTGGTACCGCGAATTTTTTTAGCCTATGACCTAGCTTTTTTTAATACTAAGATACAGTGAAAATTTCATTCAATCGGTCTGTTAGTTTCCGAGTCCATAAATAACAAACATACAAACAAAATCTAATTTTTATATATTAGTAGATAAATTATCTTCTCTTCTTATACGAGCTAAAATTGTATGTTTATAAATAAATAAATATATATGGGTCATTCAAAACGTATTTTTTCTTTTCGTCAGGATATGCACATTTCTCAAGTTATGAATTTTTCAATTTTTCAGGTTCTGAGAAAGTTCCTCTTTATACTTACTAATATGCAAAAGAAATATTTAATTAACAATGTATTTAAATTTGATCTAGTTATAACTTCCGAACCATTAAAGATATTTTGATGAAATTTAGTACACAGCTACTGACTATCAATGTCTTCTAACTGAGCGGGATCGAAGAAGTGCCACGCCCACTTTTTACTATTGAAAATTTTGATTTATTATTACTCGAAAACGACTCCAACAATTTTGATGAATATTTAGGAGATGTTACCTCTGCAAACAAGGATTTATATGTGATATGCCGTTACATTGAGAAAACTCGTTGGCGGGCGTGGCACCGCCCATAAAAATATAATACGAAAGAAAATTAATAAAGCAATCATTCTGAAATCTCTGATCTGAAAGTGGGCGAAATATCGCCGTTGCGCGAGGAATCTCTCATACAATCAAAATACGTTGAATGCTGATAATTTTATATTGAACTAATTAAACAGTCATTTTTGCAATTTTTCAACAACAGACGCAAGCAAGTGTTAACATAGAAATTGATTACATATGTTTCGGCTACTTCCACATACATGTGGGATTTGACATTGGACATGTGACAGACAAGGACGGACAGTTACTTGGATTTGACGAGAGAGGAATGCAACAGACTTTAAACGTACAAGAAGAAGCAGAAACAGAAAAAGAGTTAGTTGTTGATTGTCAGTCGAGAAGAAAAGATTAAAGTATTGAAACTTAAAGAAAAGAAGCAAAGTAAAAATATTTGAAGAAGTAAAAGATAAAATGTAAAGTTATTTGGAAAGAACTTGAAACTTAAAGAGAAGTATTAAAGAAAAGACAAAGTTGTAAAGTTATATGAAAACCAGAAGAAAAGAATTGAAGTAAATTTGAAGAATAATTAATAATAAAACGAATTCTACAAACGAACGAAAAGTAAAGTGTTTTATTAACATAAAAAATCCCTGAACCCACAATTTTTGGTGTCAGAAGTGGGATAAATAAAAGTGTAAAGAATTTCAAATAAAAAAAAGATTGAAATAAACTCAAAACAAGATAGTTTTCCTACGGTAGGGAGAAATATTCACTACTCCCTACTCAACAAGAAATTTGAAATCGACCAATAGCAGCAGCTCATCTGTTGCTGTGTTTCAAAGTTGCTTCGTTCCTGAGTTGTTACGAGTGTGTGTCAGCGGTTGCGTAGCCGAATAGTTTTGCTGTATTGGATTCTAACTAGAAAAAAAACCAACAATCTTGCCCGCTGTGGTGACTATTGTATTTCATAATTAATTTCAGTATATTTTGAATTTTTCCTTATAAATTAAAAAATATATATTTATACTAAGGAGTGTTAAACGAATCTTCATTCAAAATAAAATTTCAATAAGTATTCAATTTAAAGTTAAAATACATACTGTTGAATATCCTATTTATGCACTAAGCTACTTGCATATAAAATCAAATTTTTAATATTTAAAAAAAAAAAAAACACATTAATTAACAAATTGAAACTTAATTAACTTTACCACCATGAACAAGGACACTATTTTAGCATTGAATGTGCCTGGTTTGAAAGAAAAATTGGCACAGTTAAATTTACCGATAACAGGACGTAAGACTACTCTACAGGACAGACTTTTAGATCATTTCGGCTTAGCCAGCGTTGATGATGAGTCAGACGACGAAGATGAAGTATTTTCGAACGCTGTATCAGAGGCCTCCGTGGAGCATTCTACTTTTACTCTGAAAGACATTCAGGACTCACTTACCCAATTTTCAGGATCTGGTTTTCCTGAAATTCGTAAATGGATTCAAGATTTTGAAGAAAATGCTTTGACGGTAAAATGGAACGAGTTGCAAAAATACATTTACGCAAAGCAACTGTTACAGGGTGCAGCAAAAATTTTTATACGGAGCCAAACACATATTAATGATTGGAATTCATTAAAAGCCTCCTTAAAAAAAGAGTTTGGTACAAGTTTATCATCCATAGAAGTTCACAAATTACTAAGGAATAGGCGGAAGGGACCGCAAGAATCTTTTCGAGAGTACCTCTATAGCCTGCTCGAAATCGGCAGTCCAATTAATTTAGACGAAGAGAGCTTAATTGAATATTTCATTGAAGGAATCAACGATACCAGATTTAATAAGAGTGTGTTGTTCCAGGCAAGGACATTAGATGAATTAAAAGAAAAGCTGAAAATTTACGAGAAATTCCATTGTTCCTCTTCAAGCACAAGCACAAGGGAATATGGACTGCCATCAAGTGGATCATATCGATTTCCCTCAAATAAAACACCCACAGCTAAAAAGTGCCTCAAATGTGGCGATCCAGATCATCTTGTTAAAGAGTGTAAGAAACCAGGTTTTGTATGTTTTAAATGTCAAAAGCCAGGGCATCGTGCGTATGAATGCGATTCACAATTAAAGATAAAATCAGAGAGTGGACAGCTTAACACAGTTACAAAAAACGTAACTAATACAGATAATTTAATTGAACCTGTTTACCGGACATACAAATTTATTATATTGAACAACATTGGATATAAAGCATTAATCGACACCGGCAGTGACCTTTGTATAGTTTCAGACGAAATTTTTGAATCACTGGAAGGCATAAACCTCGTTCGAGTAAAACATGAGATAGTTGGTATAGCAGGGGCAACTGCATCAACCTTAGGATATTTTACTGCAGAAGTTAAAGTAGACAGCCTGGCGTTCGACTTGATTTTTCACGTTATTATGCGAAAGGACCTTAATTGGCCGGTTGTGATTGGAAACAATGTACTGAAATTTTTAGATATGGAAATAAGCACGCATGGCATTACTTTTAAAAAGAGAGTTTTATGCGATTTAAACAGCAACAACACGGGAGCTGAACAAAGTCAGAACGTCATAAAGGTAACGCAAAAAAACCATTGTGTTGAACTGGAAGAGGAGTTTGCATCGATTTGTGCATTATCAGAGTTGAAGGAATTTCAAGCTGAACCATACAATTTAAATCATTTGGACTCGGAAAAGCAATCAAGACTAAAGGGGTTAATTGATAACTATGTTCCAATAAAACCCGCAGTTTCGCCAGTAGAAATGAAAATTATTTTAGTTGATGATATTCCAGTATATCAGTCGCCACGTAGACTTTCTCATGAAGAACAGCGCATTGTAAGTATTCAAATCGAAGAGTGGTTAGCTGATGGTGTAATCCAACCCAGTTCATCAGAGTACGCCGCACCCATAGTTCTTACGTCGAAGAAAGATGGAACAAAACGTCTGTGCTGCGACTACAGAAAAATAAATACCAAAATAGTACGCGATAATTTTCCTATGGTACTCATAGACGACGTGTTGGACAAACTTCATAATGCTAAGGTGTTTACGACGCTAGATTTGCGTAATGGGTTTTTCCATGTCCCAGTGGAGCCAGGATCAAGGAAGTACACATCATTTGTGACACACAATGGGCAATACGAATTTCTGTATGTGCCATTTGGGTTGTCAAATTCGCCCGCAGTATTTTCTAGGTTCATTAACTCGGTTTTCAGAGAGCTTATGCTAGATGGGACCATAACGATCTACATTGACGATATAATAATACCCTCAAGTACTGAAGAGGAAGGAATTTCAAAATTGGAAAAAGTATTGGCAGTGGCAGCCGCTAACGGGCTTCGTATTAAATGGAGCAAGTGCCAGTTCCTTATGAGGAAAGTAATGTTTTTGGGGTATATAGTCGAAAACTCAACTATTAAGCCATCCTTAGAAAAAACATCAGCCGTCATGAATTTTCCGCAGCCAAAAAATATAAAAGCCATTCAACGATTTTTAGGACTTACGTCGTACTTCCGTAGATTCATTCCAAATCACGCAGCAATTGCCACACCGTTGTCAAACCTTTTAAAGAAAGATGCGAAATTCCGTTTTCAGTATGAAGAAACTATGGCATTCCAGCAACTCAAAGACGCTCTTGTGAATGCACCAGTATTAAGATTGTATGATCCTAATGCAATAACAGAAGTTCATACAGATGCTTGCGCTCTGGGTTATGGAGCAGTATTATTCCAGAAGGACCCCGACGACCAAGAACTCCACCCAGTGCAGTACATGAGCAGAAAGACATCTGCTTCACAGAAGAAATACCACTCATACGAACTGGAAGTTTTAGCAATTGTGGAAGCATTGAAGAAATGGCGCGTTTATCTGTTGGGACTCAAATTCAAAATAGTGACTGACTGTAACGCTTTCACAATGACAATGAAAAAAAAGGAAGTTCCTTTAAGGGTAGCACGATGGGCAATGTTCATGCAGGAGTTTGAGTACGAGATAGAGCATAGATCAGGTGCAAAAATGAGGCATGTAGATGCCCTTAGTAGAGCTTCATGCCTCATGATTGAAGATTCAATGAGATGTAGAATAAAAGAACTGCAAATAAATGATGATTGGACTCGTGCAGTGTGCAAGGTTTTGGAAAGAGAAGAATACGATGACTTTTACATGAAGCATGGCATATTATTTAAAGATCCAGTGAAAGAATTGGTAGTTGTTCCCGCAGCCATGGAACGTGAAATTATTCAAAACGCTCACAATCAGGGCCATTATGCCGTAAAACGAACAAAAGATTTGGTAGAAAAATCGTTCTTCATCCCAAATTTGACAAATAAAGTGACAAATGTTGTAAAAAGTTGTGTCGAGTGCATCATGATTGAAGCTAAAGCGGGTAAAAAAGAGGGGATGCTTAACCCCATAAACAAAGAGGATACACCATTTGGCACTTACCATATAGACCATGTCGGTCCTATGGAAACTACTCAGAAAAAATATAAACACATTTTAGTAGTAGTAGATGCATTCTCTAAATTCGTGTGGCTTTATCCCACGAAGAGCACCGGTACTGAGGAAGTCCTAGATAAATTGAAAAAACAAGCTGCTATTTTTGGAAACCCCGCACGAATTATAACCGACAGAGGCACCGCGTTTACCTCAAATGCCTTCGAAGATTTCTGCAAAGTCGAAGACATTCAACACCTGCTCATTGCAACGGGAGTACCGCGAGGTAACGGCCAGGTGGAGAGAATTCACCGAATAATTGTACCAATGTTAGCTAAACTCTGCATCGATGATCCACAAAAGTGGTATAAGTACACCGACCATGTTCAACAAATAGTGAATAGTACACCACCTCGTAGTACCAAAATTTCTCCATTTAAACTGGTAACAGGCCTTGAGATGCGAACGGCAGGGAATGAAAATATAAGCAAATTATTGGATGAAGCAGCTGTTGAAGAGCTTAATGCCGAAAGAGAAATGCTACGCACCGAAGCAAAAGAAAATATCCGAAAGATTCAAGTCGAGAATAAACGGAATTTTGATAAAAAAAGAATACCGGAAACAGTGTACAAAGTAGGCGAACTAGTTGCTATAAAACGCACTCAATTTGGAACTGGAATGAAACTTAAGCCAAAATTTGTTGGTCCATACCAAATCGTAAAGAAATTCAAGCGTGGAAGGTATGTTGTAAAAAAGCTTGGGAATTTCGAAGGACCGGGTACTACAACCACCGTAGCAGAGTTTATTAAAAAATGGTCTACCCCATTCGAGGCGAATGGTTTGCCAGGAAGGCCGAGTATTGTGGGATTTGACATTGGACATGTGACAGACAAGGACGGACAGTTACTTGGATTTGACGAGAGAGGAATGCAACAGACTTTAAACGTACAAGAAGAAGCAGAAACAGAAAAAGAGTTAGTTGTTGATTGTCAGTCGAGAAGAAAAGATTAAAGTATTGAAACTTAAAGAAAAGAAGCAAAGTAAAAATATTTGAAGAAGTAAAAGATAAAATGTAAAGTTATTTGGAAAGAACTTGAAACTTAAAGAGAAGTATTAAAGAAAAGACAAAGTTGTAAAGTTATATGAAAACCAGAAGAAAAGAATTGAAGTAAATTTGAAGAATAATTAATAATAAAACGAATTCTACAAACGAACGAAAAGTAAAGTGTTTTATTAACATAAAAAATCCCTGAACCCACATACATATTTATATATTTTTCATATATAAACATGTATATAGCCTCATCAGATCAGTTTTAGTTAAATCTTGCCAGAAACCGTACTCGAACCCGTGACTCCGGTTTCTAATGAAAGAAACGCGGTGCTTAAGCGATTGCGCTATAGGTCACGAATAAACTCTCTGAACAGGATCGCCATTATGAATAAAACATAAGGCTCACTAGCGCCGTCTGTTGTGAAAAATTGCCAAATTGTTAGTTGGTAACACACTCTTGTTTTGAGACATGCTACGCTAGCTACAATTAATGCTATTTTGCTACTGTTCAATAATTGCCACGCCCACTTTTTACCAAAATAAAAATATTGGAAAAAAATGGAATTAACTTTTTATACCCTACACCCAGGGTATATTCACTTTGTCCTTCCGTTTGTAACGCAGAGAAGGAGGCGTGGCAGATATAGAAAAGTATATATATTCTTGATCAGCGTCACCTCCTGAGTCGATATAGCCATGTCCGTCTGTCTGGCTGGCTGGCTGTGTGTTGAAATACACTTTTTGGGAAAACTGAGCAAGATTTTTCAATGAAATTTGGTACACTACCTCCGTCGCCAAAGATAGCTCGGGGGATTGAAAAGAAAAGACAAAAATTGCAGTGATATTATGTATTTTTAAGTCAAAATGCATCTTCCAAGTATTACTGTAAACTTTTTATCAAAGATAATGTGATAAAAATTATATAAATGTTACACTATAAGTAAACGAAGAAAATAACCAGTCATATTGTTAATTTTGTCACATTAATTACACTGGTCTACACGATTTTCGACTGGAGCAACCAAATAGTGTTCCTAGGGTTATTTGGTGCGCTGAATTCGAATCTGTAATCGGTTTTTCTCTATCAGGTCAGGTTTTCGAAACACAATAACACATTTTTTTTTCAAGAAAAACCATTAATTTATTTGAAAATGTTTAACAATTCAAAAGTGAATGGCAGTGTTTGAACATCGTTTGTATTTTGTTGGCTCCGTTTCACGTATAAGAGTCCAGGAATAGTCTTCCATCATGCTTTTGTCCCAAAAAATACGTAATGAATTTTTTGTAAATTTTGTTTTTTTATTTATTAATGAGTAGTATCGGGACCTTAGAACAACAGGGTTCTAACTGACATTTTTTGTGAAATTGAGTTATATATTGCTTCGTACTAAATAGACCATGCTCTTTCGATTACCGCTACTCAAATTTTTCTATCTCGTATGATTTCTGAGATAATTAATGAAATTGAGATGCAGAAGATTCTATCTACACATATTGAAATTAAAATTAATTTCACAAAGTTCTAACTTCTAGATAGAACCTTGTGCTTCTGTAAGAGAGCAGGAAAATTCGATAAAATCGTGTAATTTTGTTAAACAAGCCCCGATTTCGAGCCGACATGGCTCATTTTGTTAGTAATTGAACTTAGAAAAAACCAGCCCTTAAAATTTATGCAGTTTTTGAAAAAAGGTCGAAAAACAGTTTTGAAAAATTGAAGAATTCAAATCAAAAATAGTAATTTTTAATAAACTTGCCAACGTTAAATCCGAATCTGGCATCAGAGTCGCTATATCTTATATGGTTTAACTCTTTTCTGTTGAATGCAACATTTTAATACTGTTCTTTGTCGTCAAAATGAGCTATAAACTGGCCTTGTGTGATTTTTCTTTAAAAACGCGCTTTAACTGATACACAAAGGTATGTAAATTTTTCAAAAACCCTTTTTCGACCTTTTTCCAAAAACTGCTCTCTCACAGAAACACAAAGTTCTATCTGGCAGTTAGAACCTTGTTTCTCAATTTCAAGGATCTTATCGTTTAGCAACAAAGTTCTATAGATTTTTTTAAACTTAAATTCCTTATTAATTAGACAACGTAATTTAATTATTTTAGTATCAATGAAATCCTCGCGACAATCAAATGCTTGTAATATAAATAATATGTATTGTGATTAAAATCAATTCATCTTCTCTTCTTAAAGCCCAGGAAAATAAGACATTTTCTGCGAAAAAATTCCCAGTGGAAATTTTTCACCGGAATTGTCTTTATTTATGCATGATACACAAACTGTGAAAAGTCCATTGCAAAGTCGTGTGCGCATAAAAAGTTATTAAGGCTCAAAGGTCGCTAAAATCAGTTTTTTGCAAATATCTCGCTAATGCTAACTTTTACAGAAAAATGTTGGTCTCCAATTTTGTAGCACAGGAAACTTCCTACAAAAGTACGTTAAAAGCATTTGCGTACGACTTCTAGTTTAGGAGATCACCCAATTTAAAAAGTTGTTAACAGTTATGATATGAAATACTACCTATGAGTTCATATTAAAATATCTTACTTTTTAAATTGCAATAACTCTTCAATGAGAAGTTGTACAAACAAAATTAAAATGCCGTTTGAAAGATAATTTAATTTTCTATATACCGTACAAATTTTTTTTTTTCGAACGGCTCATGACCTTAAAAATATTCTTGAATAACCGTTAAGGCTTCGAAATTACTGGTTTTTTAAGGATATTTGCGAATTGGTAAGTACTACGATAAAAAGTAATGGGACCAAATTTGTAGAGAATTACAAGATCTACAAAAAATAAGCAATATGTGTACACATAGAAGTAACCGTTTAGAAGATATTCCAAAAAACCCTTAAAATGCCAAAAAAAACCGGTTTCTATAGAATATCTGCTATACGGTTACTCCTATGTGTGCACATATTGATTATTTTTTGTAGATCTTGTAATTCTCTACAAATTTGGTCCCATTACTTTTTATCGTAGTACTTACCAATTCGCAGATATCCTTAAAAAACCAGTAATTTCGAAGCCTTAACGGTTATTCAAGAATATTTTTAAGGTCATGAGCCGTTCGAAAAAAAAAATTTGTACGGTATATAGAAAATTAAATTATCTTTCAAACGGCATTTTAATTTTGTTTGTACAACTTCTCATTGAAGAGTTATTGCAATATAAAAAGTAAGATATTTTAATATGAACTCATAGGTAGTATTTCATATCATAACTGTTAACAACTTTTTAAATTGGGTGATCTCCTAAACTAGAAGTCGTACGCAAATGCTTTTAACGTACTTTTGTAGGAAATTTCCTGTGCTACAAAATTGGAGACCAACATTTTTCTGCAAAATTTAGCATTAGCGAGATATTTGCAAAAAACTGATTTTAGCGACCTTTGAGCCTTAATAACTTTTTATGCGCACACGACTTTGCAATGGACTTTTCACAGTTTGTGTATCATGCATAAATTAAGACAATTCCGGTGAAAAATTTCCACTGGGAATTTTTTCGCACAGAAGCTCTTTTTTCGTCTTATTTTCCTGGGCTATTATACGAGCTAAAATTGTATGTTTGTTTTTTTGTTTGTTTTTTTTGTACTTATTTCTGTGTCAAAATTTTTTCTCGAAAACGGCTACAGCGATTTTAATGAAACTTGGAATAGTGTTAGATATTAGCATACAATGAAGAATGAGCTAGGTTTGAACTTTGTTAATGCTCACCAGAGGGCGTGGCACAGCCTTAAATTTTAAATTTGATTTAGTCATAACTCGCAAACCTTACAAGGTATTTCGATGAAATTTGGTGAGCGGTTATGGATTAAAAATACCTTGTAACAAGCAAAAAGTGGGCGGGATCGAAGAAATGCCACGCCCACTTTTTAGTCCTTGAAAATTTTGATTCAATATTACTCGAAAACGACTCCAACAATTTGAATGAAAATTTAGGAGATGTTACCTCTGCAAACGGAGATTATTGTGTAATACACCGTTATATTAGGAAAACTCGTTAAAGGGCGTGGCACCGCCCACAAAAATATAAAACAGTATAAAAAGAAAACTAATAAAGCAAACATTCTGAAATTAACTGAGAGGTGCGTAATTGCTAAAAGGCATCTCTGTTCTGGAAGTGGGCGAAATATTGCCGTTGCGCGTGGAACCTCCCATACAAGCAAAATACGTTAAATGCTATTTCTCGCAAATGTTACAAGATATTTTAATGAAATTTGGTATGTAGGTACTGCTTATTAATGCCTTGTAATAACCGAAAAGTGGGCGGTATCGAAGAAGAACCACGCCCCCTTTTTAACCGTTGAATATTTTGATTCAATATTACTCGAAAACGACTCCAACAATTTGAATGAAAATTTAAGAGATTGTACCCTTGAAAACAAGTATTAATATGTGATATGCCTTTTTATTGGAAAAACTCGATGAAGGGCGTGGCACCGCCCACAAAAAAATAATACGCTATAAAAAGAAAACTACTACTTAAAGCAATCTTTCTGAATTTAACTATTGGGAGTCTGCTTGCTATTAGACACATGCGACCTGAAAGTGGGCAAAATACCGCCTGTGCGTGTGGATCCTCCCTTACATGTAAAACACATTAAATGCTATTTCTCGGAAATGGTACAATATATTTTGATAAAATTTGGATCATGAGTATCTAAAGCATAACGAGAAGTGGGCGTTGTTCAATAATTGCCACTTCCACTTTTTACCAAAATAAAAATTTTAGGTAATAACTCAGGCACAAAACAAAAAAACTGAAATGAACTTTTTATTTCTTATATGCAGACTTATGTACTTTTTGAAGCTGAATCCGTCTTCATCAGCAGAACTGTCATTATACCTGTAGGATTTTGAAATATCCTTGTTTGAAGTTGAAGAAAACGCTGTGTTCAGTATTACAGCATAGCTACAAGAAAAGGTCAAATTCTTTTTTATCAATGACCTAAAATAGCCACTCTCTTCCTTATTAAAATATCCTTTCGGATTTTTCCAATGAGACTTTTTTTCCGAGTTATGATCCTTTGAAGGTAAGATATTTCAGCCTCCATACAAAAGACGAAATATTTTGGGTGTGTGGCACATACCAATTATTTATTTTACCGAAAAAAATTTTGAGTTTTTGATATTTTTCTATACTATTTGTTACTTTCCGAGTTTTGTATTAAATTTTTTTTTCACTAAATTTAGTGTTAGTGGAAAAAGATTAACTACAAGAAATTTATTTAGTGTAAATGGAAAATCTCTCACTATCAAAAAATTAATTTTGTAGTAGATGCAAACCACGTGTAAACGATCAAGAAATTTGTTCATGGAATCCGATTTGGCTGAAAATTGGCATAAGTAATAGTAGCATAGTGAGAAAAATTACTGCCAAATGTTTTTTTCAAAATTTAAAAAAATGGCGGAGATATGGAAATTGAATTTGAAATTTTTAGGTTAGTTTTTTTTTGAGAAGCTTTAACTTTAGTTGCATTTATCCAATTCTCAATTTTATGGTGTCAATTGATTTGTCTTGAAACAGGCTTTAAAATAAAAACTAGCAAAAAGTTTTTTTAATTTTTTTTATATTGCTTACACTGAAACAAAAAAAAAATTAAATTGAGTTTCCCAAAATACGTCATTTTTGATATTTTTTATTTTTCTTGCAAAAAAAGCTACAGGTGTAACCCACCAGTCCTCCAAAAATTGGTGTGGGCCTGCCAGTGGTTCTCCAGAAAAACAATAAAATGTAGTATCTTCCGCAATTTTTCAGTACATTTTTTTAATTTAAAATTTTTATTAAATAAAATTTTCAAATGCTGAAGTTAGTTTATTGACTGTTTTTTTGCTTGTATAGTACTAATGAAAGTACCAACGCACTTTTTTCAAATTCAAATTAACGTTTAATTAAAAATTTCAAATTTAAAAAAATTGTACTGAAAAATTTTTAAATTTAGAAAAAATATTTGGTAGTAATTTTTCTCACTATGCTACTATTAATTATTCCAATTTTCAGCCAAATCGGATTCCATGAACAAATTTCTTAATCGTTTACACGTGGTTTGCATCAGTAGTGAAAAGTTTCTCATTATCACTAAATTTAGTTATCAATTTTTAGTCAAAATTGCACTAAATTTAGTGATATCACATTTCTTCTACTATCAATAAATTAATTTGGTAGTAATAACATATTTACCATTATCACTAAATTTAATGAAACTTGAAATTAAATTTTCATTATGGTTTCATTAATTTAGTGATAATGGCAAATCTTTCATTACCACCAAATCAATTTTTTGATAGTGAAAGAAATTTTATGGAATTTTAATTAAAAACTGATAACTAAATTAAGTGATAATGAAAAACTTTTCACTACTGCAAAAAGCATTTTTTGATAGTGAGAGATTTTTCACTAACCTAAATAAATTTCTTGATAGTAAAAATTTTTTCACTAGCACTAAATTTAAAGAAATAAACATTCATAAGTGCATACAATTTTAGCTCGTAAAAGAACCCAGCGGGGCAAAGCTGCTCAAAAACAGCGCTGATTCAGCTCATCTTTGTATACAGACAAGCATATTTTTCGTGCTGATTATTTCTTTCCATTTTGTATAGGCAGATTGTGATTATTTAAATTTTTGTTTAATGTAGTTAAAAAATTTTTTTTTTTCTTTTTGTATGGGAAAATGCCCCAATTGGAAAAGCGATTATCTCAAAATTTAGTCGAGGAGTCACGAGTGAAAATTTTTTTATACATCATTTGAACGATAAGTAAACATAATCTGGAAAAAAATTTGATGTGCTACGACGTTCGATTTAGAACGGGTTAAGGCACGCCGCACAGTGGTCTATAAGAGAGCGCTAGCCGGTCATAACTCCGAAAATTTTTGTATTAAAAGTAACATTTTTTTTGGACCAATTTAAAGTTAAATATCTAGATAACATATTTCAAGTACCAGAATACCAAGAAATAATACCATTTTTGAGTTTTCGCGTCTTAAACTTGATGAATTCAGAAAATGATAATTTTTTACAAAAATCTTTTAAAATATGTGAAAATTTAAATGAGTGTATCTTTAAAACTAAATTATTTTACCTCCTGAAACTTATGGTGAAGATAGTCTGATCTATTTTCTGAAGACTTGCGTACTTAGATGTTAGTTTTTTTAATATAAAAAGGATATCTGGATCATCACAAAAAATCTCTAATTTCATTTCCCAAATTTACGAATTTTGCACTCTGTGGACTATAACTAATATGTTTTATGGAGTTGCAACGGCGAGATCATTTAAGTGTGTAATATGAGGTTTTCTGAAGGTTCTGCGCATTTATCTGACTCCCCCATTACTCCCCTACATGGACTACGATGAGTTTTTCTTCAGCGACTTTTCTGTATTCTTGCAACGCTCCAGTTTCGTAAAACTAATAACAACCAAAGTGTTTGAAGTAAAACAATAAAATTCGATTTCTGATATAGTATTAGCAGCATCTATTTATTTGTTGAAAATGGGTGTGTTCGAGTCAAGGACACGCCCACCTCCTATATAACCAAAAATTTAAAATCACTATAACTTCGTAAATATTTCAAGTACAAAAATAATATTAAATATCTGAGTTAGTGTAGATAGCATTAGGTTACTTCGTGAAATTGAACGTGATCGGGTCAAGAACACGCCCACCTCCTATATAACCAAAAATTTGGAATCGCCATAACTTCGTAAATATTTAAGGTACAACAATAATATTTAATATCTGAGTTAGTATAGATATCATTAAGTCATTTGGTGAAAATGGGCGTGATCAAATCAAGGACAAGCCCACCTCCCATATAGGCCAAAATTTTGTCGTGATATAATCAATTTTTTAGAAAATTGTCCGCCATTTTGTTTACAAAAAAGATGATACCGAATTCGTAATCAGCGACCTCAAAAACCCCTTTAGCCACAATTTTGTCGTGATATAATAAATTTTTTAGAAAATTGTCCGCCATTTTGGATCCGCCATTTTGTTTAAAAAAAAGATGATACCGAATTCGAAATCAACGACTTCAAAAAACTCCTAAGCAACAAAGTTGTTGTGATATAGTCAATTTTTAAGAAAATTTTCCGTCATTTTGGATCCGCCATTTTGTTTTCAAAAAAAAGATACCAAATTCGAAATCAGCAACCTCAAAAATCCCCTTCACTACAATATTATCGTGATATAATTAATTTTAAAGAAAATTGTCCACCATTTTGGATCCGCCATTTTGATTTTAAAAAATCGTTTTCAGACTTAGAGTCAGCGACCCCCAAAACATAGAAATCGATATTTTTTTTATAAAAAATAACCAGGAAATATAACCAGCTAGAATAGCATTCTAGACCATTGTGCGCCGTGCGCTTTTAATGCTAATCTTCATTGTATGAAAAATGCATTATCATGTTCTTGTTCTATTTTTGACATCTTCCACAGTTTTTTACGTCCAGTAGGATGCATATTGTATATTTAATTTGTTTAGCCTAGTTAGGTTTTATTTTTAAATTTGTACATATTTAATAACTTTGAATTGCAGTTATAATATTATTTTAATAGTTGCGCTCTTCGTTCTTTTTTAGCTTTTTTGAGCGCGATGTCAACTGCGTGCGTGAAATGTTTCGTCGTAAATTCGCTTACGAAAGTGCTGACTATCCAAAATTCTCCGATCTAGTACGCGAAGATGATTTAGATGCTGAAGTACACTGCACTGGCTACGGATTCACTAAAGAAATGGAAAATGACCTATTACAAGTAAATATCAAGATAAAAAATTTTAAAAATATATAAATCTACTTATATAATTTTACAACTACTAGGAATATGGAATGATTGACGATGACGAAAGCAATGATGAAACAGAAGTCTTAGAGGATAGTACTCCAGCTAGTTGTACAGAAATTGAAATAAATGAATACCGACAACAGTTAGAAAATGAAGTTAAATTTTCTGAAATGAAAAAAGCAGATTCAGTCAATAATTCCATACGGCATTATATTGAGTCTTGTACCCGCTATTTGGGAAATATTACATTAGAACCCGAAATAGAAATTCCCGAAAGTACGCCATTACCAAATGTTACACAAACAGTTGAACCTTGTTCAGATGTAGAAATCAATGATGAGAAAATGGAAAGAGAAAAGCAAGACGAGTTATCTCTTAACCAAGTTTGTAATAACCCCGATGCTATTTCTGTCAGTTCTAATGATTTAGAAACTGGTGATGAAATTCCCGAGCTTATTGGTGCTGATCCCAATTCACGCATGTATCGCCTCAAAATGGTGGAAAAACTTCTGAGCGATACACGCAGCCAGCGTTCTTATTCCACTACAGCTAGTACAATAGCACCTTCTGTTGTAACCGACAGAATAAAGCGAAACATGGATGTAAAAGAAAAACGAGAGATGCGTAAGAAGTGTATCGCTAAAGGTGAGGCCAGCGCAGTGCATCGCCATCGCAAGGAAAACAAGGATGTTGTTAAGGAGTATGCGGGTTGGGATTTTTAAATTCGATTATGTGTTATGCAAGTTATTTCAATTTAAGTTTGAATAAAATATACGCAAATATAAGTCAATAAATTTTTTTAACACGCTTTACCCAATATTTATTTGGATAACAAAAACGATTGTCTTGTTAATAAGGGCCTAATGAAATGTGAAAAAAGCTATGTCATGTTGACTTTATTTATATCAATGATAAGCAATTTTTAAGGATCTAAAAAAAAGTTATCTTGAAATGTTAGTTTATCTTAAGTAAATAACGTGTTCTCGCTCATATATAAACTCCTCGTATATAAGAGGCTTTGTGAAAACTTTATATTTCATTTGAGTTACAAATTTTCGTCGGTCTACTACGAAAACGCGAAATGCCGGAGAAAACCATAGAAGAGTACCATCCAGCTCCTAAATGGTTAACAAATAGCTATATTGAAGATAAGCTACAAAAACTATTTAAAGATGAAAGTATCAAAGTAACTAATTTGGATATTACACCAGCGACTGCCAAAGGCGAAAACTACGCCAGCATTATGACACGTATAAAAGTATCATATAAAACCAGTGGATCACAGAATATTCACAATGGAACGTATCTTGTAAAAACCACTTTCGAGGGAAATAGTCCCTCATCGCACGTTATGAACTCTTATGGGATTTATGAGCGTGAGATGGAAATGTATCAAAAGATTCTACCTAAGCTTAGCAAATTGTTGCATAGCATTGGCGATAAGGATAAACTCTTTGCAAACACGATATATGTGGATCATGACCACTCTGCTATTATATTTGAAGATCTCTCCGAGAGCAACTTCGTAATGGCAGATCGCTTAGCGTGCCTGGATATGAATCACATTAGAATTGCTTTAAAAAAGTTGGCTAAAATGCATGCAACGGCTGCAGTCCTCAGTGAGCAGGAACCTAATTTATTTAAGCAAAACTACGATAGAGGCATTTTTAATCGACACACTGATGCTTTCAAGCCTATGGTTTGTGGTGTTTTGGCGGCGTTAACACGTTATGTTAAAAGTAATGAGCAACTAAATGAAAAATATTATGAAAAACTCCGTTTACTACAGACCCATATAATGGAATCTGGTGCACGTGTTTTCGATCCAGTAAAGCATCATTTTAACACATTAGTGCATGGAGATTTCTGGACGAATAATATGCTTTTTAAATATGATAATTCATCCAATGATCTAGTTGATGTTATTCCAATTGATTTTCAATTTAGTGCTTGGGCTTCACCTGCTGTGGACTTACATTACCTGTTTAACACTTCTCTTCGCCATGAACTAAGATTAAATAACCAAAATGAGCTTTTACAATACTATTATCACATTTTAGCAAACACACTGAAGGCGTTATCGTTCAAAGGTCATGTACCGAGTTTGCATGAATTCTGTTTACAGTTTGAAATGCGCAGTTTTTATGGTAATTTTTTGGTTAAATTTCTTTCAAAAACATTTTATTTACTTTTCTTTTGATTTCCCTTACAGGTCTTCTTTCAGCTTTAATTTTTCAACCGATAATGCTGTGTGAGTCAAGCGAAGATTCCGAATTCAATAATTTAATTTCAGATAGTGAAAGTGGTATACGTTTTAAAGACACGTTCTTCAAAAATCCAATTATTCAGAAAAATGTCGAAAGCTTACTTCCATTATTTGATCAAAAAGGGCTTTTGGATAGTTTAATACAAGATAAAAGAAGTTAACAAATAAATATACTTAATTTACAAAGATATTAGTGTGTTGGTTTTTAAATATCTAATTGGACGAGTTTGCATTGTGGCCGAAATTTGACCATTTTGATTTGACTTTAAAAAGACTACCCAACTGTTAACTTAAGCAATCAAAGCCGACTTAAAAACATGAAGGAGTTATTATTATTATTTCATAAAAATCGATGCAGCGGTTAAGCCGTGAGAGCGTTTTTTCCATTTAAGGGCGTGGCACCGCCTAATAATTTACCAAAAGTTACAGAAAAAAAAGTAATGAAATGGAACTTAAAATTTTGAAAAACTTCCACGGAAGCGTATTTCATAAGCTTCCAAATGTGTGCTTTCACGGAAGCGAATTTGAAGCGCATCTCATGTGCTTCTGAAGATGTCCACTAGGACATGCTGTGTTAAAAAAGATAAGCAGTGAGAACAGCACTGGAAGCAGCTTTTGTTCCCCTAGAAGCGCAACTGAAGTCGTTTTAATGCGCTTCCGTTTCCCGTTGGGAAATTTTATAAAAGTCGTATCACCAGTGATTAAAATAAGAAATTTTAAGAAGATCCCAAAACGGTGAAAATGACTTTAAGATCCCAAAATAAAAATTAAGAAGATCTTAAAAATGGTTAAATTCGAAACGTTACAAATTACTTTAAAAATTCAAAAAAAATCATGACAATCGACACTCAAAAAAAAAAAATCATGACAATCGACAATTACGTGTATTGTTTACAAGTATTTTCTAAAAATTTTTGTTGCAACCTTCTTTTTCATTGCAATCATAATCGTTTTCAGTGGCCGCTTCAAAAGTTCCTCCTAACTACAATATAAAGAATGTGTTGCTCTTTGCTCAATAATATTTGAGCTGACTCTGCGGTCTTTATCATTCACCTATAATTAGACTACTGATCTTGTATTCCAGTTTTCCAAGCTTTGCATGTTGAAGTAAATACATATGGAACTTTACAGATTGTTTCGGATAGGATTTGACTTTTACATCTCCGATTTTTTGACTTATAGTACCTACTAGTTGAATTTTTTTCATCAAGCCGTTTCAGAGATATAAATTTTCAAAACCTAAAAAGCTGCAAAAACAACATTTAGTAGGTTTTTGAAATGTTCATAACTCCGTCAAAGTTAACCAAATCATGAATTTTTTTTTAAAAGTTTTGTTTTTTTAAGGAAATTTTTATAAAAAAAAAACAAAAATTTTTTTTAAAACTTTTAAAACTAAATTGCTATTTTTGTCATTTGTGTACTCTCGGTATTTTAAAAAAAAAATTCTAAAAAAACTTTAATGAATTTGACAAATTTTAAGACTGTCTTTAGAATGGGCAAACGATGGGATTTTTTTTTTAATTTTTTAACTAACAAAAAAGTGAGTGAATGAGCACTTAAATATTCTTCGTTGCCGGAAGAGGAGAAAATGTTCACCGACTCCCATTAATACCTCGTCTGAAACATAGATTACACAGTGCAACAATTTAAAAAAAAATTTTATAGGGACAAAACTTGGCTATACTGGGACGATAGCCCTACCACAGCTGAGTAAGTCCCCGATAGGTTATGCAAAGTTAGCTGCATAACGATTTTTATCGAGCTCGAGTTTTTGTTAGAGTCTCTTCAGTTTTCGATTAAAGCTTCTGCAGAGATTATAGAATCTATCAGTGCAGAGAGTATAGAATCTATACTCTCTGCAGCAGGGTTGCACGCACACAGTTGATGACACCGCTGTAATAAGATTTAAACTTGTTGATTAAAAAAAAATTTACACTTAAGATAAAAAGTTCTACTTAACACCAGAGTTTTTAAGATAAAATAGATTTATTAAATAATACATACAGTAAAAATGTTTTAAGAGTGTCGGAGAATGTTGGTAATAAAATTATACCATTTCATCTAAATGGTGCTGACGTAATTTGCATTCCTGTGACGTGTTAAAAAAGTAATCCCAAGCTTCCTAATTGCAAAATTGAAATTCATTAAAGTATCACCACTAGATATAGTGTTGCTTTGTTCATCAAAGCAATAGCTTACCATGATGTTATAAATCCAATAATCCATTAAATGACGCTTTAATTCTTGTAATTTTTTAGCATAATATACACCCAATCCTTCACACTCTCCAGCAAAGTTGACACAAGTATCAATCATGTTAAGGAAATATGATGAGAATCCTTTTCAATCCGTGATCAAAGTGTTGCAAACTCCCGCAAATGCGTTGGTTAAGCGAAAACGATCGCAGAGTGAATGTAATCTACGTGTATGATTTTAGCAAAGAGTTTATCTTTATCTCCCATTTCTTGCAATAATTTCGTCAAATTCGGAAGAACACTCTCATACATTTACATTTCTGTCTGACAAACTTGATATTGACTCATAACATCGAACAAATATGGATCAGCATCGTAATAGACGGAGACTTGAGCACGAAAAAATGTAAAAACTTGGTGTAGTGGTAATTTATATGGGAATCGATAGCCTAGTTCATGTTTATTATGAGTCCATCAGTCTGCCGCACAGTTCTGCGATAGTAGGCATTTGCGTAACCAATTTTTCTTTAAATTTTAACATTTTTTTATGCCATTCTACAGCAAATAGTCCAATTAAAAAATCCCCTCAAAATTTTTCAAAACTAATTTCATTTGTAAGTGTTACGGCCTGTTAAAGTCAAACTTTTTTTCCGAAAAAAAGAACAATCAAGAAAATTTGCTAGTCGCAGAACTTTTTCACAATGATTACTGCTCCTAAACCACAAAAGTAATTGTTATAAAATAAAATGCGTACCAAAGCCTACATACTCATTTATTTTTAATATTTTTTTATGCAAATTTTTTTTAGCCAAATCAAAGATATTCTAAAAGTTAAAAGAAACAATTTTCAAACACTAAAACCTGGAAAATGCTAAATTTCTTTAGATCAGGAAAAAAAAAACGGGACTTGCGGGCATTGCTCAAAAACGTACAGCTAGTACAGATTCCATATTTTAAGATAGGGAAAATTCACAACCCAATTTTCCCCGTTTACTTTAAATATTTATCTGAATATACCGTATTTACGTAAAAATCAGAGATTTGATAAAATTTACATAACTAAATTTTTCCAAATGTTTCTGAATTTTTTTATATTTGATTTTTTTTTTTTTGCAGCATACTTTTATGTGTCCAAAACACTTTGAACTTTTGTAATTTTCATATGCTTTTTTACAGCCTAAAAGTGCGCACAAACATTTTTTCCAGTTTACTTTTGTTGTTTTATTTATTTGAATATCTTTTTTTTCTTTTGAAAAATAATTGCAGTTTTGAAAACAACATGAAAAAATATATCAGTATGGTAAATTTTATGGAAATCGAACCAAATCTGTGGAGTGGAGTTCCGTTGTATGGAGTGACAGGTACTGTGTGCCGTGCTGAATCTGATGCCCAACTAAGTGACTGTCTTAAAAAGGGTGCAAAAAATCCGTTTTTTGCAAATATCTCGTTAACGGTTAGTTCTATTGAATGTAAGGCGATAAATTTGTAGCTCATAAAATTTCCTATAGAAAGTCGTAAAATTTGCAATCGTACGACTTACAGTTCCTGAATTATAGCACATATTTTGAAAATCACCATTCATATTAGGACTGCGATCGATAAAATTGTCCGATACATTTTATCTAATAACTTATTTTCAAATTACTCAATTTAAAATTTTTTGCAGTAGGCTTTGAAATGAATGTACCAAAACTATGGTTTTAAAATTGTTTCCTTGTCTATCATATTTACTTAAAAATGGCAAACGAGCTAGAAGTTCGAAAGTCAATAATAAAAGTTTTTGAAGACCACCCGCAGTGGACTACAAATATAATTGCTCGGAATAGGAAAGTTAATGCGAAATTGGTATCAAGAGTTCTGAAAAAATTTAAGGAAGACTTGGATGTCTTTCGAAAGCCAGGTTCCGCGAAAGAAAAAGGCTTCCGTGACCAAAACAAAAAGAACATCGTCACAATTTTAAAGAGAACCCCAACATTTCATGCAGAAAACTGACACAGAAGGTAAATTGTTCCGAGATTTTAGTTCGCAAGCCCAAAAAGGAGGTTGATTTGAAGACATTTAAGGTACAAAAAGTTTCTGACAGAAATGCTATAAAGAACACGAAAGCAAAACAGCACGCCATAAAATTAAAAATTAATTTTTTTCCAAAAATTCGAATGCTGCATCATGGACGACGAAACGTATGTTTTAGCCGATTTTACGCAGCTTCCAGGCCAAAAATTTTACACTGTAGACTCGCGGGGGAATGTGGACGAAAAGCTTAAGTCAAAAAAGCAGTCAAAATTTCCTCGTAATTTCTTGGTTTGGCAAGCAATCTGCAGTTGGGGCAAAAGGAGCAATTCTTTTGTAACCACTTGAACAGTAAACTCCGAATTCTATATGAAGGAATGCTTGGAAAAAAAAAATTAAGCCTTTCCTACGAAAGCATGAAGTTTCCACTTTCTTTTGGTCAAACCTAGCATCTTGTCATTATAGTAAAATGGCCTTCGAGGCATTGGCGGATCCAGGGGGGGGGCGATGGGGGCGATCGGCCCCCCCTCTCAAACCAAGTGGTTACATTTTTTTTTAAATTATATGTAAAGATTTCGAAAACATTCTGTTTTTTTTTTAAATGTATAATAATATAAAATAATAAAACAGATTATTATATATTTAAATAAGATAGAAATATTAATTATTAATAAATATGAATTAGTAATTTACTATAAAATAATATTTATCGTATTTACAGTAAAATATCTACTTGCTAATTTGGCTTCAAAATATTTGTCATGTAATTTGCCTTTCAATAGCATACATTCACATGGGGTGTTCACACTATCAAATTGCAAAAATTAATTTGATGAGCTCGAATTTATCTGGCATCACCAATTTTGCCATCAAAAAAAAATTTATGGATTTGATGAGTTTTCGATAGTTAGAACGCTTCTTTAAATAATTTGTCAAAAACTTTGAAGGAAATCAAAAATTTTCGACTTTTCGCTGATTTGACGAGTGATTTGATGAGTTATTTGAAAATGTGAACGGAAATACATTTTTCTGTATGCGTATTTTCATTTCAAAAAAAGATTTCAACGAGTGCACGTCGCTTAAATGATGAAAGTAAAGAGGAACATGATTTTTTTTTTATACTATAAGGGTTGTTTTCATTATTTAAAGTAAGGTTGTGGTTGAAAGATAGCTTAAATAACACTGTTCAACGGCAACAAAATATCTGAGTTTGGACTATGTAATTATTATTACTTGCTTTTGATATAGAAGGACAGCATTTACAAAATTTTTCCATCACGTCTCAGTTTTCAGATAAAATGACAAATCCAAAATCATGATTTAAGTCCGCGCAAAAAATAATTAAAAAATTTTTAGCCTTCAGAATTTCCAAACGAAAATGTCAAACGAAGCAAAATATAGCAAGAACTTCAAATCCGAAAAAAATTTTAAATCGGTCCGACAGACTTTTTTTATGTCCGTTTTATTGAGAAAATGTTCTGAAAAAACCAAAAATCACCTTCCTTTAATTTTCTATATTTATAACTTCAAATTAAAAATCTCTTCATAATTTTAGATGCAGCTTCTGAAGAATTTTATGTACAAAAGTATATTTTTTTTGTAAAATAGTAACAAAATAATTTTTAGTTGTTTTTTCAATAATTTATTTCAGCAAATAAATTTAATTTATGGTATTTCCAATACATTTTAATAATTAGTTTCCTTGTTTTTCATCGACGCTTCAATTTTCATAGCCAGAATTCATCCTCTATTCCGATGTTACCTAATCGGCGTACAAAGCAAAACTGAAATTTGAAGAGTGATTTGATGGTGTGTACATCAGAGCTTAAAATTAGTGATGCCAAACAAGTTCGAATTCATCAAATTAAAATCGACAAAATTTGATAGTGTGTACACCGCTCACATGCATTTTGACATTCCTTATCCTTATGTGTACCAGCTGTTTCACTTTTATTAAAATATTCAACAAGTGTAATAAAAACTTAAATTCTAATTATTTTAGTGGTTAAAATTTATAAAAAACCTAAAATAACTTACTAATAGCAGTAGGTTTAATTATAAATGCACTCACGGTAAAAAAAGCCGATTTTAATTATGTAAGTTATTTTAAAATTTTGTAAATCAATATTTACCCTTATTTAACTGGCCAAAGTTCAATATTATTAAGTTTAACATTATTAAGTTTAATATTAATAATAATATTTGGTTTTTTCTCGCACATTTTTCGTTTTAAAATCGCCTAAACATTCTCACCCGGCCATTTGCTTGACTCAATCCGATAGCTCAATTCCAGGCGTAGAACCATAAAGTTATAAAATGTCAAATAAACGAAAGGAGCCAGAAGCTCCTACCGAGAACTTGAAAAGTAAAAGATCCAACATAACTGATTATTTTTTTAAAGATCAACGAAAAATTGAAGATAATATTAATAGTAATGATAATGATAAGAATGTAGAAGGTAACGAAACGAAACTATACTTTATCGATTTTAAATTTATAAATACTAATAACTTTTTTTATACTTTTTACAAATGTGTTTAGATAAGGGCAATGAGGTGAATTTAAATGATAAACAAATCAATCCGTCTGATTCATCTGTGAACGATAGTAACAAGACAAATACACCAAACCTCGCTATAGATATTGGAAATTATATTGGTCTAACGATCGATAACTTAACAAAAAAGGAAATTTTACAAAATCATTGGGTTCCTTCAAAAAATTATCAATTTCCTCATTTGATAAAGATAAAGAATGGCGTAGAAGGTAAAAGATATGCTAATCAGAAGCACTTAGATCAATTTGAATGGCTTGTATTTTCCGATTCGAAAAAAGGATACTTTTGCAAATATTGTGCATTATTCCTGAATGTTGGAAGTAATCACAAAAATATTCACGTGAAGAAATTAGTATTAGAACCATTGTGTAAATTTTCGAAGCTCTTCGGAAAAGATGGCTTTTCTGAAGGTCACGCATCACGTGATTATCATATTCAATCTTTAGTGTCTGCGAAACAATTCTTAAAAGTTATTGAAAACCCAAATTTAGATATTGTCAATCAAATCGATAATGAGAGGTTGAAACAGGTGTTGGAAAATCGAAATCATTTAAGACGAATAGTTGAATGCATAAATTATCTTGGTAGACAAGGTCTACCTTTTCGAGGTCATCGTGACGATGGAAAATTAAACTTTAATACTTCTGATAGCCTTATTAACGAGGGAAATTTTAGAGAGTTATTAAGGTTTCGAATTCAAAGTGGAGATTTAGAATTGAAAAATCATCTTGAACAATCTTCACCTCGAGCAACTTTTATAAGTAAGACCACGCAGGATGAGATTATTAATTGCTTTGGAGAAGAAATTTTGTGCGATCTTATAAGTCGAATCAAAGAAGCTAATTTTTATAGTGTAATGTTTGACGAGACTACAGATATTGCTCATATCTCTCAAATGACACTGGTAGTAAGATATTTATACAAATGCAAAGTTAGAGAAGATTTCATTCAGTTCGTTGATCTTTATAATGAGATAAAAAATTCGAATAAAACTGATTGTGAAATAGACAATGAAATTAAAGTAACAGGTTATAACTTAGGTCAAGTTGTATTAGAAACTTTGAAGAAAGCAACTTTAGATGTTAGCTATTGCGTAGGCTTGACTACAGATGGCTGCTCTGTAATGGTTTCTGAAACTGTTGGTGCGGTAATTACCTTAAAAAATGAAGCTATTAATGCTGTTTATTCACCATGCTTCAACCATATTTTAAATCTTTCAATTGGCAAATCTTCATCAGTACAGTCTATGAGAAATGCAATTGGAACGATGAAAGAAGTGATATCTTTTTTTAAAGCTTCGTCAAAACGCAATGCAATTCTTAAAAATATAATGGGACATCAACTTATTGGTTTATGCGAGACGAGATGGGTTGAACGTCACAACGGAGTTCTTCAATTTCGAGAATCTCTACCGAAAATTCACGAATGCCTTGACGATATATCTTCGTGGAAGGACCTTCAGACTGCTGCAAAGGCAAAGATATTAAAATCTGCTATATCTGACTCTGGCTTTCTTGTGTCGACCGTTTGCTTATCAGAAGTACTTTCTTGCACTTTGCCATTAAGTCGTTTTTTTCAAAAATCAAAAATCGATCTAAAATCAGCACGTGATATGCTCAATGATGTTTTAAAGATTTTGAATCGAAAGCGCGAAAAATGTGATGAAACGTTTTCAAGTTTGTATGACGAAATTTGTGGCATTGCTAATGAACTCTGTATAGAAATGAAACTTCCTCGGCTAGCGCAAAAGCAACGAAATCGAGCAAATTATCCATATCAAAATCCTCAGGACTATTTTAGACGATCTATATGCATACCGCTAATCGATACCATCATGGAAGATTTAAAATCTCGCTTTCCTAATGAGACGCTAAATTTATACAGTTTTTCAATAATATTTCCTGACGTATTAGAAAAATCTGATGAAGAGTCAATAAAAAACGCTGCTCATATTCTTGCTGAAAAATATTCGGTTTTTTTCAATGATAATTCAGCGTCTTTATATAAAACTCTCAGAGCAGAATTGGAACTGTGGGAAGCAAAGTGGCAGAGAGAAAAATACGACGTTTCTTATGACAGCGTGAAGCTATTAGAATTTTGCGATATTGATATATATCCTACCATTCATACTTTGTTAAAAATTTTTGCGACATTACCTTTAAGTGCATCTAGTGCTGAACGAACATTTTCTACTTTGAGGCGTATCAAAACATGGCTACGTTCGACAATGGCTGAAGATAGATTGGTTGGCTTGGCTTTAATGAATATTCATTATGATATTCACATTGATATTGATAAAGTCATCGATCGTTATGCGCGTACGAGGAAACATCGTTTAAATTTTGTATTGTAATTATTAGCAATTATATGTTATTACCTTTTTAACTGTTTGTCTATTATCAATATTTTAATATAAATTAAATAGATAAAACATATGAAATGATTTAATTTTCGTATATAAAATTTAAAAAAAATTAATTATATATGAAAAGTTTTGTACTGTCTACATTTTTACGCCTTCATGATTATTATTATTATCTAGAAATGTGGTCAATCGCCCCCCCCTCTTGACAGTGCTGGATCCGCCACTGTTTGGAATGGAACATGCTGCGCCATCTTCTTCTAATTCCCTTAGTTTTTGTTAAGAGTTGTACATTAGGGTGGTCCAAAATATTTTGGAATTGCACTCAAACAGCACGAAAATTTTCTTTTTGATGTACCTAATAAGCTTGTAAAATTTGGTACATTTCAGAGAACATTTGATGCATCCCAAACCATTTTAAAAACCGAAAAGTGGTCCTGAATATAGAAAAATTTTTTGTTTTTTAATTTAAACTATTACACATTGGATATATATGGATTTGCAAACGCTTAATTCGAATCTTTAATTTATTTCTCTGTAAGTTCTGTAGTTTAAAGATATTGTCCATTCAAAGTGGAAAATTAAGATATGAAATAGAATGGCCGATATCTCTCAAATTACAAACTTATGGAGAAATAAATTGCAGATTCGAATTTAGCAGCTTTAAACCCATACGAAAAGTTAAATATCTTAAATTTTAAAACAATTCACAACTAATTCGAACCCGTCTAATGTATTAACATGAACCGTTTTCGCCTATATCACTAGTTTACAGCCAAAATTCCCAGCGAATGCCGTTACTCATTTTATATGGAAAATGAGCTGCTGATTCCGAAAATCGCATTTTTTTTTTTTATTTCGTGTCGTTTTCGAGATATCGGTCATTTTCGGTTTTTGGACCAAAAAAAAAAGATAGTTCCATTAAAATACAAATATCTCAAGAACCAATGTTTGTATTTAAACAAATAATATGTCATATTAAAGGTAATTAAATTACCTACAAATGATATTCACATCACTTTTTGGTTGGTTCGTTAGTTTCGGTGAAATAAATTGATTTCTAAAAAAAAAAATTTTTTTTTTCGAAAAAATTAAGAAAAAATCAAATTCAACTTCAAATTTATACAAGAAGACATAACTTTTTCATAAAGAACGCATTAAAAGGAAATACCCGTGCCTCGCCGTTTTTCTCTAGCACGTGAGATTTTTTTTTTAATCGATTTTTGAAGTTTTTAATCCACTGTACATGAAAAAACAGAAATAACGCATTCTTGTGTTAAATCGATGAATTTAACTATATGATCCTTACATCTGAGGTGTATTATGTGTTCAGTAAACTTATGCAGGATACTGCGAGGAATATTTTTTAGAAAATTTTAACCCTCTAAATCCCTCACATGTGGGTCATTTTGACCCCCGCATGAAGGTCATTTTGACCTACATGTGGGGTTTTGAGAGGGTTAAAATTGTCTACAAAAATATTCCGCGTAGTATCCTGCATAAGTTTGCTGAAGACATGATACACCTCAGATGTAAGGATCATATAGTTAAATTCATCGATTTAACACAAGAATGCGTTATTTCTGTTTTTTCATGTACAGTGGATTAAAAAACTTCAAAAATCGATTAAAAAAAATCTGACGTGCTAGAGAAAAACGGCGAGGCATGGGTATTTCCTTTTAATGCCTTCTTTAAGAATTTTTAGGATTTTCTAATTTCTTTTACAAAAAGTTTCAAATTTTCAACCAGTTTATTACAAAAAAACGGAAAAATAGGGAAAAACGCATTTTGGTAACTTATCAATGAATTATATACAACTTTTGCATTTTTCCATCGATTTTCTTAAATAGTATTTTTTTGCCTAACAAATTTATAGACTATGATATAAAAATACAAAATGATTTTTAAATTTTTTTTTTCTTGTAAAAATCTGCAGTTGATTTAGACATTTTTGTAATTTTTTCGAAAAATTATACTCTTTTTTCAGAAATCAATTTATTTCATCGAAACTAACAAACCAGCCAAAAAGTGACGTGAGTATCATTTGTAGGTAATTTAATTGCCTTTAATATGACATATTATTTGTTTGAATACAAACATTGGTTCTTGAGATATTTGTATTTAAGTGGAACTATCTTTTTTTTTTGGTCCAAAAACCGAAAATGACCGATATCTCGAAAACGACACGAAATAAAAAAAAAAAAATTCGATTTTCGGAATCAGCAGCCCATTTTCCATATAAAATGAGTAACGGCATTCGCTGGGAAAAAAAATTTTAATCATTTGTAAACTAGTGTATTCAGTGTTGCCAACTTAGTTCTTTTCGCACTAGATTTAGTGCTTTTTGGAATTATTACCCGTAAAATTTTTGGCCTGGTGATTTTCAATTTTAGTACTTTTTCTAGTGCTTTTTTTATCTTCTTGAAGATTTTGTTTTGCTCGTTGAATAAAGTCCATAAAATGCTGATGTGAAGATTCACTTGCTAAAATGGGAGTTGGAAAATGGTGCTACGTCCTCTTGGATCAAAGGTTTCAAAGATTCTTTAGGCCTAAACCCTTTTGAAGATCAGCAAAGTAAGCCCTTCGTGTGATGTCATTACCATATTGAAATGCTGAAGTAGAAAGAGTATTTAGTTCGATGGGTGCGTTTAAATCAAAAATAAGAAACAAACTTTCATTAAATTCTTTCCTCCATATTAAATACGTATTAAAACATAATGGTTGCTGCTGCGACACTTATGAATTACTGTTAAAAATAAATAGACTGCAAGCATATCAGAAACCAGAATATTACATAGAAACCGTGTTATGGCCGGAGGAACCCGAAAGTTGTGAAAATAATTTATAAGCGTACATATATTCGTGTCATCTAAAGCCAAAGTAATGTTGATCTAAATCTTACAATATATACTCGTATATAATAATTTTTTATTAAAACGTCTTTTTTATAAAAGGATTGCTTCATAATTAAAATGTTTTTATTATTAATTAAGTACACGGAGAAACAAAATTTTCTAAAATCTATCATAAAACATTCTATAGCATAAAATCATCCTACTTCCAAACTTGTTCGCAATTCAAGCTCCAAATTGGTCATAATATAAATTTTGATAAGGCCAATTGTACTCAACGCATGCCATTTTGTACTTGTTAATAAAAAAAAAAGCCCATTTTTTGGTTAATTCACGCTCTTTTGTGATTGTTTATCAAAAAAAAAAAATTTCATATTTGTGATAACTCTGTGTGTTTATGATTCTCAATATGACTATGTCACCTACTGCTTAAATAGTTCCCGCTCGACTGCCGAATTGGGTATTTACAATAGAGTAAATACTACTGACATCCCATAATGGGATGTTACGATGTACTGAGGTGTCTTTGGACATTTTGGTGCATTTATGTTTGAAAATGAAATGACATTTCTTGCATCGGGCAAAAATGGGCATATTCATATTTTGATAAATAAGAAATTACTACACACAAAAAAAAAGTTGTAAATCAAATGAAAAACTTTCCGATGCAAAAGGGCGCCAAAGAGGTTTGTATTTAAATCAAAAACAAGAGTTTTAAAATCAAAAACCCAAAAATATCGCCGATTTTAATTGTAAAACGAATACTTTTAAATCAAAAACAATGTTATTAAATTAATGAAATTTTCTTTTAATTCAAAAACATTTAACATTTGTTTGAAAAACAGTCATGTTTTTAAATTGAATACATTCCCACTTAATTTTAGAACCAGTTATTTTTTTCTGTGTAGGAACAAAAGGGCATGTTAATTTTTTTATAAATAAGTACAAAAGGGATGCGTTAAGCATAACTGAGTTTAATAAAAATTTGATAAACAATCGCATTATTACTTGATATTAAGAAAATTATGACTAAGCTGAAAATTGCACCCAAAATTGCTTGGTTTGGGATTTTTTCAGCTCAAAGTTTTCTCCGTGTACTAAACTTGTTTTTTTCGTCTATACATGTACGAAACTTTTTTGTTTTTTTAATTTTTTTTAGTAAAATAGAGTGCTTTTTTTCGGAAGAAAACGCGTTTTTTTGCCGGATTTGGTGCGTTTTTAAATTTACAAGTTGGCAACACTGCCTATTTTTGATCCTCCGATTTCTCAATGTAGCCAAAGTACGAAAATTTAACGAATTACATATATGGTTTCGTTTTTATTAAATCGCGGACTCCACACACGGATGGACAATGGCTGATTGACTTAAGACATTAGGGTAAGGACAGGTAGATTCAATAGTTTTAACTTCTTGGCTAAAAAAAAAAACACAAACTAACAGATTGTTCACAATAACTAGTATGCTGTTGGAAAAGTACAATATTAAGCTTCTAAAGCAGTTTAGACTGAAGATGATACGATTTGACAAATAAGGGATTTTCTAGAGATTCTCAGAACATATGAATGTGCCCAATATGTGGATTACATTCGTACATATCATTGGGCATACGTCCATCGGTGAATGCAGGAAATAAAGCGATGAAACCGGACTGATGAAATAGTATTCTCTTGAATATTTGGAACATATTTCGCATGTAGATCTGCTATAGAACTTGAATGGTAAATCTCAATAGGTGCAAAATCGTCGCTGCTGTACATACGTCTGTTGAAAGGTGTTATTCCTACATATCTATTCAAAAGTACTTGCAATATTTTTTCCATAAGATTGAAAACTTTAGCCAACCTCGGAAAATTGTGTATGCTGTATGGAGTTTTTTTGCTAGGCTATTCACATGGCAATCGTTGAATGTTTCATCGATTTTGACAAAAAGACCCAAACATGCCTCTAATGGTTGAAGGCGGTACCTTGTTTGTGGTGGGAATAAAAGGGAAACTATCGTGTTGTGGCAAGCATCATTAACTGCATTTATTGAGACGACTTTCATAGCTGTGGACTAGTGGTTAAATAGGATTATCTTTGGAGTAAAGCGTTTGTTTTTGAATGTTTTTTAGCAATTCGAGCATATATTGGAATTTATACTTAACAAATTAAAATTAAGGTACTTTCATGTGTACGAATATGCCCCAAACTGATCAATAAAGGTTTTAAAAAAACTATATACAAAATCGAAAAATAGTAAACACACGGTAAAATAGCTCATCTCTCATAAACAACGCGGGGTTATTATAAAATTTCAGGTAAAATCCTCTATGGATAACACAGGGCGAAAAAAAAAAAATGTTTATATCTGCGGCCTTAGTTTTGTGAGTAAATTCAGATTCACCAAGGTCATGCGATACCTTGGGTATAATTTGTTTGTCAGAGTTGACTCTATTTTTCTAGATATCCTTGCTTAAAAGTAAAAAAATTGCTGTTTTGAGGCATATTTGAAGAAGCACTCACAGCAAACAATGTAATTCATTTTTGTTAACATCATCAAAAATTCAAAACCTTCCTCAATAAACCTTACGTTTTAACTTTTCCAATTAGATCCTTACTTTCCGAGTTATCGCCCATTTCAATTCCATGCAAACAAAACCGCTATTTTTGCTCTTTTGAGCAAGGATTTCTCGAGAATTTCAGTCAATCTAGACAAACAAACCATACCATAAGTATTTAATAACCTCAGTGAATCTGGATTAACTCAAAAAACTAAGGCCGCACAAAAAAAAAATTCTCCTTTCTATGGAGTTGAAATACCATTACTTCAATGGTTGATCACTCGGAGAGTAGGGTTCTAATCGGAAAATTTCAAAGCTAGGGTTGAGTGAGGAAGGTTACGACTATAAGATTTCATTAGCAAGCATTAAGCATTAGCAAACTTATTACACTGTCTACTGTAAGTGTTATACCACTTCAAATATACCTCAGAACAGGCATTTTTGCACTTTTAAACAAGGATGTCTGGAGAACTAGAGTCAATTCGGTGAATCTGATATTATTTTCGTATTCAGTAAGTCATGATAACTTGAAATTGACTGCGAAACCCTTTGCCGCAAAATCAGTGTTGCACTGTGTAATCAGTGTTGAAATCACATAAAAAATAGTATGGATGTAACTTTTGGCCTGGCCAAAAAATAAATACTATACACTGCAGTATTTTGAAAATTTTGCTTATATGGAGGTGCCACGCTCCCTTGTCCGAGTTCACCCAGTTGGTGCTCAGAGCTTGCATTTATAGTTCTTAGTGTCTGAGTAAAATTTAAATTTTCTCAAAAAACGTTTCCTGTATGGATTTTTGAAGCTTTTGCTTATATAGGAGGTGCCACGCCCTCTTGTCCGAGTTTGTATTGTTTTAGCTTAGATCGTGCATTTATAGTCTTTAGTATTTATTTGAGACTCAAATTTTGAGTGAAATTTAGTTGGATTATCTCAAAAAACTCTTTCAGCATAACGTTTTGAAGCTTTTGCTTATATAGGAGGTGCCACGCCTCCTCGTCTGATTCCACCCAATTTTTGTTGAGAGCTTGCATTTATAATTCTTAGTGTTTGAGTCAAATTTGGTTTGATTATCTCAAAAAACGCTTTCAGTATAGCGTTTTGAAGCCACGCCTTCTTCTCTGCATTACAAACGGAACGACAAAGTGAATATACCCTGGGTGTAGGGTATAAAAATTACTTGTGCACTTGGAAACACATTTTCTCCAAACAAATTAATTTATTTCAAGTTTATTACACTAATGTTTTTTATCTGAATTGCAAATGTATATAATGATTTACAACAGAGTCTTGCATTTATTACACAATTTTAGTTTTTCGTTAAAATACTAACATACAGTAAGTCAAAAAAGTTTACGTTCGCCACAAGTTATGAAATTATACTATTCCTAACAGACCTTTAACGTAAATCTCTCAAAAAAATGTTTTTTTTTTTTTTTTTTTTTGTAGTGTGGCAGCGATGAACTTTAAAATATGAATGGTTTTTTTTCGATATTCCTTAAATCCGCGATGCAAAAAGAGCGATAACAAAATATAATAGGAAAACTTATCAAATAAGTTTACGTACAAACTATTGGTTTGTGATTTCTTTTTTGCAAGGTTTCAAAGTAATGGACCACGATTTTTAATTTTTATACTTCCCAATGATTCCTTTATTGAATGCTTTGGCAATGCACGTGATCTGTTATCAGTTTTATTTCAAACTTGTGAAAAGTAGTGGTTGTAATGGGTCGCGGTAAGCAAATTTCGTTCGAAATGCGTAAATAAATACTTTAAAAAGATTTAGAGCATAAGCCTTTACGAATATTAGGTGAAATTGTTGTTCTAGTGTTCAAATAGTACGAATTTATATATGTGAATAACGGAATTTTAAAAACAAAGCTAATATCGAGAAGTCCAAATATATTAACGTCTCGTGAAGCACGCTATGCCGTTGCCGTTATTAGAAAATATCCAAAAATTTCTGCAGCTAAACTGACACAAGATATTTGAAAATCCAGCCAGAAAAATTCGTGGTTGCCACACTTCAAAACAAACAAAAAAAATTTGAAAAATGTATGTTAGAATTCTGTTAGGAATAGTTTAATTTCATAACTTGTGGTGTACGTAAACTTTTTTGACTCACTGTATATTGTTCTTAAAACATTTGGTACATATGTTCTTCTAAGATTACGTATACTTCTGTAAACTTTAATATTGAATTTTATTAAATTAAAATAGAAACAGCTTACTGAATACGGAATAATTATATATTTTGACGTCCTTAATACGAATATGCTATACGTTTTATTGCGTCAGGTCAGGTTATCTGTAAACACGGCTAAGACGTTATTGGGAAACTGTTGATATTAAAAATAAAAAATTAAAGAAGTGATCCGATTTTTATGATCGTAAGCTTGTTAGAAAGTTAGTACAGAGAAGATTTTGTTAAAAAACAACTTCATAGAAACATGCGACTTTACCAAACGCTAAGATCTTTTTAAAACGATGCTATTTTTTATTATATAGAGTGAACCGAATTTCGTAGTCTAGTTATAAATGTTTTCTTAGCGTCAAGTTTGAACATGAATAACGGTGAATCCTACGTATGCAATAGAAAATAACCGTGTGGTCCTTATTACGAGCATAGTACATATTACCCGCGTAGCCCAAAGTACCATTACTTACCCTATATTATAGTCCAGTTCTAGAAAAATGTTTCTAGCGTGATTTCATTATAATCATGGAACAAAAAGTTGCACCCAAATGTAGTTTTAGAGACTTATACTGCGTTTCCACCGCATTTGTGTTTTTTTGCACACAAAAAATTCTTGAATTATTAAAATTTTCAATAAGCCAGGGAACATGTTTGGATGAGTATAAAAATACATTTTTTAATATGTATGGCGATCGACCCACATTAATACGCATACATAAAGCTGCCAATCTGGAAAAAAGCAGTATAGTTACCAGCGAGATACCTAAAAAAAAGGTCTTCACGATTTAGAATATAAACAACTCTGGCCCAGCAAAGGCAGCACACTTATCTGTAAATCTGATCAAGTAAAGATAGGGTACCTAGACTCAAAATTGGTTTCGCTTGGATTTTTGGAGAAAAAATCTTTATTTTTCTGGGCAAAGAATATATTTTATTTAAAACAACAAATTCAGTTATTTATTTAAACAAAACCGACTCAGGACCTCAGACTAAAGATCTTAACAATCGAGACCATGAAAAATTGATCAAAATGAGATCAAAGAGTACCAGCAGTTCAGACAGCTGAAAAGCAGTACAGTTGACAAGATTAAGTATGCTAATATTTTAAAATGCAGTCCATTAAAGATTATAAAATAACGTACGATTTACTTGATAATTGTGTCAAAATATGAGTGATACTTTGTCTATATAAAGATAAAGATGTCTAGCAATCGAGAAAACAGAACGAAGTTACCTGAAAAAACCATAAGTAATTATGTACAGTGTGACAAATATGTCTTCATACAAAACTTTGAAGCACTGTTTCTTTTGGAAACATAGTAGCATTAGTAAAATTTTCATTGCACAATATTTTGCAATTGTTCAGCCGGGGAACTGAACTCTTTTTTTTTTTGTAAATATGGAGCGGGCGCCGAATATAAATGATTTTAAAGGAATACCTTTTCGTAGTTTGTCTGCTTTGTGAAGTTGCTGCTGCCGACGTCGACTGCGGACGGCTGCCACGTGAACTGCTGCTTTTGACGTTGGAGGCTGTGATGTTGGATGACCGCTGGGGCGATGCTGATGACCACCAGGATGATGCTGCTGCTATCTTTGATGATCAAAAATACTCTCGGGCTATGGTGTTCCCAAAGTAAAATGCTGAAAACGATTGTCCCCACCAGGTGTCTTCTTCCAAAGCAAAAAACAAACTTTTAATTGTAGCTAGCGTAGCATGTCTCAAAACCAGAGTGTGTTACCAACTAACAATTTGGCAATTTTTCACAACAGACGGCGCTAGTGAGCCTTATGAGTTATGCATAATGGCGATCCTGCTCAGAGAGTTTACTCGTGGCCTATAGCACAATCGCTTAAGCACCGCGTTCTCTTTCATTAGAAAACCGGAGTCACGGGTTCGAGTACGGTTTCTGGCAAGATTTAACTAAAACTGATCTGATGAGGCTATATACATGTTTATATATGAAAATATATAAATATGTATGTGGAAGTAGCCGAAACATATGTAATCAATTTCCATGTTAACACTTGCTTTCGTCTGTTGTTGAAAAATTGCAAAAATGACTGTTTAATTAGTTCAATATAAAATTATCATACTTCAATTTAGAAAAAGCGCGTTGGTACTTTCATTAGTACTATACAAGCAATTAAAAAAAAAAAAAAAAAAAAAAAAAAACAGTCAATAAACTAACTTCAACTTTTGATTTTACTTTCACGTTATAATTTTATTGTAAACGACTTTACTTTAGATTTAAGTTATAGTTGTAAGTTATTTTAAGTTTTTAACTAATTTAATATTAAAAAGAAATATAAAAGAAAATTACGGCGGCCGCTGCTAAGCACGATGAAAAACGAATGACCAAAATTCATGAGATTGACGTGTACCACGTATACTCATGAGAGTGAGGGAGATGGTGGTATGAATTGAAGAATTTTCAATAGGTATAATCCGCGTTGCCAATTGCAGGAAATTAAATCCGGTTTTTGGGAGTTTGTGCGTATTCTTGCGTAAACAGCAATATTTCAGTTATATGGAAAAATAAATTCAAACCGTATAAGACGCGAGAGTAGAAAGTAATTCGGCATGGTTGATATAAGCTCTTTAATTGTAAATAAATTCATAGGTGGTTTAAGCTGTGGAGCCATCTTCCGCGAGTTGTCACGTTTAGGAGTTAAGAGGAATTATGTGTATTATACCGTTAAGCAGTTTGTCGATACTGGCTCCATACAAGATCGTCAAAAAAGTGGGAGAAAAAGGAACGTCCGTACCGAGAACGCGATCATAATAGTTCGTTAAAGAATCCGAAGATATTTTGACCGTTCAGCACAAAAGATGGCCAAAAATATAGGAATGAACCGAGAATCTTTACGGCTCCTTTTGCGTTAGGACCTCAATATGAAAGCCTTTAAAAAAAAGAAAATGCATGGCCTTACTAATGCGACCGTGGAAAAGCGAAGGCAAAGATCGAAACTGCTCCTTTTTTGGCACGCTGGCGATGATATAGTTTTTTCCGATGAAAAACTTTTTGTGCTGGAAGCTCCTCACCACTCGCAAAATGACAGACTATGGGCAGTAGAGCGCCCACAAGATGTATGAAATGTGCAAAGTTGTGAATTTGTTTGCTCCCCGTCCATTTCCTGAAATTAGAGGTTAAAAAAATAAGATTTAAAAAAAAAATTTGGAATCGATAGTGGAAAAAACCCAGCCGGTTTTCGATCAAAGGTCGAAAAATTGACTAAAAAAAGGGAAGTCGCTTTGACTGCCCGTTACTTCAAAACTGTTAATTTTTTCATAATATTTTAAAGACAACTTTTGTAGAGCATGACTAGGTCAACATTATCTTCTTAGAAAGTTTTGGTCCAAAAATTAAACTTGTTGCTGTTTCGGTACAAAAATTTAAATTTTTTAGGAAAATTTTCATGTCTTTTTTGCTATAAACTGGTTTTTTGTAATTTTTAAAGGGCAGAATATTTGTTATGGAATTCTTATGTTAAAGGAAATTAAATGTTAATTAATTTACCACAGACAAATTATTTAAAAATATTAAGTTTTAAGGTATGGAGCCGGTCTCAATGTTGGAAAAAAATAAGTATTTTAATTTTTTTCTTTTAATCGCTACTTCATTGGATGCAGGAAAATGTAGTGCTAGTTGTTATTAAATGCATCATTTAGAACTGCTTTTTGCCTTCAAAATGAGCTATGAAATGGGCTTGTGCAACATTTTTTCAAAAAGTTATGATCATTTTAAAATGACATCATGAAAGTTAAAAATCATGTATGGATTTTCTATAGCAATTGCCATATTACTATATCTTTTATAATGTTATTTTAAAATGGTCATAACTTTTTAAAGAAAAATCATACAAGACTATTCTGTAACTCATTTTGAAGAAGAAGAACAGTACTAAATGACGCATTTAATAGAAAAGACCAAGACGATTTTGTGCGTGTTCTACACAACCTGCAAAATCGTGTTTTTTGAACATTAGGGGTGAGATATCTCACAAACCATAAGTGATACAGCAATTTCGCGTTCAATTTCGAATTCAGCATTAATAACTACATCTAAAATTACTATTTTGGTTTTGATTTGTAGTCGTTTTTTTTTAAATACCGTTTTTCGACCTTATTTTAAAAACCATGCCATGAACCGATTTTGAAAACTTTTTTTTTTTATTTAGTAAATGCTCAGGTGCAATTTCACAGCTTTGTGCAGTTCTCGACAACTTGATTGAAATTTTTTCCTGAACTGCGTGCACGAATTTGGAAATTTTCGATTATCTCTACTGAAACAGCCCAAAAACGCACTAAAACGAAAATAAATGCTGTTTTCGTGTTTAGAAATCCCAAATTAGTTTAAGAAATATGACTACTGAAATGGTTTCTTGCCAGATTAAAAATTAAGAAGAAAAAATAAAAAAAAAAATTTTTTTTTTAACTTTGAAATGAGCTCCGTTTCCTAAAACTAGTAATTTTTCTTTTAAATCAATTAACGTTTAATTTCCTACAATATAGTGATTCCAAAACAAATATTCCACCCTTTAAAAATTACATAAAACCAATTTATAGAAAAAAAGTTACGAAAATTTTCTTAAAAAATTTAAGTTTTTGTACCGAAACAACAACAAATTTAATTTTTGGACCAAAATTTTTTAAGAAGATAATGTAGACCAAGCCATGCTCTACAAAAATTGTCTTGAAAATATTATGAAAAAATTAACAGTTTTGAAGTAACAGGCAGTCAAAGCGACTTGCCTTTTTTTAGTCAATTTTTCGACCTTTGATCGAAAACCGGCTGGGTTTTTTCCACTACCGATTCCAAATTTTTTTTTGAGATCTTATTTTTTTGACCTCTAATTTCAGGAAATGGACGGGGAGCAAACAAAATCAGAATTTCGCACATATGGGCACTCTAATGGGCAGTATCATACAAAGACATCCCAAACGATAAGAAACATGTACCAAGATATCAAAACTCGTCATCTATTATGGTCTGGGGTGCCACTTCCAACAAAGGTAAATTGTCGCTAGTCTTCATTGACAAAGGTGTTAAAATAAACGCTTAGTATTACCTGGAAGAAGTCTTACAGAAAAATTTTAAGCCTAGTGTTCAGGCCATGTATAGAGAAGACTATATTTGCTTCCAGCAGGATGGTGCACCTACTCACACTGCTAAACTGGTTCAAGACTGGTGTAAGCAAAATTTGACAGATTTTATACCTAAGGATGAATGCCCTCCTAGCTCTCCAGGCTGCAATCCTTTGGATTTCTGCATATGGGGATATGGTACAGCGACTCAAGGAATACAGATACAGAAGCTTGAAGGACTTTAAAGCTGCTATTACTGATGTATGGGACAAAATACCGATAACAGTAGTACTTGCTGCGTGTAAAAATTTTGATTGCAGACTTTGGCGGGTTGTGGCTCTCAAAGGTCAGGCCATCGAGTAATTGCTTAATAAACAAAATATTTTAACTTCATTTAATGCTTATTCATTTAAATTTCCTTAAATAAAATAACATCTAATACAAAAAACCTACTTTGTTTTTGTATCAACAAATATTTGTCACACTATACATAAAATCCCTTCACTTAAAATTTTGTAACCATAATTTGTTCCATTTTCAATACATAGCCCAAAATATATTCCAGTTGTATGAGAGGTACTACGCCCACTTGTCCAACCGTGCTCAAATTTTTTATAAATTTAAGAAACTACATTAAACTTATACACTTAAAATTTTGTAACCATAGCTCGTTCCGTTTGTAAGATATAGCGCAAAATGTAAATAAGTTGTATGGGAGGTGCCACGCCCACTTGTCCAAAATTTCTGAAATAGTTTTTTTTTGTACTTTCCCATACCTAAAACACAAAAAACTGCAAAAAAAATAGTTTTTTTCCGTCTAGCATGTACTAATCGCATCACTATGCGACGTTTGCTATCGAAAACTATCGCTTCATACAAATATTTTGCTAATTATATATACGCGTCAAAAGAAACACGGCTATTATTAAAGTTTTCACCATATTTTTTGAAATGAAGTCTAACAATAAGCCAAGGAACATATTTCAATGGGTACAAGAAAACAAATTGTTGGCGACCCACTTTCATGTATAAGTCACACTGGACTTGAACAGTCGATAGGTGTGATGAAAATGTCGACAAAATCTGTGAATGGGGTTCCATTTGTACTAGTTTAGTGGCCTAAAAAATGCAAACCCCGAAATCGTAGCTGCTCATTTTCGCGAAATATCGCAAAAATACATATCCCATATAAAATAAAAAAAAAATGAAAAAAGAAACACAACAAACAAATAAAAAAGTGCAAAAATACATTTTCTTATTATTTCAGTCTATGATATTTCGGAGAAAAATAAAGCTATTGACATGATTTAAATTAGGTTTTAAAGAAAAAGATTAGAACTTTCAGATACTGCATCGGATTCTACGTATGAATGCTCTATGTTCTAGTTATATAGCTTCAAAATAAAGCAAAAACGTAATTTTTTGCTTGCTTGGACTAGGATATCTCAAAAACCATATGAGATACAGCAATTCGGATTTATAGTCCAGTCATTATAGTAAGTTCACCTCGGAATTCGAGATACCCAGCTGTGAGTCTGTAAATACTTTTATATTGACACCCTAAAAGTTGTCTCAAAACCTACATATGGTAGGGTGTAAGCAACTATTAAATTTCAAGGTCAAAGGTCACAAAAATCGGTTTTTTGCGCTTTTTTTGGAAATATCTCAATTCCTATGGGTTTTTTGCTATTTGTATGTATGATCAATATTGTAGAATACAAAATTCTCTACAAATTTTGTTTAAAAAAATTTTTTATACGATGAACCGTTTCCGAGATGGAGATGAAAAAAAAAACAAATAAATTATAAATTAATCTTTTTATTAAAAAATATCATTCAATACATTTATTTTTATTGAAAGTAAAAAAATGGAATAAAGGGTATAAAAACTACAATTTATAATTTTAATCATCTTCTTCCTCTTCATCGTCGTCTTCTGTCTGCTGGTAAATTTCAAACTGGTCTTCATTATCGTCTTCAACGACATTTGTCTCAAGTTCTTCCATGATTTCGTGGTCAAAGGTTCCATCTTCGTTAATGTCGCTCTGATATGGTAGAGCATTGAGACAAGCTTGCCCATTACATTGGCCACAAATTGTTCGGCAGTCTATAATGCTCCAAAATCTGTGAAAAGTCTCGTTCATATTCGTTATATGCATTACGTCAAGTCTACAAAACTTAATAAACCTGTGCAGCTTTCAAATATTCCACCAACAAGTGCAGCTGCTCATCAACATTTTAACCGTGTATATTATCAAGTTCAAACTTGGTTAGGACATGATTTGGAACCCCAAGTATGGGGTTGGGCAATGCGAAACGATTTTCTGGAGCCTATCATGACAATTTTACTACCTGCTCCAGAAGATTTGCTAAATATAATTTTCTGCAACTGCAAGAGTGGTTGTGGTTCGCGATGCGGATGCAGGAAAGCGGGCTTGCAATGCTCTTTAGCTTGTGGCCAATGTAATGGGCAATCTTGTCTCAATGCTCTACCATATCAGAGCGACATTAACGAAGATGGAACCTTTGACCCCGAAATCATGGAAGAACTTGAGACAAATGTCGTTGAAGACGATAATGAAGACCAGTTTGAAATTTACCAGCAGCCAGAAGACGACGATGAAGAGGAAGAAGATAATTAAAATTATAAATTGTAGTTTTTATACCCTTTATTCCATTTTTTTTACTTTCAATAAAAATAAATGTATTGAATGATATTTTTTAATAAAAAGATTAATTTATAATTTATTTGTTTTTTTTTTTCATCTCCATCTCGAAAACGGTTCATCGTATAAAAAATTTTTTTAAACAAAATTTGTAGAGAATTTTGTATTCTGCAATATTGATCATATATACAAATAGCAAAAAACCCATAGGAATTGAGATATTTCCAAAAAAGCGCAAAAAACCGATTTTTGTGACCTTTGACCTTGAAATTTAATAGTTGCTTACACCCTACCATATGTAGGTTTTGAGACAACTTTTAGGGTGTCAATATAAAAGTATTTACAGACTTACAGCTGGGTATCTCGAATTCCGAGATTCTTACCTAATATAAGCTTAAATGACTGGACTATCAGCATTGCAAATTACATTTAAAATAAATATTGTACTTTTGTATTTGTTTGTTGTGTTTCTTTTTTTCATTTTTTATATTTTATATGGGATATGTATTTTTGTGATTTTTCGCGGAGATGAGCAGCTACGATTTCGGTGTTTGCATTTTTTAGGCTACTAAACTAGTACAAATGTAACCACATTCACAGATTTTGTCGACATTTTCATCACACATATCGACTGTTCAAGCCCAGTGTGAAGAATAGGTACACAGCAACAGATGCAGGAATAAGTAGCTGCAGATCATGACACTTTTAGGACATACCATTGTGTTCGGTGCTTGGCCAATAGGTTTTCCTAATAAACTTTGAGGTTAAGAACAAATAATTAAAAAATTTGACGGTAAAATTTTAATAAGCAATATTTTTTTCGTAAGATCACAGATTATAATGGCTTTGTTACCAATGTACATATACTATAATGCATAAACATAACTTATTGATCTACATCTAACAGACCTCTCCTTTCATAAATGGGCAATAATTTACGAATTATCTTTTGGCAGTAAGGATTTTTATAACATGCATTTTTAAAATTAATAGCACGTTCATCCTCTTTCATCAAAGCATGAAAGTCTGCATCATCTGTTTCTTCAGCACGCTGCACGGGTTGAACAACGCACGTACAACTGAATTCTGAAAAGTAAACGAAAAATCATATATGTAGAACTTTATTAATGGGCTCCTGGAAATTACACCATGGAAAATAACGCCAGAAAATTTTTTGGAAATACAGCAAGAAATGTTTTGGCACTACATAATTTTTGGAAATAAAGCCAGAAAATTTTCCATACAAAATGCTGTTCTTATTTCCATTTTGTTTTTGAAATTAAGCCAAAAACCTTTCTGGAAATACATTTTTGGCTTAGTTTCCAAAACAGAATGGAATTCGCCAGAATTTCGTATGGATTTTTTTCTGGCTTTATTTCCAAAAAAATTTTTGCCATGGCGTTATTCCGGGAGCTCTTTTTATGTACGTATGTAATGTGATTACAAATGTTTACCATAAAATGCTTTTTCTTCTAGTTGCAAGTGGAAATTGTGTAGACTGGGTATGTGAGCTTTATAAGACAACTTTCTTAAGGTTTCCTCAAGTACTTGGTAGTAATGTTGTATCAACTCATCTTGTTGATTATGGTGCATATCCTCCTTAAGTGATGTATTGAGTAGGTAAAATAAGTCAATAGCTGGTGAGCCCCAGGCAGAATATTGAAAGTCAATTATTATAACGTCTTCGGGCTCACCAGTGACGCTATCATATTTTACCATTACATTATTTGTCCAAAGATCACCATGAACTAATACATTAACGTGTCCTTTGATAGGGTCAAAAACCCGTTTGGCTAACTCCATGTAGGCTGGTTTCAAGTTTACTAACTTTTTAGCATAATGTTCGAATTCTGTGCCCCATTGACTAACCATGCGTCCACAAGCTTCTAAGAGTCCAACAAAGCAAGGTGCATAATTGTCTGTATGCCGGTTAAACATGCCGCGATCATAAGTCTCTAAAGTACCCTGCTCAAGTTCATTTAAGACAGCAGAGGACGCATGCATTTTTGCTAACTTTTGCAAAACCATTTTTGTCAATTTCATATCAAGACCTTTTAAACGATCAGGCATTGTAAAATTACGCACATTCAAATCTTCAAAGATCAGAGCAGACCTTTCATAATCGACAAACATTGTTTCAGCAAAAATCTGTTCATTATCACCAGCTTTGTTCAGCAGGGCCTTAAGTTTTGGCAACACCGTCCGATAAATATCCATTTCGCGTTTAAAAATATCATAAGGTTCCATGGTTTTTCTGGCGAATTCATCACTTTCGAAAGATGTCTTAACTATATAATGACCAGTTTTTTTATTTCCACTGCCCGTGCAAAAGTCTGCCTTAATTCTTGTGAGAACTCCTCCATAATTTTCTCCTTTTCCCAATGCTGGAAACGCATCAATCTTGTTAATTTTCAGTGTTGCATCTTTTGTATATTTTTGTAAGCAATCTTCTAAATAATCCTTGGTCAACCACTCAGGTGCATCTAGCAATAAAGGACTTGCATCTAAGAGTGCAGTTTCTAACTTAGATTGTTGTATTTTTGTTACAGCTTCTGGAGCGTTAATAATTTGAGACGTAGACATATTCACAGTTACAGTTGCACTTTTTAATGAATGTTTTGTTCAAAGTTACTATTGCAAATGTGATTCTTGCTGATTGGATAGCCGTTTTTATACACAGCCGTTTTATTAAGTTCTAGATAGCACTCAAGTGAAATGTATTTTATGAGTCCGTAAAGAAAATCTTTTAAGCAAATAGCACGATTTTGACTCGAGGCATTTATAACTGAATGAGTAGCAAACGTGTACTTTTATTATGTCAACGATTTTTTACATTATTGTTGTACCCTGCACACAATATTATAGGATTAATAAAAAAAAAGATTCGTTTTTTAAGTTGCGTTGTATTTATTGAAAAAAAAGAACATGCTTTATATCTCATTTTATCTCTAATTTATAGTCAAATGCAGAGATAAACGAGTAAAAGAACTGTCATTGCCATGGCCAAAAATTAAATGCCTACACGGCCCATTTTAAAAAGTTTGCTTTTATCGGAGGTGCCACTCCCTTTGTCCAAATTTACCTAGTTTTTGCTCACAGCTTGCGCAAACTATCCATAGTGTCTGTGCAAATTGGTTTTATTACCTTAAATAACGCTTGACGCATTTTGAAAATTTTGCTTGTACAGGAGTTGCTACGCCCTCTAATCAGAATTCAACTCGTATTTACTCAGAGCTTACACCGACCATACCTAGTATTTGTGTGTAATTCGATTGCATTATCTGACATAACGCTTTTTGTTTAAAGTATTTTCTTGTTTGAAAGGATGATGGAGGCAGTGCGTTCCCAAAGTAAAGCATGTTATTTGATTAATTTGTATGAAAGCACTATAGATTTTTGAGGCATAAAGTCCTTTTTCACACTTGCAAAATTAAAGTTTTTGTTGGTGGTATTTGATAAAGAAAACATCAGAACGGTGTATTTTGTTTCAATAAAAAACAAACCCCGCACAATGGCTTATTTTACGAAAAGGCGTTGCAAAATCAATTTGGGAGTGGGTCTCTTATACAAATCTTATATTGGCATCGAATAAATAAAGAATCTGAAAATTTTAACCAATTCGGGCCAGTGGTTTGGTTGTTATATCCCTCAAAGTGGAGTAAATTTTGAAGTTAGTGATTTTTTTTGGAAAATTCTTCATATTTGGATTGAATACTTTGGCAAATGGTAGGAAGTCCGCCTTTGAATTAAATGTCATTTTGTCATGCATAAATTACTTAAAACAACTTCATTTATAGAATTTTCCTACAATTTTATAAATGAAAACTACCAAATAAAGGCTTTTTTTCCCATACATTTTTGTATGAAAAAAGTAATTTCTCGAGCGGCATATTGCAAGCTTTCGAACATTTTTTTTTTTTTTATCTGTTTACTTGCCATTTGGCCCGTCATTTTGAGGGGTCCCTTCTCAAAAACAAATAATTTCGTAAATAACGAACACCATATGCAAATGGTTTAAGGAAAATGATCTTTTTTTTTCACTAAAAACATTATTGATCATTGCTTTTATAACAGTTTTTAAGCTTTGAGTTGAGTTCAAAAAAAAAAATAAAAACAATGCAATGCAATCGTAACGAAATTTGGGGTCGTATAACTACAAAAATTTTCCATCCACAACCGAAAATTTTATTAAAATATCTTAAATGGTTCCGAAGTTATGATTTTTGCAATGAGAAAAGCCAAAACGAGCCACTGTGCGGTGGCTGAGCTGCAGGCAGTCAAAATTAAAGTTTGTGAGAAACATTTTGACTGTGGTATACGAAAAGAATTTTGTTTTACACTTATCTTCTCTTCTTATACGAGCTAAAATTGTATGTTTATAAATATACAGTCTGTTAAATAAGAGCGTGGTCATTGTTGTGAGAAAATGAAAATACCCATTGCGAAAATTCTTTTTAATATTGATTTATTTGATCGAAAACTTCAATGCAAATACATTAATAGCAGGTCCAATCACCCCCAGCATCAATTATAGCTTGACATCTTCGCGACATACTTTGAACAAGATTTTGCGCATACTCTTCTGAAAACGACCTCCAAATTTTGTGAATGCGTCGAACCAGCTGTTTCAAGTTGCAGGGTCGGTTTTTCTGAAGCTTCATCTTCATTTGCGCCCAAACGTTTTCAATTGGATTGGCATCGGGCGACTGAGACGGCCAATCCAAAGTAACGACCTTTGGGGTGCAAACACAAAAAAACGGCTTCAAAGCGCGACGCGTACGCGGTACTCATTTTGGAAAAATGCTGAGAACGCATTGAAAAGAGTGGTCAGCTGATTCACTTTCACGAAGCATGAAGGACAATACTGCCCTCTGTGTGAGAAAAAAAAATTACAGCATTATACTTTACCGATCGCGAGTAATCGTGACCACGCTCTTATTTAACAGACTGTATATTAGGGTGGGCCAAATTGTATGGAGGAAAATTTATCGACCTCGGCTACCCCCCTATGTGAAAGTTCATTCAATTCTATGAATATTTGCCCAAAGAACTATATCTCTGCGTTCAACTTTAGTTCGGCGCATTTTTGATCGAAAATTGTACCTTTCATCAATATTTTTTTTTGTTTTCATACTAAATTTTAAAAATTTTTATAAAGACAAAAGTAATGTCATTATATGATTTGGCTGGTATTCTGTTAGTAATCAATTAAATTGGGTTCTGTTTACATAAAAAGTTTACTTGATAGAGTGGAATTGATGCTATATATTTAAAAAAATGATATGGGTCAAATAGCCGATTATTATGACCGACTTTCAAAATAAACGATTCATATTTTTGGATGAATTTTTTCAAACAAAATACCAACCTAGGCTGAAAGTTCATTCAATTCTATGAATATTTGCCCAAGGAACCATACCTCTACGTTCAACTTCATTATTTTGAAAGTCGGTCATAATAATTGGCTATTTGACTCATATCACTTTTTTAAATATGTAGCATCAATTCCACACCATTAGGTGAACTTTTTATGTAAACAGAACGCAATTTAGTTGATTACTGACAAAATACCAGCGAAATCAAAGAATGACATTACTTTTGTCTTTGTAAAAATTTTTAAAATTTAGTATGAAAATAAAAAAAAATATTGATAAAAGGTACAATTTTCGATCAAAAATGCGCCGAACTAAAGTTGAACGCAGAGGTATAGTTCCTTGGGCAAATATTCATAGAATTGAATGAACTTTCACATAGGCGGGTAGCCGAGATCAGTTTTCAAATCGGCCCATCCTAATATATATGTATATAAACATATATGTGCCCAAATTTTTATCGAGAACGGATGCAGCGATTTTAATGAAACTTTGGAAAAAGATGCATTCTAGCATAAAATGAAGAATAAACAAGGTTTTAACTTAATAGCTGTCCACTAGGGGGCGTGGCACCACCCTGAATTTTAAATTTGATCTAGTCATAACTTCCAAACCATTAAAGGTATCTTGATGAAATTTGGTACACAGCTACCGACTATTAATGTCTTCTATTTGACAAAAAGAGGGCGGGATCGAAGAAGTGCCACGCCCCCTTTTTAACAATTGAAAATTTTGATTCAATATTACTCGAAAACGACTCCAACAATTTTAATGAAAATTTAAGAGATTGTACCCCTGAAAACAAGTATTAATATGTGATATGCCGTTATATTGGAAAAATCTTCGAAGGGTGTGGCACCGCCCACAAAAATATAATACGCTATTTAAAGAAAACCACTAAAGCAATCTTTACATTAAATGCTATTTTTTGCAAATGCTACAACATATTTTGATGAAATTTGGTATGAGGGTCTGGATCATGAGTATCTAAAGGCGTAACGAGAAAAGGGAGTTGTTCAATAATTTCCACGCCCACTTTTTACCAAAATAAACATAATGGTTAATAGCTCAGGCACAAAAAAAAAAATGGAATGAACTTTTTATTTCTTATATGGGTGATTCTCAGATAACTGTACTTTTTGTGTCCTCTGGCGATTTCACCTATACAGTAGGCTTTTTTTTCACAAAAAATTACGCTATAAGTTAGAAACTATGCTTTTCTAATAGAGCGTATCAATTTTACCACCAAATGTTTACTGGTCTACTTTGAAAGTTTGCAAATATACCCCAAATGTCACAAACGTGGCATGTCCTACCTCTACTTTTTATACACAAAACGATGAAAAACGACCAAAAAATGGAAATAGAACAGAAAACAAGTTACTACACATATTAAGTAAATACTTAAGGCTACAATATTCTGAGCTCATCTGCAGTTTTAAATAATTTTTAGAGGGCACAATTTCGAATTGAAAACTGTCCCCTAGTTTTGGAAAAAAAAAAATTTCTTGAAAGCATTATGCTACTACTGCATGGTACTACTGTTTCAGTCAATAGATTGCAATAAATATGCATTAATTCTGATCACTATCCATCAGCCAAAGGTTATCATGTCCGAACGCGTCCAAAAAGAAATCTGTTTGCGTTTTATAGGGCAGTTTATAAACAAAAACAGTTTTTTTCTAAAAATTATGGTCACAAACGTGGCACTCGGCACTCCCAGGTAGTACATTTTATTTTATGCATGAAACAATTTTTTTGTAGGATTTGCATACATGACCCCAAATTCTTTCGGAAAAATCTTGAACTCAAAAGCGTGCTTTACAATGAGCGATAAACTACAAAAATGTCACAAACGTGGCGCATCAAAAATGTCACAAACGTGGCACTTTTTATCAGTCTGCAAAAAACATATTTCGATATAAAGTTTGAGTATACAGATGTTAAGTTGAAGGCTATTAATTATGTTTTTAATACAAAAATTTTTCTACACCATCAGAATCCTGAGTTATCCTAGCTCAAAAGTGAACAAATCACTGTTTTGACATCTACTTAAAGCTATAGAACAAAAATAACAACAAGTAAAATTAATTTTTGTCAATGGATTCAGACAGCCAAATTTATTGTCAACAAGACATAATTTACCGTTTTTCAATTGCATTCCCAGCTTTCGAGTTATAAGCGTTTAAAATAAGGACATCTTGCGATAACATACAAAAGATTTTTCGAGACCGAAAAGTTACAAAAAATCAAGTTTTATTATTTTTATCAATAACATATTTAATTACAAAAATTTCGTGACCTCGCAGACCATAATCGCATAAAAAATGACAGTTCTATGCTAGATTTAGTGAATGACCCTACTAAACTATTGCTTTGCAATTTAACAGAATCAAAATTTCATCTGTTCATTCACTAAATCTACAATAGAGCCTTATTTTTTGATCCGATTTTAGTCTGCAAGGGCTTAAAATTTTTGTGATAAATTATGTTTTTGGTAAAAATAATAAAACTTACCATTTTTGTTAATTTTTCGGTCCAGAAAATCCTTTGTGTGTTATTGAGAGGTATCCTTTTTTTAAAGGCTTATAACTCGGAAACTAGGAATCCAATTGAAAAACGGTAAATTATGTCTTGTTGATAATAAATTCAGCTGTCTGAATCCATTGACAAAAATTAATCTTACTTGTTGCTGTTTTTATTAAGTAGATGTCAAAACTGTGATTTTTTCACTTTTGAGCAAGGATAACTAAGGATACTGATGTAATAGAAAAAAATCAAGATCAGATTCGTAATTAGGAGATCCTAATCCACCATAAACGGCTATAAAAATAGAGAACAGGAAACCATTGTTGATCTTTAGGGCGAAAGGGTTTAAAAAAATGGACCTCTGGAGACATGACACTGTTGCAAAATTAGTCTTGAAGTGTAAATTTGTCATTATATGCAATATATCTCTCATCAAAACACTTCAAAACCATAATTTTTCCATACTGTGGCTAAAATGTCACAAACGTGGCAATTTGGTCACAAACGTGGCAGCAAAATTTCTTAATTTCGACCTCAAAGCCGTAAATTCACACTTATAGTTGATCTACTTAAAAGGTGAGTTTTAAGAGTGTGTTTACATAAGATAGCATGAAGAAACTTGCAAAAATCCAAAAAAATTATCTGCCAATTTTACAACTCGAAAAAGCACAGTTATCTAAGAATCACCCATATGCAGTCTTATGTAAGTACTTTTTGACGCTGGATCCGTCTTCATCAGCAGAACTGTCATTATACCTGTAGGATTTTAAAATATCCTTGCTTGAAGATGGAGAAAACGCTGTTTTCAGTCTTACAGTGTAGCTACAAACAAAGGTGAAACTCTTTTTATTCAAGCATTGAATAGCCATATTTTTACTTATCAAAATATCTTTTCGGATTTTTCCAATAGGTCTCTTACTTTCCGAGTTATGATCCTTTGAAGATGAGATATTTAAGCCCCCATACAAAAGACGAAATATTTTGGACATTCTATTTCATTCTATTTCACCAACAAAAATTTGATTTTTTGATATTTTTCTATACCATTCGATACTTTCGTAGTTTTTACTTATTCTTATTCTCATCGGTTTCTTTATCATTTTGAAAGTATGACCATTAGAGGTGAAAAGGTACAAGTTTCATAACAAAAAATAAATAAAATGATATAAATATGAATAAAAACATTGACTAAAATAATAAGATCAGATTGTTGACCGAGCAGGGATCGGTCTCCACGTACTTTTAATGTTATACAAGAACAAGCAAAAAATTAAATAAAATATTGAAAAACCATGTGATGCTAAGTGCTTGATAGTTAAAGAAAACGATTTTGGTTAGAACTTTTTTGGTGAAAAAATTCATATTTCTGATCTAACCTGCAATTAATATTTTTTTTCTTAAAAATGAACTTCGCTAGGGCGTATAGTACAAAGTGCTCGCCGGGCTAAGCCGTGAATTGACTATCATAAGAGAGAGAGCTTTGCGTTTCTCAAAGCTGGTTTTGTGACAGTTGGTTATATTACATAGTTGTGTACCAGATCAACTGTCGGTCAGTCTAGCGAACTGTAGAACAGGCGGCTGATATAAGGTCTCAAACATGTCATGATTGGGATGGTAATGAAATGAATTTCTAAAAGCTGAGAATTGTTATACAGATTCTTTAATGCATATAAATGACAATTATGTCGGTCAGTCAGTTAAATGTTACAACAAAGTGGTGGAAGGCAAAACATTTTTTTTAATCAAGAGAAAGGCATCTTACGAATAACGTGTATAAGGTATAAAATGCTTAGAATCGTCCAAGGAATACTTCTGAATTTTTTGGAAAGTTTTAAATTTTTAATTTTTTGACCATTTTTAAAAAATTAAATTAAAAAATTAAAAAAAAAAAATTCACACGCATTTCTTGCACGATTATTTTAATCATGAAATGAATGAGCAAATGATGCCATTTCACGAAATCAAACAGAGTTGTGTTGTAAAATATTTCACAAAAACAGAGTTGTGTTTTAAAATGTTTTACAATTTGTTCGTTTTGGGAGTAAAATAATACAGTTTTCGTGAAGAAATCTACGAGATGGATGAAATAAGTGGATACCAGGAATCGTTGAATCAGTACCAACAAAATCTGAGAGACCAAACAAAATTAACTCACAGTTTGACACAAATTTGTCGCATGAAAAAATAATACAAAAAAAGTATTAAAATAAATAGCAATAAAAAATTAGTAAAATAGTACTAGTAATCTAAAAGCATATGAATGTGCCTGGGTCATCTGTGATAGTTTTAACAACTCGCGTTGCGAAATGAGTTTCTACCACGTTCATGGGGGTTGTAACCATGTTTCGTTGCTGATATGGATTTAACAACGCGTGAAATGTAAAGTACCATGGTCGTGATAGAATATCATTTTACCACGAGAGAAGCAAAAAAGTACAACGCGTGTTCCAAAATGATTTTCTAGCACGTTCGGAGTATTTTGCATGTCAGGCCTTGCAAATATAATTACGAAGCGTTGTTAAATCCAAATGTATAACGAAACGTGTTTGAAAAACTTACAAACTTGGTAGAAACTCATTTTGGTATGAGCGTTGTACTTTTATTTCTTCTCTGGTTTATCAACTCAGAAGTTGAACCTGATCAAGAATATAAGTAAATACTTAACCATACCAGCCATGCTTCTTTCTCTGCATTACAAAGGGAAGGTCTAATTGAATATACTCTTGGTGCAGGGTATAAAAATTCAGGTTTTGAAAAATTAAACAAAATGAAATAAGATTGCGCTTGTAGAGAAGAATGAACTGACCGAAGACTTCACTTATTCGGTCGTAAAATGGCTGTATATAAAAGTAAGCTCGAGTGATTGAAAATTAGCGATATTGGTTTACGGACACTCCTACCACCCATACGAAAACAACACTTTAATCGCAATGTGAAAGGAATTATTTACGATTATGCAAGCAAAAAAAAGACATAATTACCAAAAATCTTTAAAAAAAGCTCTAAGCATAACCTTGATTCAGATAAATGAGCGTGGCACCTCCAATACAAACAAAGTTTTTAAAATGCTGCAGTGCAGGCTACGGAATGTGAACATCCCATTTATGGAATTTTGAGGAACGACTTTCTTACTCGTATGTCATTTCAAAGATCAGGAAATGGTCAAGAAAGGTTAGCTGGTTTGGTTAATTGGTCAGAGATAGAACATTTTTTAAAAACCGCACAAGTAGTTCCTCGAAATTTCATAAATAGGGTGCTAACATTTGAAACTTACGACCCAGAACTCTTTAATAGTAACACACTGTGAAAATTTCTTTAAGATCGATCAGTTAGTTTCCAAGTCCATGAGGAACCAATGCATAAAAAAAAATATAATTTTTATATTTCTATTGTGACTATTGAATCTGACAAAACTTTAGTTATAACTATTTTAAGCTTTCAATGAATCAGAATGGTCTAGAGGGATATACAGAACGTTTCTTTTACTTAGTAAAAGGAAATTTTAAACAGTTAATGTTTTCTGTCCGTAGCCTGCCTTTTTTTAATTTAGTACCTAACCCCAATTTCAATCACGTAACGCAATCCCGCCTCTTTGCAAGTAAGTATGTGGTTTTTTGGAGTTTGCGTTCATAGGACAATGCGCTCTATGCTCGCCTACCAATTGTGCAACGCATGATAAACTTATTAACTTTGAGATTGTAGAGGGAGATATTGGTGTCCTTACGGATTTGGTATTCTAGTCAATTGATCTCTATCACTTTTTCTCTAAAAATTTTGAGAAATCTAAACTGTTTGTTTATTACAAAGAAAACCGAAGACGCTTAGATTTTCGAAAAGCAATAAAGTAAAACTACGACTACTAATAAACTTTTGTGCTTAGTGATCCAATTTTGTGCTGTCGTCAACTTAATAAAATAAATTCTTACATACTATATAGCTGTGAATTCAATCAAATAAACAATAAAACAGATTTTCTTCACTTGTAAAAATTGCATAACAAAATCAACACAAAACAGTCCAGACTAATTTCATGCCATATATGCAATCACTCAAAGCAATTGAAGCAGGAACATGTGAAAATGCAATCGTTTACTTTATGATCATACAGTAGGCAATGCAATCGTAATGCAAACTAAACTTAAATGTTTGCTACAACGGTCGTAAACTTAAATCAGTTTAATTATAACAGAAGAGGCAATGATGATTCAAAAAAAATATGGCATTGACGTGGACACGTTTTGAGGTAGACGTAAAAAAAAAAATAAAAATAGAATTTTGAAGTACTGTATATAAATCCGTTTTGGTGACAAAACTTAAACGGTAGCAAACTGTTCGATGTAGAACACAAGCGAAATCGTAGTTCATATTTAACAATTTGTAAATAATGGAAGCTCCAGACTGGTTAAATACATCATACATCGAGAAAGCGTTGCAATCATATTATAATGATCCAAATTTATACATCACAGAGTGTAATATCAATTCTGCACTTGGAAAGGGTGAAAATTTTGGAGGTGTTCTAAATAGAGCACATGTTGTCTTTAAAACAAAAGATGTGACACGACAAAAGTACTACATTGTGAAAACTTCTTTTGAAGACGATGAATATGCAAAGGAGAAAATGAAGGAATATGACATTTTCAATCGTGAGATGTCCATTTATGAAAACATTTTACCAAAACTTAATGAATTACTACAACAAATTCAAGACAATGAAAAATTATTCGCAAAAGCCGTGTATGTGGACTACAAAAGATCAGCTTTGATATTTGAGGACCTCAGCGTTTGTGGTTATGTAATGGCCGATCGTATTCAAAGGCTAGACATGAAGCATGTGAAATTGATTTTACGTAAGTTGGCCAAAATGCATGCAACCTCTGCCGTTTTGAACGAGCGCGAAAACAGTAGCTTGGAAAAATACGATCGTGGATTTTTCAATCGTTATACAAACGCATACAGTCCATATTTTGTTGGATCGTTAGATGCTTGTTATCGTGCTGTTAGTCAATGGCCAGACTTCATGCTTTATAGCAAAAAATTGCGCGAGCTAAATCCTTACTATATGGAAATTGGCAAACGTTGTTTTGAGCCAACGCCTGGACATGTCAATGTCCTGGCTCATGGTGATGTGTGGACAAATAATGTTATGTTCAAATATGATGCAAAAACCGGTGATCCTGTAGATGTTTTACTAATAGATTTCCAATATTCTTTTTGGGGCTCACCAACATTGGATCTTCATCATTTCTTTAATACCTCATTAAAAGAGGATATTCGTTTGAATCGACAAAATGAATTGATTCAGTTCTATCATGCCATATTTTCTGATATCTTAGGGAAGTTACATTATAATTCAAATCCGATACCAAGTTTACATCGCTTTCAATTAAACATGGAACAAAAACGCTTTTTTGGTATGTTCAGTTAAATGCAGTACTTTTAGCTAGAATTCTCATTTAATTTAATATTATTTCAGCTTTTCATTCATCATGTATTATCCAGCCATTAATGATCAATGAAGATACTGAAGATGCAGATTTTAATGCATTAATGGCCGAAGATGAGAGGTCAATTCGATTTAAAGATATGCTCTATCGAAATAAAATAGTTCAGCAAAACCTTCGGCAGCTTTTACCCATGTTCGATAAAAGAGGACTGTTAGACGTAAATCAGTGTACATAAGTTTTTTTCTGAATTACTCATAAGTGTGTTTTTAATATAAATACTAACCGCATGCAAAGAGTATTGGTCTCAAATTTTTAACAAAGCGTTTATTAGAAGGATGCAGTGAAGGTGTTCTGAGTTACTTCGACTATGTGTAAAAGCATCACTTTTTTTTTTTTTTTTTTCTTAATACTGTGATTCACTATAATATTTACATTCCAACATATGAACACTCCAAAATGTGAGCAACTTTTCCCTACCTACACTAGACAACCATAATATCAACTTTCTGGAAAAACTCTGAAACAGAATATGCATTTTTTTAAAAATCTTTTTATACGGAATCTGTGTAACGAGCAAAATGCATAAAAAAGTTTCTTTTGAGTTTTTAAATACAAAATATTTATTTTGAATCTAATGAAACTCGATTTTTTTTGTAATTCTTGCGCCTTTTGTAAATCCATATATAGATGATGTCGCATGTGACCGTCAAATACATTTGAAGTAAAAAAAAGTCAAAATTTTTATTTTGACAACAGACTTAACTTATAGCTCTTAAGTAGCCCTATAATTGGTGCTAAGTTAAATAATGGCATTTTTTTTTCATTAAAATAGTTGCTGAGTTGAAAAATTTTAATCGGAGTTATCGTGAATCAAGAGAATGCACGGCAGTCTGAGAAAATTCCCCGGGAATATTTATTCACGATAACACCCAATTTGTTTCAATGTTAATTTTAAAAACTTATAGTTTAGGATTTGCAAAGTATTAAATAGTAAGATAGCCAAATTTCAACAAGTAAGCTACTCGTCTTTTCACGAAATGAGGGCAAATAATGTCGCAGAAAAGGTAATTAAATGTGGCTGCGCTTAAATTTTTAGAAGTTTTATAATAGTACAGTCATTTGGTAGTTTTACCTGGAAAGTTTTGCGATTGATTTCGATGTGCTCTTTCGGAATTTCAACTTTGCTACCTCGCGTCGTGTTCGCTCGCGCCGTCATATTGGAAAAATGATAAGTCTGACGAAAAATCAATTCTACAAAATGCATAAATAACACTGGCCCACAAAAAAAAAAGTACCATGCGCGAAAGATCAGACCACATGAACATTATGTTTTCGGGGTCGCTGAATCCGAATATGGTGAAAGAATAGCGAAGTTAGTTCGCGTTTTTTCAGAAATCAACAATAATGCTGAAAATTACTGATTTTTGCTGGTTTCTGAAAAAACGCGAACCAACTTCGCTAATCTGGCACCATATTCGGATTCAGCGACCCCGAAAACATAAAGCACAGGTGGTCTGATCTTTCGCGCAGGACACTTTTTTTTTTTTGGTCTGTGCTCAGAACCAAAAAAAAAAAATTCGCTGCGCGAACGATCAAACCACATGAACTTTATGTTTTCGGGGTCGCTGAATCCGAATATGCTGCCAGAATAGCTGAGTTGGTTCACGTTTTTTCAGAAATCAGAAATAATGCTGAAAAAAATCTTAAATTTTCAGCGTAATTGCTGATTTCTGAAAAAACGCGAACCAACTCCGCTATTCTGACACCATATTCAGATTCAGCAACCCCGAAAACATAAAGTTCAGGTGGTCTGATCTTTCGCGCATGGTACTTTTTTTTTTTTTGTGGGCCTGTGTAATTTTTTTCTAGGACGAACCGTTTTGGAGATATTTTAAAAAACGGATTTTTTCTAAATTTCTGATTTGTTGAAAAAATATCTCCTAAACTATAGGTCATATGAAATATGTAGCTTGAAGTGCAAGTAATTCCCTATAAAAAGATATTTTTACTTTGAACGTGTGACTCACCGTTCATGAGTAATCGTAATTTTAAGCTCAACACATCACTGTGCCTACTCATAAGCGGCATGCACAATTTACTAATTTTTTCAAGTTTTGAATTAGGATATCTCCTGAGGTATAAGTCGTACGAACACAGTAGAAAGGTTATTTTTATAGAAACAATACTGCGTCAAAATATTTTTCTCTAAATGTAACCGTTAAGGAGATATTTGTAAAAAACTGATTTTGAACGCCATTTTTCCAATATGGCGGCACGACCCACGATTCGAGGTAGCAAAGTTGAAATCCTGAAAGAGCACATCGAAATCTATAAAAAAAACCAATTTGCAAAAATTCCGCAAAACTTTCCGTGTAACATAATTTGATTCTCCCAAATGATTGTACTATAATCACAATAAAAATATTCTGTATTTCAAAAAAAAAAAATCCAGCAATACTCTTATCGTCTTGTCGCTTCGCGTGACATTTTTCCGAATGGCCCTGTTCTTCCGAAAATCAAGTAACGAGCCCGATATACAATAAATATTACTTAAAATACAAAAATACTGGAAAATTTAAAATTAACCCTTTCTGTCATTTGTAGCCATATGGCTACACAGCTTTTAGTGGCTCTGTGGAGCCATGTAGACTTAATTTATAAAAAAAATTGTAATTACTATTGTTCTTTAGAGCCACATAGAAATTTGAAAATTTTTAGTTTGAATCACTCGCTGTGAAAATAACACTTTTTAAGTGAAGAGTTTTTTAAAACCAAGTTTTTGCTGTATGAGAGGCTTTATTTTTAAATTTGTTTTTTAAAAATTGACATTATACAAAATAAATTAAATATTGTAATAAATAAAGAAAACATGCCTTTACAATACTGTAAATATAATAAGTTTAAAAAATACACGGATAGACTTTAGCGCTTTTTTGATTTTCGCATGCATATGACAACAAATTTGTTTAATGGTGCTAAAAGTTACCATTTTGCCGCGGTTTGAAGAAAGTATGTATCTTTCTTTTTCTTTGAACTTTGTTTTGAATTTGAACAGAAAATTACAAGGACTTTTTATTTATAAAATGAGAATAAACACAGTCAGAAATGAACCTTAAGATAGAAAATCTGGAATTGAAGAAATTTTCCACAATTTTGGGTCCATGTATATCTGGCGTAAAAAGTTCAGATTGATAAGAATTATTGGTTAGAGGTTTTATTGAAAAGAATTTTTTAAAAATATCGTTTCCTTTTTGATTAAAGAATTACCTAGAATAGGTCAATATAAAAAAATTGTAATTGTATCGACCAGAACTTGCACCATTTGCACCATCTCGAATAATGCTCTCAATATTGCGTTTTAAATAATAGCTTTGTATGGGCGGTAGGCGTGCCTATTAACCAAGGACAACTCCCTCCCTTTTTTTGACAACTTAGCCACAAAATTTCATCGAGCTATCTTGATTCGCTTTTCTGTAATCGATATTTCTACAGACGGACACAGGTGGTCAGACATACAGATAGATGAACAGATGAACGGACAAATGGGCAGACCCACCTAACTATATCAACTCATGAGGTGACGCTGATCAATAATATACATATATACTTTTCTCTACCTGCCATGCCTCCATCGTAACGCTTACAAACAGAAGTACAACATGAATATACCCCAGGTGTAGGGTACAAAAATGTGTATGTATGCTTCTATTCAGCACTAAATTTATTTTTTGTTTATTTTAACATTAGTTTATATACGAGTACTTCTCACTATCGTAATGCATTTTAAATCAAAATAAATGAAGCATAAAAATTTATAAAATTTTTGTTCTTCAATATTTTCAAACCACTTAGAACATTAGAACACCGCTTAAATAAAAAATGTTTTTATGAGAGTAAGTTCGGTTCTTGTCAGTCAAGTACCTAATTTTGGAAAAATATCCGTCAGGTTGGAATAAGAGCGAATAAACAATCAAATAATAATGAAATAAATGTCGAAGAGCTAAGTAAAAGTTTTCTTCATCTTTCAATTTACCAAGTGTTTTCTACGAAGAAGTCTCGCAAGCTAATAATTTTTTACTTACAGATGTTGACTACATAAGTGTTGGTGAATCTATCTTAAGTGTTAAATCAAAAGCTATAGGATCAGACAATGTCCACCCGGACTTTGTTAAAATTATTTTACCTGTTATACAACACCAAATCACTTATATTTTCGACACTATAATCACTACTTCAATATTTCCTAATGACTGGAAGGTTGCAAAAGTTTTACCATTGCCGAAATCGACATCACCCAATACCGAATATCGTCCTATTGCTATCCTCCCTTTTCTTGGCAAAGTTTTTGAAACTATTGTATGTAAACAAATAAAAAAAATATTCTTATGATAAGAAGTTGATGAATGGTAATCAGTCGGGATTCCGTGCAAACCACAGCTGTACGACAGCTATATTTAATGTTTCCGAAGACATACGTGCCGGTCTTGATCGTGATTTCATGGCTCTAATTGTTTTTTAGATTTTTCTAAGGCGTTCGACTGCGTAGACCACAAAATTCTACTAAGCAAACTAAAAACTCAATTTCAGTTTGGTGGTCCTCCTCTGAAACTTATTGCTTCGTATCTTTCCGATCGGTCACAATATGTAGTAAACAGAAATGAATGCTCGTCACGTGCTGCAGCTTACGCCGATGTCCCTCAAGGCTCTGTGCTGAGACCCTTATTGTTTACTTCCTTTATAAACGACATTTCTAATATCATCATATCCTGTGATCATCACATTTACGCAGATGACGTGCAAATTTACTCCGTATTTCAGAAAACAGATAAAGCTGTTGCAGCAAGTAATATAAATTCCGAACTAAAACGCAATAATCTTTGGGCAGTTGAAAACAAACTACAACCACGGTGCTTGTGGGAGAATTTAAATCAAATTTTGATGTACCTCGGATTTTTTTGTAAATTCTTATTATAGATGTCAAAAGAAGTTATTCTATGCAAAAAATAAAATCATAGAGGTGGCGCTTTTTTAAAGATAATCCCTTTTCCAATTGGGGCATTTTCCCATACAAAAAAATAAAACTTTTTTTTTTAACTACATTAAACAAAAATCAAAATAATCACATTCGATGTGTTTTGCAATGCTACACGCGAATCTGACCTCAGAATCGCTCTATCGTGTATAGTTTTTGAGATATTCTAATCTAAAAGCCGAAAAAAGTCGTTTTTTGCCATGTTTTGAAGCTATATAACTATGTAACATATCATTTATTCGTTAAATGTGGTTAAAATACTTGAAAGTCATGATCTTTTCCTTTAAAATCTAATTTAAATTATGTTTATATCTTCATGCTTCTAAGAGATATCGTAGACCGAAATATTGGCTAAACGGGTTTTTTGCACTTTTGTGTCTTTTTAGGTTAGGATATCTTTGACGAAAAAAAAGATATCAACATAATTTAAATGAGGTTTTAAAGGCAAAGATTAGGACTTTAAAGTTGTTTACCAGATTTAACGAAATTAAAATTTCTTTCACATTTTAAACATGTTCAACGAACCGACTACTTGTAAATTCAGCCGTTTGACACCCCGAGTGTTGTTACGTGTATCCCATACGGCTTAATGGTCGGTTCGTTAAACATGCTTAAAATGTGAAAGAAATTTTAATTTCGTTAAATCTGGTAAACAACTTTAAAGTCCTAATCTTTGCCTTTAAAACCTCATTTAAATTATGTTGATATCTTTTTTTTCGTCAAAGATATCCTAACCTAAAAAGACACAAAAGTGCAAAAAACCCGTTTAGCCAATATTTCGGTCTACGATATCTCTTAGAAGCATGAAGATATAAACATAATTTAAATTAGATTTTAAAGGAAAAGATCATGACTTTCAAGTATTTTAACCACATTTAACGAATAAATGATATGTTACATAGTTATATAGCTTCAAAACATGGCAAAAAACGACTTTTTTCGGCTTTTAGATTAGAATATCTCAAAAACTATACACGATAGAGCGATTCTGAGGTCAGATTCGCGTGTAGCATTGCAAAACACATCGAATGTGATTATTTTGATTTTTGTTTAATGTAGTTAAAAAAAAAAGTTTTATTTTTTTGTATGGGAAAATGCCCCAATTGGAAAAGGGATTATCTTTAAAAAAGCGCCACCTCTATGATTTTATTTTTTGCATAGAATAACTTCTTTTGACATCTATAATAAGAATTTACAAAAAAATCCGAGGTACATCAAAATTTGATTTAAATTCTCCTACAAGCACCGTGCAACTGAATCCATAAAAAACCAAAGCATTGGGAAATTATAGAAGCAGAAATTTAGAAGATCTTCCTCCTATCTACCTAAACAATACGCCCGTAGAGTATGTCGAAAATTTTAGGAATCTCGGAATATATTTAAACATAAATTTAAGCTGGGATTTTCATATAAATAAAGTGGTATCGAAGATTTATGGTGCTCTACGTGGTCTAAGTCCAACAACAATGTACCTACCGGTTAATGTCAAGCTCAAGCTCGTGAAGTCTTACATTCTCCCTATTATTTTGTATGGTTGTGAAATATTCTCCGATATGGGGCAGGACTCCAAGAGAATGCTTACTATAGCACACAATAGCTGTGCTAGATATGTTTATGGTATTAGTAGATACCAACATATCTTTAACTATGCCAAATACATAAGTAATTGTTCATTGACCTGTCTTTTGAAATATCGAACTGTTTTGCTTCTTCACAAAATTATCACAACTAAAGAGCCTGATTATTTATTCTGTAAAATTAAGTTTGCTAGGTCGCAGAGAACATTGCAACTTATAGTACCAACTCATAAGTATACTATCACTACTCGTCAGTTTTTCATTCATGTAGTTCATATTTGGAATCTCTTGCCCACTCATGTTAAGCGAATCAGCAATGCCGACGCCTTTAGGAAAAATGTGTTTTTATATTGTAATAGTAATTTTTAGTCTTTATACTTTTTTATTAGATTTGAATTTTTTATTCTGAACTGGATAACTACAATTTTATAACCTTATAGCGTCTTAATATTGTTATTTTTAATCTTGAATTTGTTAACCTAGCTAATGCACATTAAATAAGATACATCTTACGTGTATTGAGATTATTGAAAATAAATAAAATAAATAAATACATAAACATTTATGTGGACTTTTGACAAAACAACCTAAATCGATATAAGACAATTCTCTAGGATTTTAGTTCTAAATATAAGATGTAAATACGCTTCTATTGGTATAATCGCCATGATTCTATGATTTCTTGTTCCAGAGATACAAGGGTGTCCCATAGTTCACGCGGTGAAGTATTATGAACCAAAAAATAATTTGACTGCTGACACTTTAAGATTAGTAAAAATGTATGGAAAGAGAAGATTCAACGCTGCATCAACGATTTGGTTCAAACTTGGTTTACATTATCATCTAACTCTATTCTACTGAATCGCAAAACATATACAACTTTTTGCTAGTTTTTACAGAAATCAAAAGTTGGAGATCGTCACCTTTGCTTGTATACCCCTCATATGTACGCAAATAGGGCATAAATAAAATACACAAAGTAAATACTTAGGTACGTTCTGGAAAATACGTTATTAATAGATCTGCAACAATTGCAGTAAAGTGGCAGCGCTGAATGCTACAAACTGCCGTGCTCGAATTTTTCATTTTACAGTTAACGGCTTCCATTTATGTGTGTATACTAGGGATGCCAATTTTCGGGCATTTTGGCGATCCCGGGATTTCGGGATTATAAAATAGCAATCCCGGGTCCCGGGATTTTTCGGGATTAAGTATGATTTTTATTTTGAAATTAAAAGCACACTTTTTTGTTAGAATGTAAGAACGTATTCATTAAAATGTTCAATTCATATTAAACAGTCAATCGTTTTAATTTAAATTTTCATTTGAATAATAAAAATTAACAAGAAATTATAAAAAAACAAACATAAATATTTATTTACAAATAATTCATAAGCTTAAACTATATATGGGACATTTCATTGTGACTCAATGGACATTTTGCTATAGATTATGGCAAAATTTTGGTCATAACAAAGTTATTTTAAGCCCTGAGCTAGGACAACAGTCTCGAGAAATAACTTAATAACCCTTTTTTAATGTTGATGTTTTCTGTCTTAAATTGCTGTTAAAATAGGTGTGACTCATTGGACATGGAACGGAACGCTTTCTTTAATTTACTAACTTATGGAAGAATTTTAGCCAAACTACTGCTGTTATGATTTTTTTTATACGCTGCACCCAGGGTATATTCACATTATCCTTCCGTTTGTAACGCAGAGAAGGAGGCGTGGCAGATATAGAAAAGTATATATATTCTTGATCAGCGTCACCTCCTGAGTCGATATAGCCATGTCCGTCTGTCTGGTTGGCTGTGCGTGGAAATATTTTTTACGGGAAAACTAACCATGGTAATTCAATGAAATTTGGTACGTTGGCTTTGTCGTAAAAGTTAGCTCGTGGGATTGAAAATGAGTGAAATCGGTCAACGGACACGCCTAGGAGTATTTTTCACAACAATTCAACCAAAATAAAATTAAATGCTACGAATTATTAGTGCAAGCTCTGAGCAAAAACTAGGCGGATTCGTAAGAGAGGGCGTGGCACCTCCCATATAAGCAAAAGCTTCAAAACGCTATACTGGAAGAGTTTTTTGGGATAATCCAACTAAATTTCACTCATATACTGAAGACGATAAATGCACGCTCTGAGCTAAAACTGGACGAACTCGGACAAGAGGGCGTGGCACCTTACTTATAAGCAAAAGCTTCAAAACGCTATACTTAAAACTTTTTTTGAGATAATCCAACCGAATTTGAATCACATACTAAGGACAAAAAATGCACGCTGTGAGCAAAAACTGGGTTAACTCGGACAAAAAGGCGTGGCACCTCCAATATAAGCAAAATTTTCAAAATACTGCAGTGTAGGGTATTTAATGTTTGGCCAGGCCAAATGTTACACCCTTACTAGTTTTATGTTGCAATTGAAGAAATATGTGACTACAATTGAAGACTTTAAATAAAAAGCAAGC